>JACYXH010000479.1:14253451-14270951 GCA_026745465.1 Lota lota | reverse complement strand
ACACATGCCCGCACTGACAAAGGTCTGGGGGTATGGCGGGCAGGAGGGGACTAGTCACCGATACCTCAGAAGGCTAAATATACCCCCCAGGAGTGACAGGGACAGGTGTACAGCGCCAGGACAGGGGGGGGGGGGGGGGGGGGGGGGGGGGGGGTTGGGGTGGAAGTGGATCTGGGCTCATTTTAGACAAGAGTACGGTGGCACAGACACACTTCCCAAATCAGGGGTTTCTATTCAAAGCCAGCTGGTCTGGCTTTATCACACGCGGGACATTTTATATTTATTTTTATATTATTTGACTCTTTTTTAGTTCAAACTTTTTTTACTTTGAATCGTTTGAGCTGGACCTCAGCTGGTGCTGCAGCGTGTCACTTCCTGGGGAAGCGGTGTAAACAGCACAGGTGAATAGGATCTATCTCTCTTCTACTTATTGCTCTATCTATCGCTCTATCTATTTCTATTTCCATCCTGATGTCTCTATCCATCTCTATCTATCTTGAGCTAAAGTTAAGGTTTGACTACACTTAATATGTTGTGAAGTCACATCTGTTGCCAATCCGTAGAATGGCACACTTGAGGAATAGTTGGTCAACAGCCTCAAAGTTTTAGGTAGCCATGTTTTGTTGTTGTCATTTTATTTTTGCCACTGTATTTTTGTTGCAAACTATTTGTTCTAGGTGGTTTGAATCTCTTAGAATTCTTTGTACGTCTGCGGTTGGCTTTTGTCATATGTAAATTGTGTGACTGGACATTGTCAGCGACAGAAAACAGCATAGATTAAACCTGCTTCATGTGTCAGCAAGAACCCACTCTATTAGCAAAGAGATCACTGCATGCTGCCAAAACAATTTTGTTCATAAACTCCTGAAACAGGGGAAACTTAAGATAACATACCAAATGATACAAATTAGGATGTATGTATTACTATGCATATTCATGTTCATATTTTACAGATAATAGTGGAAGGTAACACAAAAAACACAGTATTATCTGTTTTCCTATTATTTTAATAAAACTGCAGTTACACATTGTATTATTTGCTCTCTGCCTTAAATGTATATTTTAAACAAAATATGAATTATTATAACTTATTAAGCCGATAACATAACGTTACAGTTTCTTTCCATCCTTACATTAATCACAGTCTCTGTATGAACAGATTCTATAGGTTAGTTACTGACATGGTAATGAGATTTCGCTGAAACAAAATACCTTCCAACTGACTTTGTGTCACCTTGGGTCCATGGTTGTTGTTTTTTTGTTCCTGGGGTGGGGTGACTGTCCACTCACCATTAATCCCAGGGAGAGAGGACCTGAAAAACTTTGACCTAGTTCACAGAAACCTTCCCGTCCCCCACATGCTAACTTTTCTCCCCCTGAATTCCACTGCTTTGATAGGGAGCGCAGTGAAGGAAGTGTGTTGTTTTCCCTCTCCGTAGGGCGGTGAGCGCTCCTAGTCCCCTCTCTCATGCCTTTGAACCTCTCCTCATCCTCCATTTGTTTTCTTTTCTTCTTCTTCTTCTTCTTCTTCTTCTTCTTCTTCTTCTTCTTCTTCTTCTTCTTCTTCTTCTTCTTCTTCTACTACTACTTCTTCTTCTTCTTCTTCTTCTTCTCTGGTACATACAAGTTAATTACATGAAATAAATGGAGATTAAGAATAGTGCATTGTCAAAGGCTCATGGCAGGTTCATGGCACTTTTTTGTAGAATATTCTTGGGTTACCGTAGCTGTTGTTTCTGGAAATCAATTTCATATTTAAAACAAATTATCACCGAACCAAGACATATTACACATATGGAAGTAGTTTCAAATTGTAATGGCATGGAAAGGACAAGGATCTCTGCTCTGCTGTAATTGCATGCAGTTAAAGTGCAGTCATTCAGCTTGGCTACTTTTTTTTCTTTCCATTTAAATTTTCTTCTACCTTTTCTATAAAAAAAAAAATCCAGCCGCAGCCTAACCCCTTTCATAACCCCCCCCCCCCACCCCACCTCTCCCACCCTTTATACAGTATACCCTTCCCTGCCCCTCCCTGTGCGGGAGCTGTGCGGAGGCCCGGGCGAACCGCGCGGGACGCTCTGGCGCGCGCCTATAGAACGGCATGAGTGCGCCGCGGCCCGCCTAACAAATCTACATCCACACAACGCGACGAGTGCCGGCGCGAGGCAACTCGTTTGAACTGGAGCTAATCTCAGTTGCCTGCCTCCCCACTGATCATGTCGGAATAAGAATGAGTTTGGTGGGGTGGGTTGGGGAGGGGGGGGGGGGGGGGGTTGATCCTGAAGGCACAAAGAGATTTAGATGCCGAGCAGCCCCCCCCCCCCCCCCCCCCCCCCCCGCCACACACACACGTACACACACACACACACACACACACACACACACACACACACACACACACACACACACACACACACGCGCGCACACACATCACCCGACTCCACCTCCCTCAGCGCGCACCGCGGGCCTCTTCCTTAGCGGTTGCTATAGCGGTAGCTAGCATCACATTCAGCGCGATACGTGTGGAAGCGCCTGTTTACCGGGTCCTCACACGCAGACGCTATCAGCTGCTTGGTGAGACCGTGGCAGAAGTGGCACGCCGCCGCTGAGCGATCTTTAATTGCCGGGAGAACCAGCCGAGGTCAACAACAGCGGGGGGGGGGGGGGGGGGGGGGGGGGGGGGACCTCTGCTGTGTAATGCTACCATGGGAATTACAAGCTATGATTAATTGTGGGCTTATCCGCCATCTCGGATGTCGTTGTTGTGGCCGCGATATCAGATCCTTGCGACGTCGTATTGCAGTGGATAGCATTAGCGTGGACCTAAAACGTCAAGTCACGTCACATTAAATCAGGTCAAGTCGAGTGAAGTGTGTGTTTGTGATTGCTGTTTAGTGGCCCCTGGGGTCAGAGTTCTTCTATTTGCATTTTGTTGTTTAGTGCTATGGACACTAATTAGACAGTTGCATACCATATTGATATTCTTTACTTCCTGTAAACCTCATTACACAGTTCAATCACTAAATATATATAAAATGTCTGTCATTGCTGTTTATTAAGATAGTCATTTTATCAAGTGCAAATAAGAATAAAAAATTGGTACATAATGATAACTTAGTTGTGGATATAGGTTTTCCTTCATGACAATGTGTCAAGCAGAAATATGAATGACCAATCAAAACACACATTGATTGGTTAATCACCCATCTACAGTCTACTTAAATCATACCATGTATATGGTTCATTAATCAGACTACCATTCAAGTTTGCCCCATGAATATAATGGAACTTGCTGGGGTGTGGGAAATCTTTCAAAACACCTGTTGGAGTGAGCCAGAACCCCTTCAAAGAAAACACTGACTCCTGTCTGGAAAGGAAGAAAATGCTAAATTGGATTCCTGCCTCTGTGGGCACTTTCAAGAGAACGAGTGGCCAGACACAATACAACAAATAACGGTCTATAATGGAGGGGATGGACTTTAAAAGAGAGGGAAAATCCGTAGCAGCGTTTTTTCCCCCAATCAACCAATTGAGTGGAGACAAAGAAGACTTTGATCGCTTGAGAAGCACTCTTGTGTCGGCATTATGTGAAAGAAGCCAAAAGTGGAAGAAAGGGTACCAGAGATGACAGACATTATAAGCCTATAGCATGTGAATGCAATAAAATAACTAAGGACATTAAGGAGGTTACTGAATAAATACTGATGGATTAACTGGTATTGACAGATCAGTTATCTTATATTCCAAGTTCTGTTTGTGAAGGGTAGACAGACAGCAGATACATGCAAGCACTGAAAAGGTTAAGAGCTCCCCTATAGGTAGCCAATGCAATTACAGCCTCCGGTCTACTGTACACACTCACACACTATGCAACTTCTCAAGGGTGACAGATAACACCTGGACACTACGCTGTTCTTGTGCCAGGAACACAACACTCTGTTACTGTTTTTATTTGCATGTTTTTCTGTGCGTATCCATGGGCTTTCTTAGGACACTCCCCTGCACTAATAATAGCAGGACTTTCCTAAATCAACTCATTGGGTGTGAAGGGAGTGTGTATGTGTGTGTGTGTGTGTGTGTGTGTGTGTGTGTGGGTGTGCGCATGCTTATGTGTGTGTGTGTGTGTGTGTGTGTGTGTGTGTGTGTGTGTGTTGGGGTGTGTCTGAACTTGCATACGCCTGGTAGGATGGTCACTTGCCAAAAATAAGGTTCCCTACTAACACATAGGGAGGTGAAGTAATAATGAAATAATCGTAATAATATGTGCGTGTGTGAATTTCATTTTTGTATATGTTATCTTGTTTGTTTGTGTGTGTGTGTGTGTGTGAATTTCATTTTTGTACATGTTATCTTGTTTGTTTGTTTGTTTCTGCGTGTGTGTGTGTGTGTGTGTGTGTGTTTTGTCATCATACTGCCTGCGTGCCTGGCCACAAGGCTGATCCCTGCCTGGCCCCAGGTCTGTTCACCCCATTGTCTTAGCCGGTGATCACAGTCACGGGACCCCACTACACCTTCTCTCCCATCATGTAACTGGAGCATTAGGGAGAACAAAGGGAGACGCTGATCCGCTTGTGCCTCATCCATAATGAATCAAAGCTGTTCCTGCCGCCAGACAGACCAACACGACACATGCAAACACTACGCTGAGGAAAATCTCTATTAGTGTCTCACTAGAAGTGTGACAATACAGGTGAAGCTCATCACGTGACCAATTGGATGCCCAGGGTGTCCCCTATGACCCTGTGTATTGGTTCATTTAGGGATTTAAACATGGTTTGTTCTTTTACAATGTGCCATATGATCAAGGGGACACCATTTAATAATTCATACTCATACCGAAGAATACAGTATATGAGATCTAATTGTAAGAGCTTTAGGATCTGTTGAGATGGTCCTAACCTGATTATTTTACCAAGATGGACTATCCAGTGGTTGAGCATGTTATGCTTATTGTTCTGTGATTTTTCATTTGACTGCTTTAATGCTAGATTAATTCACATCATTATCGAGATTTAGAAAGAACAGACTTTATTTCTTAAATGACAGCCGCTATCTTTACATGTAAAGAAATCTGATACATATATAGTTATATCATACAATCCATCCTTATTTTTCCAGATATTCGCCCATTATTGTCTCCATAAATCCTTGTTTTAAGCATATGTGATTTATCTTAATTAAATGTGATTTTTACCATCCTTGCCCACCTAATTATACTGTGCAGTGGTATGATTCCAACCACTGTAATTACTGATGATATTGGCCTATGAGTTTCATTAGGAACCTTATTAAAAACGGAGTCAATGTGTGTATGACGTACGGCTGTGGCTCTGGGAAAGAGAGATCTAACATAGCTGTCCCATGACATTGATATCTGTTTTATTCGATTACAGCTTGCGGAATCGTTTGTGGTAGATGTTCTTTAGGAACCATACCAGTTTACTTCCTCGTAAAATACAACAATGTAAAATTGCAGAATAAGCTGAATTCACATTTTATAAGTAGAACCGATTATATATAGTAGTAATTATGACACTAAACACCATTCAAATCCACATCTACCTGTACATCCTCATGGGTAGATGTGTACAGAAACACAGCCCCTGTACTAAAACACACAAGCATAACAAAACACATATCCTGTCACACAGACTCACTATCCACTCTGCACTCAAAGCAGAGTTGTAATAGCTACTCAACTGTGCTCAAACTGGCCAGCATCTGTCTCTTCTATAGACTATACATAGTTAAGTCATGACACTCTATAGCACTAAACCAATGTCAGAGTCGTATTTACAACAGAGAAAGGTACGATAAAGGTGGCTACAAAGTATGACATGAATTGAGACAGATTTCTTTAGCAGACCTGACATTTTGAATATTGTGTTGGTATTGTTCTTGGTTCGTAAAAAAACAAAAGACTAATACTATGGCGTATTCTTGTAAGCAACAGCAACGTAGTGCCTGACAAGTTCATCAGCAATGACAGGCAGGATGTGTTTGCTCATAAGCATGATCGACACCAGATTACAGTGAAGCTGGGCTGGTTCCTGTAGGCCCTGGAAGTGTGCTTGTGTTTTTTCTCGTTGTGTAATTGGCATTAATTTATTCTGGCTTTATGTCGCATCACACTTCCGGAAACGGGGGGAAAAAAGAAAAGTAAAATCAGGCAGGCTGTTGTGTTTGTTTGACACGGGCTCAGAAGTGACTGCCAAGAGAGGCTTAAAAAACAATCCAAACAAAGATCAATATCAGAAAACCACACTCTTGTGTTTGACTTAATATCCAGTCACACTTTCCGCTCTTCTTTTTCTTGTTCGATGCGAGACAGATGCCAAACCTCATGAAACAGCGTTTGCCCCAAAAAGCCTGCACTGTGTGTTTACATGCACTGGCATATTTTTAATTGTATAGTTGTTTTCAGCAAATTGTGGGTTTTTAATCATCATGCTTTATGCAGCACTATACCCATGCATAGTCGCTGTCTACACAACCAAGCCCGCACACACGCACACATGCACACACACGCACAAACACACAGACACACACACACACAAACAAGCACACACACACACACAATCACATCCACATTCACACACACACACACACACACAAACACACACACACACAAACACATACACGATCCCATCTCCACACACACACACACACACACACACACACAAACACGCACACACGTGCACACGCGCACACACACAAAACACACACACACATACACAAAGCATAAGTTATACATTTGCTATATTTAATAATATCTAATGTATAATAGACCATAAGCAACAGTGCAGTGTAATTTTATGATATGAACAGCTGATGACAACGTTATATAATCTTGCAATCTCTAACCATAACATGAAGCTGCAGACCTGAACTTTCTTTTAACTCAACCCAGCAATCTACAGTATTCAGTATTGAAAAACGTTATAACACAGAAACATTTAAGTCACACACACACACACAAACACGCACACACACACACACACACACACACACACACACACACATATGCACACATAAACAAAACACACACACAGCATAAGTTATACATTTGCTATATTTATTCATATCTACTGTATAATAGACCATAAGCAACTGTGCAGTGTAATTTCATGATATGAACAGCTGATGACAACATTATATAATCTTACAATCTCTAACCATAACATAACTTTTTTTAACTCAACCCAGCGATCTACAGTATTCAGTATTCAAAAACTTTCTAACACAGAAAAGAATAAGTCACACACACAAACACACACACACACGTACACACACCTACACACACACACATACACATATGTGCACACACACACACACTGGTACGCACACACACACACCTACACACACACCCTCTCACACACATACAAACACGCACACAAACACACACACACACACATGCATTTATACATGCATAGACCATGTGTGCAGTTTTATCATATTGTGTTGGTTCCTTAACATTGTGTGTGTGTGTGTGTGTGTGTGTGTGTGTGTGTGTGTGTGTGTGTTCTTCCAGGTGCCTACCAAACATAAGCTGAGTCCTTTGCCAGGTGGCGAGGACCCCTCTCATGTATGACCGACAGGTGAAGGCAGCAGCGCACAAGACTGGAAGCTCACTGGTGGGAGAAAAAGGACATTTGAATGTGGTATGCAATCATACACCCCACATCTGAACCCCCCAAACCCATGATGACGACGACGACACAATCAGGGAACACACTAAACAATTCATCAAACAAAACAAAATCCATTTCATCAACACAACTATTACATCATCTCATCTCCTGACACAATGTCATCGTGTGCTTGTGTGCCGTGTTAACGTGGACCAAAAAGGACACTGTTTTTTTGTGCCACAATAACTTGAAAGAGGTTAACAAAAAAAGACAGGTGACTACTGGTATGTGCAAATTCCACATCAACCGGTCTCTGCTCTTCGCCATGGCATTGACATCGACGTCATTGGCGTGGTACACCGTTTATGAGTCCACTGTCTAACAGACTATAGCTTATTGATTATCATGGAGGTTGGGGTGTGTGTGTGTGTCGGGGGGGGGGGGGGGGGGGGGGTTGGGGGGGGGTAGAGGAAATGCTATTAAAGATTAAAGGCTCGGATGATGTGAAGGTGGGACCCCGAGTCATCAGACACCACCAGATTCAGTTACCGCCTGTAATGTTCGCTCGTCAGGAAGATTAGCCCGCCTGATTTATTTATCAACTGATTTCATGTCCTGCCTTTTGCTGTTCTGACTGAGTGGCTGTGTGTGTGTGTGTGTGTGTGTGTGTGTGTGTGTGTGTGTGTGTGTGTGTGTGTGTGTGTGTGTGTGTGTGTGTGTGTGTGTGTGTGTGAAGGTTTGACTGGCTGGCTCTGTACTCTGTTAGTTGTGGAAAGACACAGGTATATCAAGCCGAGGCTGATGCCTTTCTAAGGTAGCTAATGTTTATTGTATGCATTTCTTATATTTAAGTGCATTTTCCTTTGTTTTCCTTCTGTTATTGTTGTTGTTGTTGTGGTTGTTGTGGTTGATGGTTTCTCCCATGGGGTGAATTGTGGAAATTGAATTACATATCTCAGATAATTCCGGTAAGATGACGTTGCAACTGTAATACTCATCTAATAATCCTATCTGTGTGAGCGTGGCCTGGGATTTCTGGGATATGTCTCTGCACAAAAGGGACAGAGCTTATCTGAAGTGGAAAACTTGTTGTTGTCATTGTTATCTCCACACTAATAGGGTTTTTGTGTTTTGAAATCATTTGGTTGTGGATAAAGACGTGGCAATTTCCCCCCATGCATAGCGTCTGTGTCAAGCCTTTTCTATTCTGATAGCTTGGGTTGACTGACAGTTGGAAGTGAATAGCACTATGTGTAGAGAGGAGAGACCTTTCTCACAGTGGGAATAACATGTAGAAAAGCTGCACACAATGTAAAAATTTTTTAATCTGATCACGAAGTCATTATCCATTTTAATGAATGTGACAATAAAATTGACTTTCCTTGGTGGTTGTTGCCAAATTGAGAAAACAAAATATTCTTAAGTTGTGATTCTAATTATTCCGTCCCACTCACTAGAAGAAAATATCAACAACTCCGGTCGATTGGATAGAAGAGGCATTCGTCGAAGGTTTTAACTGCTCGCCCCATTTCAATATTATTCAAATCGCCATAATAATCGTCCTCTCTGGCCATGCTCTCAAAACAACTTAATCGTGCGTACACTTTATCAGGTTTGCGATACAAATGCATTAGAGGATCCCGTGCCTCTTTCATTAAAGTAGTTGGGGAAATTGATCCCGCCCCCTTTCAGGAGTAAAAAAAAAAAAAAACAACGATTATTTCTCCTCTCGCCGGGAGAGGGTGAGGGAAAGACTCGGCCAGGATTGTGGGAACGAGCAGAATCAGCCCTCAACACCGTCAGCTACAGACGTCGTCCACGGCTTCAACCTTCCCCTCCTTGCTTCTCTACCGGCACTTCACACACAGGGAGACCAAGCGACAGACAGTCCGCCACTGCCTGCTCAACGCGCTCCTGTCTGACGAGTGACCCAATAGTTTTTGAAATACATTATTGTCATACACACGCATACTTTTTGTTCGGTCTGTCGACGTCCTTCTCTTGAGTTGCGTTCCTGGATTTAAGATCGTCTTCTTTGCACACACACAAAGTCCATCATCCCATTCAACCCAGACCCGAGGCTTCAACGTTGTGACATTCGCTTGGAAGGAAACGCCGGGGGAACAGCGTGTGGTGTCTCTCGCTTACAGGGGACAAGAGTCCATGCATACCCAAGTAAGTCAACGTGTTAACAGCGCTTCATCGTTTGTGCGCTTTATTTGTCTTATAGGCTACACGTCGCTTTTGGTTGAACACATTAGATATTCTCTATACGCTATTACCGAATCACTTTGACACCATCGGGTAAAAAAAAGTTGAGTGGGGCTATTATTTTGAAGGCGCGCTATACCAACCCAGTTAAAGTACAGCAACTGTTTCTATTGATTTGTGGTGACCCTGATAAACTTATCTCTATGACAACTGTGTCATGAAATGATATGCCCTGCATCCAATAGTCCTAGCTGTTTTTTTTGGTTATAGTTGTTTTTGTTTGTTGAAAGAAGAGTCACGTCTGGCTCGTGTCTTGGTTAGGCTACTGTCCTTGCTGTTGTTTTTGACCTTGTAGTGCATTATATTATATATTCGCATCATAGTGCACATCCAGGCGCTGAAACTGTCCAGTAGCACATCGCTCCATATGCAACGGCTTGCAACACATTACAAGTTGATACGTTGTAAATGTTATGATATGAGAATAATGGTAAATAATTCTACAAATTACCACAATGGTTAAGACTAATTTAGATTTTATTCACAGCAAAATATGAGGTTTATTAGTGGCATATTTAATAGATTGAATAGTAGGTCCACTATAGAAAAAAAGTATAATATTTGCAACCGCAATCCTTTATTAGTTTATTCGTGGTTCACTTGCACTTAGTGCGATGTCAAAAGGTGGACGAAAACCTAGTAACACATAAAACCTCTGTACTAGCATTCACATAAATAACACACTTATTTTCTGACAATACGATATGCCGAAGACAGACTTTATCACGTGTATGTGTGTTATTGTCCACCTATAACGCACACGCACGTCCACTGTGACCCCAAGACTGGCCAGTTACATGTGGGAAAGATTCACAAGCGGCTCAAATCTAACTGTGCACTAACACTAAAACTTTGATTCTGTGCCCGTTGGTAAGTCCGTTTATTATCAGAATGCTGTGCAGGTTTACGATGGATCATATTCATTTTAATATTCATGGCTTCTTTTCTTTTCTTCTATTTTATAGAAGTTATTTGGTCCTATTTGCTCCTCTGGGGTAAGTTTAAAATAGTGTCATACACTCTATTGTGTTTAACTTGAACCTGTTGCAATTAATTGATCTAATAAAGAAATCTTAGTCTAATTAAACGGGAGAAACTTGAGCAGGTTACTGCCTTGCAATTAGTTGTACATAAAAAAATGTGTGTTTACATTTCAGTCGAAAGGTAATTTTTGCAATTTAAGTAAGACGTTTTCATATTTGCCACTGTAACAGTGCACTGCATTTACACCCCCTACGGGCGAGGTTAGACTAATTTAAAGTTCACACATACTTCACGTTTTTCAATTGTCATCAAATAATTATTCTATAAATTT
The DNA here is from genome assembly GCA_026745465.1 of Lota lota. Classification (NCBI taxonomy): domain Eukaryota; kingdom Metazoa; phylum Chordata; class Actinopteri; order Gadiformes; family Lotidae; genus Lota; species Lota lota. The sequence continues at coordinate 14,259,734 of JACYXH010000479.1, read as the reverse complement.
GAATCCTTCAGAGCAAATAAACGATTTATCAATAATTAATATATATATATATATATTTCAAAAGATTGTATAAAGCAGATTGCTGATAAAATACTTTTATAACAATAGTAGTAATAGTCAAATTTTTTAGTTGAGTAATTCTAAATAGACCTATGTTGTGTATTATGACAAATAATTGTCATCAAATAAAATGAAGCCTTCAGAAGAATATTCTTTTGTTGTACATCCTTGCATACTTATTGTTCTTCCTCTTACTTTTCGTTAGGGTTATGATATTTCTGCCTTCCCTTTTACCTATTATCTAATGGAATCTAAAGCATACAGTGTCATTAATTTTTTGTTTTTTTCTTAATTTGCTTGATTGCAGCTTTGTTCATTTTTGTAATTGTGATTTATTATACCTTCCAAGTAAATGCAGTGCTCACTAACCTTGCTAATAAGGAAAATGTGTAATTTCCTCTCAATGTCTGAAGATGCTTTACACATGACCTTGGGTCGTCCACCCATCATCAATGAAGTTGTTCTGTGTGGCCCGGCTGGCCTGTTGCTCTCTTGGGATTAAGCATTAGGTTAATCCGCTCAGAGTAAGGTGAATGCTCGCATGTGGACCCACGATTACACACAGAGGACTCTCTCAGTCAGGCTCTGTAATCTCAGAGCTCCTGCACACACACACACACACACACACACACACACACACACACACACACACACACACACACACACACACACACACACACACACACACACACACACACACACACACACACACACACACACACACACACACACACACACACACACACACACACACACACACACACACACACACTATGTTCCGCGGTACTTTTTGTTTCTCTTATTCTTTAAAGACCTGTCCCTCTTGACAAATCATTTTGGATTTCGGCTGCTGCCGATTCACAAAACCAACAGTGACAACACACACTTACCCTTCTCAGGGAAAAGGATTAGGGGGTCACGTGTCTCTGTGATTGGCCGGGGCATTGAGCCGATTGTCAAGGCATTTCACTGTACACTGGAGGCTCACTAAAGCTTTAGTGAAGTGAAGGGAAGGGGCACATTGTGTGCCACGCTGCTGAGGGCTTCAGCTGTAGACTAAAAGGAGGAAGCACTGCAAGATGTACAATTCCATTGTGATTATCTCTATGTGTGCTGTTATGCTATAATGCATGAAAAGTGTTTAAAAAACAAACAAAATAAGCAGGCTTTATGCTCCGTTTTAAAGATTGTGAAATCAAGGCTTCCTTGTAAAATGGGTACTCCCGAGTTGTATCTTAAAAAGTCTATAATAACGTAGCCAACTTTTATATTTAATTAATTTATGATTAATGTTATAAAGTTTTTCAAGTTGTGGAAAGCTAAATCTTCAAGCTAATTATTTTTCCTAATAAAAGCACCAGTGATAGATGAATTTGCAGTATTGGCAGTTTTGGCTTGGAGTTCATGCTCTTTGGGTTGGATGGAAATGTATCAAGCAATACAATGTAAAAAATTGTCCACTCTTTATTATATATCTATATATAGATATATATATGCATCATACCCGTAGACTTTTCTGTCAACTTTAAATAACAGTGGCAAGTGCCTGCATTTTATTGTACCAACCAATATTTGTCATAAGATCAAATAACATGGCTTTGTTTCTTTGTTACCTTCTTTGTGTCTTTCTCTCGTTCTTTCTTGAAACGTGGAAACGAAAGCAGTTCACGTCTTCAGTTTATTTTCCTTTTCATCCTGCATAAGCATGGTTGAAATAGTTAGGGTTTATCGTGTAGTAAGTGTGCGGTTGCAGGCCCTTTGTGTTGCCTGTAGAAGGCAGGTGTTCTCAACGCTGCACCAAGTTCTTTTTTGGCCCTTATGAAACACTTCTGAACTTGACCTCAGCGTGTGTTTATTTACTCATTTAGAACAGATCTCCCTTTCATTGTCCAAACTACACTGCATGCGCATTGTGAATGGTTTGCACTTTGCACCATGTTTCTTGAAAACAACTTTGATAGAACTGCAATTGCTCGAGAACTCAAACTCATGAAAACAATACAAAGTAAACAGATGAATGGTTTATGGCATATTTCAATGCATATATTGGAATATGTCCTGGTTTTGCATAACGATGCAAACTCCACTTCTGTCTCTATCTAGTAATTAGTGGTGACGTACTGCAACTTTCTCTGTGTGCAGTAAGTGGATTGGAGTGTATGGGGTTTGTTCACTGGGGTGTGAAAGATCACAGAGGAATAGATCAGCCTTTGATGTTTAATTGTATTGTAAAACATTTTAGAATAATTCTGCATTAAGTCGACTGTGCTGTGCTGTATTTTGGGTCTGCTGCTTCTTTATGTGTGTGTGTGTGTGTGTGTGTGTGTGTGTGTGTGTGTCAGTGTGCTTTGTGTTCTTGGCTTTGTGTTTGTTTGTCTTCTAGTTTTTGCATCTGTCTGTCTTACTGTCTGTGTACATATTGGAGTATTTGTGTGTTTGTATTTGGAGTGTTTTTTTTGGTGTGAATTCAAATGAAAAAGGTATGTGTTTCTTTTCTTTTCCTTTACTTGCACAACTGGGACGGTAGAATTTGATGTTTGCGATGGCAAATCTGTGTGGAAAAAAGAGACCCAGAAAAGGCAAATGGCAGAGACAGACAGAAGAAAATATAGACATACAGAAAGATATATACAGTGTCGGAAAGCGATATAACGTTACTAAATAGCATCTCAACCTGATGAAAGAAAAAGAGAAGACAGCTACATATAAAACAGCACACACATTTGTAGTCGTGATCCACTCCTAAACGGCCACTGTAGATGAGCAGGACTTCCTGCCACCCTCTTCCTGTTTCCTGTTCTTTATCCTGCTGGCTTGCTGGTCAGCTGCCGGCCATAGCCTGCTGGGTGGTCCGTGCTCATGTGCATCACACCAGTCATATCTGGTGCCCCGCAGCCCACCTAAAGAGACACCTCCCCGTGTTTGAGGCCTGCTCCTCGAAATATTTGGATAGGGAAGAAAGCGCAGCGAACGCCAGAGCGACAACTCGAGTGCAGTCGCTGACGAGTGGCGCTGATAAGCCCTCGCAAAGCGTTTAGAGAATAACAGAGGCTCTCGTTGAAACATCGGAGGGTTCCCGCTGAACGCTTCCGCGGCGAACACTGGCGGGGAGTTTAGTGAACAGGTGTTCAAAACGAGCTGTATTATCACATTTGTTTGTACTAAGTAGTACACGGTACACGTGCAGCGCTGCTATACTCGACACGTACAGTTCCACGGCTGACTATAAATCGGTGGTGATTATTCAACTTTAGAAAGTAGGCTGCATGTCAACGCAAAGTTTTAGCCAAATACTGCCATCGTAGGGGGGCTTACCTGCCGTACAAAGTAAACCGCAGCTTTCCAGTGTTTCATGAAGTATTCCCCCAAATATTACACTGAGCCTCCTTCAGAGGGATTCCTCACCCGCTCATGTCGCGTCAGACACAAAAGATGTCTAGAAAATGAGAGGGTGACAAAACAAGAATCCGAAAGATACAGTGGATAGAGTGAGAGACAGAGGTAGAGACATCAAGGGAGGGAGTCGGTGGGAGGAAAAGAGAAGGAGCGAGGAGGAGGTTGGGCATACAGATATTTCTTTCCAGTGGTAATTTGTCTTTGTCACAGGCCGCAACATAGTCGAGTCATTCTCGCAAAACACAGTCTGGTGAGACGCACAGAGGTCCTCCTGTGCCTTGGCCTCACATGCGCTCACATCCATCTGAACACCCCCCCACCCACCCACCCACCCACCCACCCACCCACCCACCCACCCACCCTGCGTCCATCACCACCACCCCCCCCCAGCCGCCTTAGCTCACACACTGCCACCCTTTCTCGGCCGCCTTAACACGCCGCTAAGCTAATATATCACACGGTAAGTTTCGTGTTTTTTGACAGAATCTGTGTTCGTAATGGTTTGTTTGGAAACAGGGACACACTAGTTTTACATTTCGGTGGGTTTGAAACGTTTTAGATGCCGAGAAGGTTGACGCATTTGCGTCTTTGTTTCGGCCTATTTTGAAGTGTTTTTATTCTTTCTTTGTGCACCACAAAAGGTTATGAGGTTTTTGACCGTACCGAACATCAGGGCATTCGCGGAGATGGCTCTGCTGTTAACAACATGTAACAAAAAAAATTATTGCCGGGTTTCTGCTCTTGAGCAGCGCACGCAGCCTAACTTCGACCCAGATGTTGTCCTGCCAAAGTCCACACAAATGTTCCTTTCCACTGTCATCTGTGCCATTCCCAGACCAAGGCCAGTTGGTAAAGAATGTTTAGCACAGGCCTGCTTCAACTTTCACCGCATGCTAATGAATAAGAAGTACACAATCTTTCACCATTTGTTACATTTCAATTCTCCAAATCAACAATGCTAGAGAGAAAGGTTTGGTTAAAAGAACAAGTTTTATTTTGGACCCTCACCTTTCGCTAGATCTTTTTAGGAATAAAATGTAGTGAATAAGTTAACCTAGCCCAAAAAGTTGTATAAGACACAAAAAAGCCATGTGTTGCTTTTCGCTGTATCTATTCCTCCATCTTTTACTTACTTTTAAACTTTTCTCCTCGACTCCTCTGTAATCCTTCTGCTTTTTTTCTTCTTTTTTTTTTACAGTAGCTCTTCTAAAGTCCAGCTGTCCATGACGTCATTCATTTTACTCATACTTTATGGGTGCTCCATGTGGTGGAGAAAGAAATAAAACGGCAAGGAAACAGGGACAGAAGCGAGACAATGTGTGGAAAGAGAGAAGGAGAGCAGGCAAAAGGGAGAGAAAGAGAGAGAGAGAGAGAGAGAGAGAGAGAGAAAGAACGTGAGAGAGAAAGAGAGGGAGAGGATGGGGGTGTTGCGGAAGGAGGTTTTTTTCAGTGCATTGCATGTATAATGAATGAGGGGGCACTTTGCTTGAAACTCCAGCCTGATGCTGTACTCTCCAGCGTTTGCTCGGCAGAGTGGGGCCTTGTGATCTCACCACTCTTCTGGGCCCTGCCAATAGATGCTTTCACCTGGCATTGTGGTTTCGACCCAATGGAAAAACAAATAACCATGTGTGTGTGTGTTAAACGGTGTGTCTGAGTGTGTGTGTGTGTGTGTGTGTGTGTGTGTCTGTGTGTGTGTGTGTGTGTCCAGACAATGGAACAAGGGTTTGGTTGAAGGGCAGGGGAACGGATAAGGGTCAAGAGAGAGAGAGAGAGAGAGAGAGAGAGAGATAGAGAGAGAGAGAGAGAGAGAGAGAGAGAGAGAGAGAGAGAGAGAGAGAGAGAGAGAGAGAGAGAGAGAGAGAGAGAGAGAGAGAGAGAGAGAGAGAGAGAGAGAGAGAGAGAGAGAGAGAGAGAGAGAGAGAGAGAGAGAGAGAGAGAGAATAACGGCAGCAGCAGTGCTGTGACGCCCAGACGGAACCAAGGAGAATGCTGGCACCCAGCCCACGTTCCCTAAATAGTGCTCCATACAGAAATAGCTCAGCCTTGATATTGACTTTTCAATGCAGAGTGAAGTGTTTGCAAGCTTAGGACAGTTGGCTTCATTTCCTGTTTTTATGTGAGTTTTATATTTTTCATGAATAGTCAAAATGGTCTCTATTGCATTGAGGTTTCTACATTTTTTTCCTTCGTATTGCACATATTTACATGCACGCCTGTGGCTGTGTAAGAGGAAGAGAGAGCCCTTTGTTATTTAGGCTAAAAATGTCCGCCGTCTTATTTTTGGCCCGACCACTGGACTCATGGTTTTATAAATAGCAAAGGAAGCGTTGGGGATACCTGTCTTGAATCTTGCCATCCCCTCCCCTCTCTTCCCCTCTCTTCCCTTCCCTTCACAAGCGTCTCAGGGCCTGCATGTTACATCCTTCCCCCAGTAGCTAGCTCCCTCCCTGGGCAGTGACAGGCCAGCTCCCTGGGGCAAAGCAAACAGGATGGGACTCCCATCGAGAGTGTGAGAAAATCAGTCTTTGGAGTCACACCGAAAAATACACTGCAACTTTTACTATGTTGAGCCTTTGGTGACACGGTCATATATATATGTTTATAAATAGCAATGATCAATGATAAAGTACTTTTTTTTCAAGAAAAACTATTAACAGTACATACATGTCCAAAGGGTTCAACATAAGTTCTGCAGCTTTTTCGAAAGCCCGCTCCCACCGACTGCGTGCTGGGGTCAAGGGGCACCTTTTCTTTGTTCTTTCTCGTCTATGTGATGAGATGTAGCGCGCTAATTTCCTCTCTCGTCTCAGACACGTGCCATGTG
>JACYXH010000479.1:14190951-14248451 GCA_026745465.1 Lota lota | reverse complement strand
CGACCAGTCACCCCCCCCCGCCTGCTCCTCTTTAACCACTCCAAACAGGAGCGCGGCACCCGGCCCCATGACTAATGAGAGGCTTGGACCCGGTCTGGCCCAGGCTCTGGCCTTGGTTTGGGGGGACCACTCCCCTAAACAGAGGCTGATCTGTAGGTACTGTATGCCCTTCCACACGCCCAGTAGTCCTCAGTACAGGCTCTTACCCGTGCACTTGTGCAGTGTGCGCAAATGCAGGTCAATGTACTACATAGGATTTTCGAAGATAATAATAATAATATTATTATTATTAAAATATATCAAAAATGTTGTTTTTAAAACAGTTAAGCTGTGTATTGCATAACTCCACCCAAGGTGGAGCGCGGAAAACTTTTGTCGCAACTGGAATAGGCCACGAAACAATCAGCAAAAATGGCAACTTTTTGGGGGGGATTGTGAGAAAAAAGCAAAGCAGGTTTATTGTTTTATAGTGCGTGTGCGTGCGTGCATTGCGTGCGTGTGCCGTGTGCCTGCTACAGAGAGGCAGTGGCTGGAAACATTACACCATCCTAGCCTACACCAACACTAACAGCAGAACAATCTCTGTTTAATGATGCGCAGCATCAGCCGGCCTCGCGCCGCTCGCCCACAATCAGCACAATCAGCTTGTGGTCCCGATAAATGAATACATGAAGCTGACATCATCTGAGCAGGACGGGCTATTGCTTTTCCTGGAGATGGGAGAGAGAGAGAGAGACAGAGACAGAGAGAGAGAGTCAAAGAGAGTGTTTCTTGGGTGCCTGAATAAGACTTTATTCCTCAATGCTGGATCTCGATATCTGTATCCCTCATCTACCCCAAGTCTATGCCGATTTTATTGTAAGTCTATGCTTGCGCTACACTCCAGCACCTCGTCATCGCTCTCTCTTTCCGCTCTCAGTTCTCTCTCTAGTTTCTCTCTCATTTCTCTCTCGTTTCTCTAATTTCTCTCTCGCTCTCTCTTTTGCGCTCTTGCTCTGATTCACTCTCTCGCTCTTTGCCACTGTCATTGTCACTCTGTCTCTTTCTCTCTATCTCTGCCACTCTCCCTCCCTCCCTCCCTCCCTCCCTCCCTCCCTCCCTCTCTGGTCTTTCTCTCCTCGTTCCCACTCTACGATCTAGGTTACTCGGTTTCCTAGTGGAGCGCAGGGACCGAAGGGAAACAAAAAAAAGAAAAGGAAAAAAAAAACAGAAGGTCGATTCCATGAAGGACATTCTTATTGGAAGAGCGCAACCTTCCTACTTCTCGCTACAAAGTAGCCACCCGCGTTGGGGCTGCGCAGATGCAAGCTGTACGTTGCGAGCCCCTGGCCATCAGATGTAGTGTCGTTGTTGCCACAAAAGAAGATTCTGAGGAGTTTCCTTTTGTGTATGTGTGTGTGTGTGTGTGTGCCGCTTGCTATTGCATTACTTTGTACTTCATATAGTTTTACTTCTCAAAGTTAAACTATAGAACAAAATTGACTTGGTCTTTAATTGATCCCATTATGTATCTAAATTATGTGTTAACTGAGTGTACTGAACAGTTTACTGTTTACCCCTCCCACACACACACTCACACACACATACACACACACACACTTACATACGCACACGTGCGCGCACACACAGTGGCACACACACACACACACACACACACACACACACACACTATCGGCTATCACACACACACTTCCAGCTATTTTGGTGTTACTTCACATGTTCAAATACCCAGGCATGTGTACTCGCAACGTTCGAAATATTATGTTGAACCGATAGCAACATTATCATATTTACATATGCTAATGAGACATTGGGACAGTTTTGCGAGAAGTTATTCAAGTGGATATCTGTTTCCTTGTATTATCTGTCAGCGTGGGTCCCGTGCTCACTTTCGTTCGTGACATTGTTTCAGTGTACCGCTCATATGCAAAAATAGGTAACAGTGCATAGGCAAGCACATTCACGTGTGAAGGCACACATACATGCGCAGTTACCCATACGCATAGCTCAAACATAAAGTAAAGGTGCAGCAAAGAAAGTAGAAAAAAAGAGCTGCCACTGGCATCATTGCATGAGGGCTAGCCATGTTAACATTAGCCCACAGGCCTTAATTGAGGCCAGGAGGGAGCATTTAATAATTGCTGTCAGAAGATCAAATTTAATTCTCCTCTCTTCACAGCCACCACTGCTGTAGGGTAGAGTGAAACAAATTGTCATCAGAGATTTCTAAATGAACAAAGCTTTTAATTAGGGTGATTAGAATGCTGCAGCAGAGAGAGAGAGAGAGAGAGAGAGAGAGAGAGAGAGAGAGAGAGAGAGAGAGAGAGAGAGAGAGAGAGAGAGAGAGAGAGAGAGAGAGAGAGAGAGAGAGAGAGAGAGAGAGAGAGAGAGAGAGAGAGAGAGAGAGAGAGAGAGAGAGAGAGAGAGAGAGAGAGAGAGAGAGAGAGAGAGAGAGAGAGAGAGAGAGAGAGAGAGAGAGAATGGCGGAAGTAGTGTAGCTGTGAGGGGAGAGGATTGGGGTGGTGGTGATGATGAAATTATCAGTGGATACAAACTCACCATGTTGTGAGGACGAGGGAGGGAGAGGGAGAGTTGCGGGTGTCATTTTTTAAGCACGGGCACCCGGGGAGTTGTGTTGTGTGTGAACGGTCAATTGCCTATTATATCTATAGCCCCCCCCCCCCCCGCTTCACCTCACTCTTAAACCAACACACACTCTCTGCACACTCTCTAGTACCCTCCAGTCACCGCCCCGTGTCACCCACCCACCCGACTCCACTCGACTCCACCTGACTGGAGAACATTGGTAATATCCTGAGACGATTTCCTGTCGTACTCTGCGGGGAGCGTAATTGGGGGAATATGTCATTGCTTTGTGGAGCCTCAGTGACATGACTCCGAGCTGCTGCTATTGTGGGCGGAGTGAGCGCTTCTCATGCTGCTGGGAATTCGTTTTTAACCTTTTTCTTTCGTACTCCCCTTCTTTTTGTTAGTATTGTATTCAATACAAAAGGAACGAATTAAAGCCGTGTTTGATACGGCTCATGAGGAAGGGAACATCATTCGCTCAGCACTTCAATGCCTAAGACAGATGGTTTATTTTTGATGATTAGTCCAATCATAATGCCGATTTTGGTGGGTAGGTTTATGTGTGTGTGTGTGTGTGTGTGTGCCTGTTTGAGCCCGCCATATGCAGGTTGGTACATATTTGTCTGTTCCGCGATGTTAAAGCGCGACGATCTGTGTGTGGTCATTGTGCACCTGAGTCACCAGAGTAGTTTTGGACAAGGCGGTAGACTGTGAAGTGAGGCAGTGGCGAACACGCACGCAAGGCCCTCACACACGCACACACACACACACACATACACACACACACACACACACACACACACACACACACACGATCTCTGGCAAAGAACTCTGTGTACGGGGACTGTAGCAATGAGTGAGAAATGGGCTTGAACTGCAGTGATAGGAGATGGGGGGGTGGGGGATTGGTTATGAGAGAGAGATGAAGAGAAGGAGTTGAAGGAGAGGATCTGTATACCTTTTTACCACAGTGAAGATGAGGCGATTATGAGTTAAAGAAGCACTTATAACATCCCACCAATTTTTTTTAAACTGATTTTATCTGTTTTATTTTCTGTTTTTACGCTAATACTTCATCCTTGGTTTCATTCCTGTGTCTTTCTAACCGATTACGTTGATTTATTATCATCGTGTTTTGCATGTGACCATGTTCCGTCCTACGACCTTTACCAACACCACTGTTCTGGTTGGTTTCCATGCGGCTCACCCAAACTTCTCCTTTTTCTTTTCTTTTTGTCTGTTTTCCATATTGGTTTGTTACCAAGCGATATGTTTAGCCATTGTTGTCATTGCGGTCATAAACATACCACTTCCTAATGGTCGAAACCCCATTTGCCACCTGCGCTACCATGGCAACTAATGAGATCCTACCCTTTGCGCACGTCGTTGAACATGGCAACACTTATTTACGGCAATGAGACGATGGAAAGGAGCCAAGCATCAGGAAGGGCGCTCTGTAATTAAACGTTATGGCTGCTCTACGCATGTATGTGCATGTCTAACATTGTCTGGTCTCCTACGCGTGGCCTTTCGTTCGCCTGCCCTCGGCTCGACAGCTGCGGCGTTGCAGACCTTGGCCTGCTTTCAAAGGCCAAGTTGACGCATGGTGTCAAGTCTCTTCGTCCTTGGGGGATGGGGGGGGGGGTGGGTGGGGGTGGTGGGTGGGTGGTGGGTGGGTGAGGTGGGGGTTGGGGGGGGCGGGGGAGAATCAGCAATGGGCCATGGAAAGATGGTTTTCACCTGTCTCCGTGCCGGGGCTGACGGATGTTACCTGTCTCCAATGTTGCTCTCACGAACCCCGCCCCTCCCTCGCCTACAGGCTTCTGTTTTCCCTCTGCTGAGTGAGAGGCGCAGCTGTCCAAACAAGCAGCTCTTTACACATGGAAGGCGAAGCCGTCCTCCTGTACCCTCGCACTCGCCTAGTGTTTTCTAGGGGAGGCCCGTTGGTTCACCGACAACAGAGGCCATCTTGTTTTGTGAATGAAAACAATGGGGATTTCGATATTTATTTAAATGTTTTACAAAGTGTCCTTGCGCGTCAAACCTACATAGACGCATTTCCGTTTGTATAGCAGTTATTTCTCTTGCCATTCCACTGTATGAGTTTGTGTGTCGTGTATGTGTATGTGTGTGTGTGTGTGTGTGTGTGTGTGTGTGTGTGTGTGTGTGTGTGTGTGTGTGTGTAGGGGGGGCGCAGTCGTTGCAGTCAGTTGCAGAACAGTTGAAGGACTCTTCATGTGATTGTTCGTTGGGGTGGAGGACAGCCAGCTGAAGAGCTGAAAGGAGAAATGAAAGCGTTCCTCTCATGGTTCGTCTTACAAGCGCACCGCCGATACCACAGGGCCCGTTTTGCTCCAGCACACTGAAACACCAGTGTGTCGTCACACCGCCAGGGTGTTTCAACATGGATTTATTTTGTGTATTGGTCTTCCTTTGGCCCTGTTGTTGTCGTTTGATTTCGGACCGATTTTCTTTTTTGTTTTCCATTCGCTCTTTTTGTTTTCAGAATCAAAACCACGTGGACTTTTTCCATTTGATAATAGTACAAAAACTCACAATTCTGAGCCAGTTCTACGGTACTCAAAGCCAGGAAATACATGTCTTCATCTCCTTCTCGTCACTGTTGAGAATAAGAAGGTGAAGGTAGGGAGTTTTGGGTGCAAATGTGCACCTCGTGGATGAAGTGATTTAGGGAAGGAAACACCTCTTCGTTTGTCTGTTGCTGCTGATGTCACATCCTGTCCTCTGTGTGTGCTTGTGCGTGCGTGCGTGGGTGGCTGGGTGGGCGTGTGTGCATGTGTGTATGGTTGAGTTCCTGTCTCTCCTTCCTCCCAGTTCCCGAGGCAGCGCTTCTAGGCACAAGGATACAAGACAACACAGAGCAGTGCGTGCCATCTGATGAGACTGACAATTTTTTGCATTCCAGTCAAGACACGTTGTAATTGACAGCAGCTAATTGGTTTTCGGTTACAATGTCACCTTAATTGCTAAGAATCAAGCTTCCTTGTGATAATAATTAAGGAAATTTGTGCGCTGTGTGTTGGAGATTTACAACTCACCGTTTTGCACTTAATAATTACTGCCTTCAAGTGGCAGACTTTAAAGTAATGATTTCTTTTTTTGAAAGAGTAAATAAAGCAGAGGTCAAGTATAGACAAACAGTTTAGTCTCCTGGTCGTCGTCAATAGACTGGTGTCCTGCTCCTTTGCTACATAGCTATTGGAAATAGAATACATGGGAAAGCATCTCCTGTGTCTTAATAACGATCCAACTATGCCATGAGCTAATGGAGAGAGACAGGTGGATGTTCTCCTGAAGACTCATACACACAAACTCGCCCCCACACTCACACACTCACACACACACACACACACACACACACACCCAAATCAGCCTCTTATTTTCAACCTAAGTGAAAGCGCATGGGAAAAGGGGGGAGAGGGGGCCGACAAAAGGAAATGAACACATTATGTGATTTTTTTTTTTCTCCGCTGCTATCACTCTAATCCCCCAGATGTACATGTTGCTAATCTCTTTAGCTGCTCACATGTTAAATTAGCCGCTAATATCTGTAGCGGTTCAGCGCCTCACACAGGCTCACCTACGCATGGACCGCCGCCCAGGTTTAGGTCACTGTCCTCCCACCGGTGCTTGGAGGAGGGGAATGCAGACATTGGGTTTTGGTGGTGGTGGTGGTGGTGGTGGAGCGAATGGCTGATAGCCATTTGTCACCACTGCTATCTCGCACTGACAGACGGGGCTGGGGTGTGTGTGTGTGTGTGTGTGTGTGTGAGGGAGGGGGGGGGGGGGGGGGGCTGTGACGCTCCACATAGTAGAGTCATCATCTGTAATGACATTAGAGACACAATGAGACCTGAAATACTGTTCTCTTCCTCTTCCGCCTGGCCATAGACTCCCTTCTCTTGCCTCTTCCTCCTTCTCTTCAATCTCCTCCACCTCCTCCTCCTCCATGCTTCCTCCCTTCTCTTCACATACACACACATGCATGCACAGATGCTGCTGCACACGCACGCACACTCAGAGAAACACAGACACAGTGCCGCACAGAGTGAGTATTCACGTCTCAAATTGTAATTCTAAGGAACTGCATTAATACACATTTTCTCCCCCTTTCACACGGAAACGATAGTTTATTTGAAAAAGAAGCTGTGTTTATTTGATGTATGATAAACATCCTTAAAAGGTTTATTCGCTGCAGAGTAATATGTTTTCATAAATCCTCAACAACCCTAACTATTTCCCTGGAAAATACATGTTCTAGCGAAATTCTAGGAAATATTTAAGTATCAAATGTGTTGCAGATGTGCAATCAGCTTAGCAGTACCAGTATAAAGTAAAAAAGTGTAAAGTAAAAAAAAACATCCTATCCTGCAATGATAAATGGCCTTCCCCAATACATTATAGGAGGCAAAGTTTGGCAAAAATATAGGTGTCAGCAGAATTGCTGTGACACAGACAGTACAAAAAGTAGTTCGGTTTGGTTGTTCCTCACTATTCCCAACTGACGAGTGGAAAGACCTTTTTACTCCCGGAACTAACTACTGGGACGAATGTAAATGTAAAAATCATACGTTTCCTATGAATATCGCAATATTGCATCTTTGCAATATTGAGCTCTGGTGATTTGCACAACACAGAAGAGAATGAACCTAGACAACGTTTTTTTTTTCTCTTTCTGTCGCTCTTTCTCTTTCTGAGGGATGAATTGTATTATTCCCTTGTCATTGATGACAAAGCACACATTTACAAGCAACCCTAAATACACACTATACACACACTAGAGAGAGAGCACTCGTTAGATCTATGTGCTGAATCGTGGTACCTCTGAATCGCCTCTCTCCTCCCCCTACGGCTCCCTCTTGCTCTGTCCGTCTGCTTAACAGATGGGAGGGTTGTGGGTATAGCTCCTCCCCCCAACCCCCCCAGACAGGCCTGGTGCCTCCTCTCCGTCCTCTCCTCTCATTCCCTTCCGCTACGGTCTCTCTCCATTCCTCATTTCCACAGTGCAGAGGATCGATCCATCTATCTATCTATCGATTCCTATCTCTATCGCTATTGCTATCGCTATCTCGATCTCTCTATCTATTGCTATATTTATCTGTCATTCTATCCAACTATCTCTATATCTATTTATCTCTATCTCTCTATCTACCTGTTTACCTTTTTGTCTGTCACTGTTTATTCGCCTGCCTATCTTATCTGTCTGTCTGTCTTTCTTTTGGTCTGCCCGTCTGTCTGACATTAGGTTAGAAAAGGATCGGCAAGAAGCTCGGCTTCATCTGTTTCCACCCTCTCCTCCTCACCTTCTCTCTTCCTCACCCTCCCCTCATCACCCTCTCTTCCATTCAGCTGCCATGTCTAGTGTGAAAGAACTGCAGGAGATGAGTTATAATTTTTCTTTTTTCGTTTCACTGTTCTTTGTCTCGCTTTGGGGCACAAAATGAGAAAAAGCAGCTCTCTTCTCCTTAAAGCATTACTTTGGGCTCTTTGTAAATTGGCATGATGAATCAGAGCTTGTTAGCGCTCTCTCTCGCTCTGTACACCCCCCCCCCCCCCCCCACCCTAACCTTACCCCTCTGTCCTCATGCGCCCGGTCAAAGACAGGTGTCTCAGGTCTCTTGCAGAGAATTCCTGCCGGGGAAAACCAACGGAGGGTTATGTCATTTAAACCCGTGCAGTGTAGAGTAGTGTATTAAGGCATGGCTCTGTGTTACCTTACCCCGCCCTCCACCCACCACACCTACCCACCCCTTACACCTACCCACCCCCTTGGCGTCACAATGCTAAATTGGATTGAGTGGTTCAACTGTAATCTGCTAAATTTGTGTGTGTGTGTGTGTGTGTGTGTGTGTGTGTCTCTCTCTACCAGTAAGGAAGAGAGAGAGAGAGAGAGAGAGAGAGAGAGAGAGAGAGAGAGAGAGAGAGAGAGAGAGAGAGAGAGAGAGAGAGAGAGAGAGAGAGAGAGAGAGAGAGAGAGAGAGAGAGAGAGAGAGAGAGAGAGAGAGAGAGAGAGAGAGAGAGAGAGAGAGAGAGAGAGAGAGAGAGAGAAGAGAGAGAGAGAGAGACTCGCGCCGTAGCGCCATCGGGTGCCAGTTTCCTGGCACTCATATGGCATGGGGGCGGGTGCAAGGAAGAAGGGAGAAGGGGGGGCCGGGGGTGGAACGTATGAGAGGTGGGGGAGCAGGCTGGGGGTTTGAAGCCGTGATGTTGGTAACCGTCGTTGTGTGTTGTGTTGTGTGTAGGAGGAGGTGGATGAGGCATCAAGTCAGAGTGAAAAGAAATAAAGAAGAGTGTGTGTGTGTGTGTGTGTCTGTCTGTCTGTCTGTCTGTCTCTCTGTCTGTGTGAAGGCCTTTAAAGCGAATGAAGGGGCGGTGGTGGTGTGGGTGGAGTTGCACTACACCTTAGGATGCACTGGCTGATGCTGGGAGCCAAAGCAGGGATTATTTGTTGAGCACCGGGGCTTAGTCTTAGTGCTGGTGTTGCATAAGGCCCAAGGTGTTGTGTGCCCCAGCAGGCACTGACATTGAGAGGCTCAGTATGGGGCTGGAGGAGGAGCGATGGAGGGAGGGAGGGAGGGAGGAGGAAGGAGGGCACGGCAGGGAAGGTGGGAGTGGAGGCCAGGAGGCAGGCAAGGATCACAGGAGTTGACGCCTCCTTGTTTCTGGAGCGTTTCCCGGGCCAGCTCGAGTGTTGTTGAGGAGGAGGAGATGGAAAGACTGGGGAGGTTGTCAGTGTGAGAGGAGGAGGTAGGCTTGTTGTTGTTATCATGGTGATTGATTGGTTTCGGGTCGTGTCACTGTCTTAGTGGTGTGTCTTGTGATCGTAATCGTCTTGTCTGACAGCGTTCTCTGTTTTTTTTAATGTTCTGTCTGGTGCGTGTAGAGGGAAACAATGTTTGGGAAGGGCTCTTGAGAGTTGAAATAATTTAGATTCGCCACCATTTTAGATTGGACTTTTTATTTATTCCTGGGAGTCAAGAACTGTATCGTGATTAATAGTAGTACTAAATAATTGTAAAACAAATCCAATGTTTTAACAATAATTAATTTATGAAATCATTTATTTTTGAAACTCTTAATAATTTTACAGCATATAATATATAAGATACGTATATAGGTCATCTTCTAAAACCGATTAATATATGAGCATGAATTATATTTGAGGTATTTTGCAGAATGCATTTAATATCTCCCCCCAAAACATCCCTCATCCAAAATGTGAGCAAGGTGTTTTCTCAAGTTCACAGTGGGATCTTTTCATGCGTATACAAACATCCCAAAAAATATGTCCTTATATGTGCGCACAAGTAACTTTATTCCATCTTCACCACAAAGAGATAAAGCCCACTTTTGATCACTTTTGCCCACTTTCTTCAACATCCCTGTTGCTCAATAAATACACGGATTCAGGTTAGGGCAAGAGAACGTAAAAGAAAAGAACAAAAATGGGAAGCATGGGGGAGGGAAGTGCATTATTTTTTGTATGTGTACGTTGTTTGTGCATGCGTGTTTATGTATGAGAGAGAGAGCTAGAGAGAGAGGAAGAGAAAGAGAGAGAGAGAGAGTGACATGTCTTTTAGTGAAGCAGTGTCGTCTTCTGTATCGACGTCTGATGTAGGCGCTGCCAGGTGACGGGAATCTGGTTCAGAGAGGAGAGGAGAGAGAGGAAGAAGAAGAGAAGAGGGAAGGAGATAAAAAAAAAAAGGAGCCAGGGTAGATGGATTTTTTTTTTTATGTGACGGCACTGACAGCTCCCCTGCATTGCACATAGCTTAAATAATGGGATGCTCATTTGCATAACGAGGGACGTTATCACCTCTACTGTCAAAAGAAAACACAACAACAGTTCTTCTGCTCCTCCCCGAGATAGATTGGGTTGGCCTACTTTAGCACTCAGGAGAGATGCGCCGGAGCTTCTGGCTCAGCCAAGCTCACATATGTGCACCGACACACTCTCACACACACACACCCACACCCACCCACCCACACACACACACACACACACACACACACACACACACACACACACACACACAGACTCTTGTGGGTACTCTCACACAAGGAAAACTTTTGGGAGCACAGCTTTCTTCCTCACTCATGCAGTCCAGGTCCAGCTCAGCAGCATTTCTCTCTTCCACTCACCTCTCTCTCTCTCTCTCTCTCTCTCTCTCTCTCTCTCTCTCTCTCTCTCTCTCTCTCTCTCTCTCTCTCTCTCTCTCTCACTCACACTCACAAGCTCCCCCCCCCCCCCCCCCACATACACACACACACACACACACAAACACTCAATCACTAGACACACAAATTCACATTTGTGCACACACACCATTCCTGCAGCACATCCAAATAGTTCTGTACTGAGTTCATGTTGGAATGCCTTGTTTGATTTCTTACTTTGAGGAATAGCCGTGCGACTGATGATTTCTTTGTTTGCTTTTTGTTTGCCCGGGCATGGCGAGACAACGCTAGGTTTTACAGCTGTGTTCTACAACTCTACCACTCTCATTTGCCGACGTAGCAGATGAAGCAGACGTAGCAGTTCCTGGCAGCTCCACACTGTCTACACCCGTGCTTTGTGGAATAGAAACAAGAATGTATTTCTCCGTCGGGCGGTGATGTTACAGTGTTCGGTGATTAGAGCGTTTAAGATAGCGAACACTTCCATAACAACTGTCAGATTTCCTGTGAACCAGGCAAGATCCTGACAGCGCTGTCTCTTCTCATAGTTGGTGCCTCTAAAAAAACTAAAAGGAGTACATTTGCATGATATGACGCGATGGAAAAAAAACCAAGAAATAAAAAAATGCCGTTCTCACAACGTTGTTGACAGATCCTTTGTGTTTCGTCGCCCTCCCTTGTGACTTCAATGATGCCTCCTGATTGTTATTTCTTTCTCCCTTCTAAGTATTTTTGCCATATTTCATTTCACTTAATGCTCATTTCTCTCCCCCTCCCCCTCCCTCTCCCCCTCCCCCTCTCCCGTTATCATGTCCCCCTCCTCCTCTTGCAGGTACAGACGCTGGAGTCTTTGAATTAAGTCGAAGTTGAGAAAGAGGAGCAAAGCGGGCAAGAGGAAGAGAAAAGAAAAGACGAGGACAGAAGAGAAAGAAAGGGGAGAGAGCAGAGAAAGAGAGAAAAAAAAGGCACACCGCAGTTCTTTATTTTTTTCGTTCAAGCCAGAGGAGCGAGAGCGCATCCAAGAGACGGGGACGATGGGGAGGAAAAAGATACAGATCACGCGGATTATGGATGAACGCAACAGACAGGTATGTCCCGGGGGGTGGGGGGGGGGGGGGGGGGGGGGGGGGGGGGGGGTGGGGGGGGGGGGGGGGGGGGGGGGGGGGGGACGATGGATGAGGATGGGGTGTGTGTGTGTGGGGTGGGGAAGGGGGTAGAGGGTGAAGGAGGCATGGATGGATGGGGTGCAGAGGGAGGAGGAGAAAGAGGAAGGAGGGGGGACGGAGGAGAAACGTCCCACTCGCTCCCCACTCTGCCCGCTACAGTGATGGCCTTTTGGGAGTCTGAGTCGTAAGTGTATTCGGCGGGAAGAACAGGGGGTCTTGGTGGTCTTAATTAAAATGATTTTATTATTATATATTATATTATATTCTTGTTGTAATTCATCTTATATTATTATTTTTTTTTATTGTTATTAAAGTAGTATTTTCTTCTACTATTATTGCAACATACCACTACAATGCACATAGCTGTGTGTTCTGGAGACTGCAGGCGACCACATGGTACACCGCTGAGGCACCCTTCACACAGCGGTCGTCTTACGCCATCTCACCCACTTTAGCGGACAGTCAGTGGAATGTTACCATCCGGCGGAAAAGGGGATGTAGTTGTTACCACAGAGGGTTGAGGCTGAGAATTAAGCAATAAACAACCACACAACAGTGTGCGATGGTCCAGAATGACACAATGCTGGACCAGCAAGTAGAATGATATAGTGCAGTGATTCTAAACCAGAGGGGCACGCTGCACGATTCCCCTGAGGGACTTGTGTGGGTCCCAGGAGGGAGGGGGGGGGACGGACGTGGGAAGATTTCAAAAATAGCATTCATAAGTAGGACAACAATTAGGGGGATTTTTTTTGTGTCTGTGTGAACACTTTTATATTCGTTTAAAAGAATATGTGACTTTCATAAAACTGTGATAGTATAACTGAGGCCTAAGAAAGTTTGAAGTTGTTTGTCGCTTGCTGCCCACATTTTAATGGGTTACTTGAGGCAGCCAGCAATGTTTTTAGGGGTCCAGAGACGCTGATTATAGTGACCACAGACCTAAGATCTCAGTGGAACCTCCCAGGATGAATGGTGTTTCATGTCCAGCAGCAGTAACCCGTATATCCACCATGATGGAGTGTGACTGACGAATCATCAAAGGAAGATTAACAAATCAAATATAAATCCATCCTATGAGAGATGGTAGGTGGAAACCAGTAAAACAAGTGCTGTTACTTGTGTCTGGGCTTTGAGAGAGTCTATGTGATAATTGATGGACAACAGGGCCCGGGCAGACACCGTTGTCTGAGGCAGGAAATAGATAGAGACAGACGTCTCTCACTGCCCCCAAGGCCCACAATCAATCAGTTCCTGCGGCACAAGTGACCACTGACACTCTGGCAGCTTCCTGGCAGACCAATTGGATCCATACGCTGGAAAGCTGCCCCCTGGTTCCTATAGGTCAGATCCACATGTGCACACATCCACACGCACACACACACATGCGCACGCACACACACACACACACACACACGCAGATACTCACGCATTCACGCACACACACACACACGCACGCAGACACGCACACACTCACACACAGACACACAAATACATGCACAAACACACGCATACACGCGCACACACGCACACATGCACACACACAAACACACGCATAGACACACACCCACACACGCATATACACATACACACAAACACACACACACACATAGACACAGACACACACATACACAGATGCAGACACATATACACACACACACACGCGCGCACGTGCACACAAGCACACACACATACACACACATTTGAAATGCGTCATGTCGATACACTCCTTCTCCACATTAGGCTAGTCTATGCACAATATGCAGTATTCCTGTGTGGCCATTTTAAGTACGCTCAATGAGGTTCACGGAAGCAAATGGCAGACACCGCCTGGGAGGCGTTCCTCAACCGCTCCCTGAACTGGCCTTAGACTAGACTGGCCCTTAAAACATAGTTTCGTCAGCCAGGAAATTCAGCATAGGAATCGAGAATGAGGAAGGTAGTGTGATGAGACTGAGAGACGAGACAGTGGTGGTCATAGACAGAGCAGAGGAGAGATGGAGAGAGAGAGAGGGCGAGAGAGCAACCAGGGGAAACTAACGCGACATTGACACCTTGCTTTATCTGCGCGACATAGTGAACTCACCTTCCGTGCAAGAGGTTACCACAGGAGTCACAGATGTCGTTGCCGAGGGGGGAAAGTGAGAAGGAGGTTGACGGGCAGAGCTGTGCAAGTACCTGCGACCTGAGTCTGCACCTAATGCCTGTGAGGTGTCCATGTATACCAGGTATCCATTTGGAGGCTGACAGACGGGCGGACACATACAGGCAGACAGGGAGAGAGACAGACAGACGGCAAATAGACAGACGGACTGGCAGGCCGACAAAGAGACAGACAATGACAGAGGGAGGGCTGAGGACAAGGAGGAAGAGGAGGAGGAGGCGGAGGTCACAGAGTTTGAGACGAGGAGCAGGGCTATCACTTTGCACCAGTGCCCACACTTCCTCCCCTGCCGTTATCTCAACCCCTCTCACACGTCCCACCTTATACGTTGCCCGCCGCCTGTCCCAGGCACTCCGGCTCCTCGGGGGAGAGAGAGGGGGGTGAGAGCAGGGGAGGATGGGGTTGGGGAGGGGGGAGGGGGGAGGGGGGGACAGGAAGGACACCTGAAGGGAATCAATGCCTGAGACATCCGGGCTTTAACTTCCAAGCTGAGAAATAAGGGCTGCGGGTGGTGTAAGAAAAGGAGAGGACAGAGGGGAAAAAGCTGGAGCAGAAGGAGAGGAGGCAAAGGAAAGAGAGAGAGATTTATATATTTTTTTTATCGCTTTTGTTTTGTTATGTTTTCTGAAATCCGGTATTCAACGCGAACCTGATCTTTGTGTTTTTGTGTTTTTGTTGGTGTTTTCAGTTGAATAATTGATGCCGTTGTTACTGATATGATATCACCGGTCACGAGTGGAGGAGTCCAATCACATGCTCCGTGGAGCACATGGTCTTTATTGTCATACAAAAGCTAAACAAATGACATAATATTCCCCGCAGAGTTAATCCTCACAAGACACAGACACCCACACACTGCAGCGCTTTTTTCTTGCTCATGTATTTTTTGCAAATCGACAACTCTGGATTTGCCTATTCTCACTTCCTCTTGAAAATGTACCCGCTGCCAAAGCCAAATAAACAGCACACGACTCTGGGTGGCATTAGCTTTGCCCTCACATGCTCCACATAGTTTCACACAACATTCCTTGAATTCATCACACTTAGCTCTTTGAAGCATTTTAAATAAACGCATACTTTGTTTATATTTCTTTAGTTCAAATTTTTTTTTTTTTTACATGTTTTTATAATTTTTAACTAATCATGTATTTTATTCAAATCATTTTTTTGGGTGGGGGGTGGTGCTGTCAACGCCACCACGCCACCCACCGGGCCCGCCACCACCACCCGCGCGTTCACTCTGGGGGGCGGAAGGCCTACGGTGGGCACAGGGCCTGGGCTCTCTCTGTGCGGCCACTTGGGCCTGCCGCCCCCGAGCCCCGAAACACTTCCCCAGACCAAGGGCAGAAGGGCCAGGCCTCCCTGGCGTTGACTGGCTGCCCAGAGCTCCGGACAGTGGACGGCAGTGTCTGGGCCCTGGCTCCAATCCTCCCGACCACTCAGACCCTCTCCCAGCCTCAGGCACATGAAAGAGCCCCCTGTGCCATAAACTCATGGGTTACAGACAGAGCACAGGCTCTCTTCCCCCCAGCCTGGGCCCACACACACACATGCACGCCCGTACACATACACACCGACATACACATGCACACACTCACACATGCATGTTTAGGCTTGCACACTCACACACACGCACATATGCATGCTTAGGCGTTCACACACACACACACACACGTGCACATGCACACACACACACACACACACACACACACACACACACACACACACACACACACACACACACACACACACACACACACTCATACAGCCCCACTGACTGACTGACTGCACTGAAGAGATTATAGACTCCTATAGACACGTACACTAAAAATGTTTCATTTAGCATCCTGTTTACGCAACATATACAAATACGTACATGTAAACAAAAACACCCACACACCCACCTACACACACACACACACACACAGTTCTATCTCTCTGGAGTCTGCCCTCTTTTGGGTCCAACTAATTTGCGGCAATTGACTCTAATGAGTGTTACCTCTCCAGCCAGTACACTCTGTGGGCTTAATTTACGATGACTGAGTGCATGTGTTTTTTATTTGTGTGTGTGTGT
This sequence comes from Lota lota, assembly GCA_026745465.1. Taxonomy (NCBI): domain Eukaryota; kingdom Metazoa; phylum Chordata; class Actinopteri; order Gadiformes; family Lotidae; genus Lota; species Lota lota. The sequence goes on along the minus strand of JACYXH010000479.1, from coordinate 14,232,259 downwards.
GTGTGTGTATGCAAGTGTGTGTGTGTGTGTTTGTGTGCGCATGTGAGAGTAAGACAGCCCTGTGAGGCAAGGATGGATGTGGGCATGCCCGGGGGGGCGGGGGCACTACAGGGCTAAAGGTCAAACATGGATGAGGTCATCAGTCACAGGAAGTAGAACAACAGTACTCCCCCTGTCCCTGTAAACGGAAAGTAAACACACACACAGACATGTACACACATGCACACACATGTACACACACACACGTCCACAACCATGCGCGCATACACAGACACACACAGGTGCACACACACACAGATAACCACTAATAGACACGCACACGCTCACGCAAACACACACATGTACATACATTCCCACACACACACCACACGCATGTGCACACACACGCTCACACTAATTGACTAGAAGGTACTATTATTAGATACTATTACTATGAACTATTAGAAACTAGATAAATATCACCTCTTCAAAACGTAAACCTTTGTTTTGTTTGTTTTTTCCTCCTCGGATCAGCAGAGGAATTACATCTTAAACAAGGGATCTTCTTTTCCGCTTCTTCCGCAAAGCATAACTCCTTTAATCAACAGCATCGCGGGTGAGAAAACGTGCACGCGAAATTAACAGCTGGAAAATAATGAGGCCCACAGGGTGGTTTGTCACCCCGGCACCCCCTCTTCTGAACCCCCCCCCCCCCCCCCCCCCCCCCCTTCACTCCTCGTTTCCTTCTACCAGTGTGAGCACCAACTCGGTGTGTGTGTGTGTGTATGTGCAACCCCTGGGAGCCCTCACCTGAAAAAAGGGCTCACAAAGCTCTCACCTCCTTAACGCTCAATTCCAAACCTGGCTTTCGCCTCGGAGCTCCACTCCCCATTCTCCTCATTAACATGTATGCACCTTTAACATGCCTCCCATTCCCTCTCCTTCGTCGTCCTTCCAGTCATTCGTTAACTTTAGTTCATCACAATCGTCTCCGTTTAGCTTCACGTTCGCAAACGATTTATATATCGGTTGCCTATATATAAAAGAAAAAAAAGGAAGTATAAAGGATATTTAGATATTGTTTTGGTTTTGGTTTTTTATTCCAATGACCAGTGTTGCAGAACACAAGTGTCACGAGCCATGTTCATCCACCTCAGATGAATGAAAACAACAAAGTTATTTCTGTCACTGCGGTTCACTCGTTCGAGCATGGGCTCGGACACACACACACCCACATCCTTTTTCCGCCGGTAGATATATATCACTTTCAACGCTGGGTGTGGTTGTTTGGCATAAACAGGAACATCGGAGCGAGCTCAAACCCCACTATTACCGTCACGGACAAAATGGAATCGGGAGTTCAGGGAGGAGCAACGAATTAGAAAACAATGACGTACGGCTTAAAAAAAATAAATAAATACTATTAGCGAGCGTAACAAGAGGCAAGCCATCAAGACGGCCATGATGACGTTGCCGTATTCAGCTTCACACACGTCGACTTCATCAAAGGAGAGAGAGAGAGAGAGAGAGAGAGAGAGAGAGAGAGAGAGAGAGAGAGAGAGAGAGAGAGAGAGAGAGAGAGAGAGAGAGAGAGAGAGAGAGAGAGAGAGAGAGAGAGAGAGAGAGAGAGAGAGAGAGAGAGAGAGAGAGAGAGAGAGAGAGAGAGAGAGAGAGAGAGAGAGAGAGAGAGAGAGTATATTAGAGGTGGGACAAAGCCTCTTTTGTTGTAATGCCCCCTCTTAGCAGCTTCTTCCGCGGCGAGCCGGGGTTCAGGCCCAGGTCCTGTTGCTCCCCTACTTATTCCTTTTGCGTAAGCCCATCTCTTCCTGCCTGGACTTCTGACAATGGGATAAGTGTTGGTCTCTCAAGACATGTTGTGCTGCTCAGTAGCCAGCCAAATGGATGTGTGTATGTGTGTGGGTGTGTGTGTGTGCGTGCGTGTGTGTGCGTGGATGCATGCGTTTATCCGTATGTGTGTGTGTGTGTGTGTTGCTGAAGGTGTGTGTATCCACATGTGTGCAGTACTGTCATGTTGAGTTGGCTACCCAGCAGCCCTTGGTGCCTGTGTCTTTGCACTGGCTTCGCCCCCTCCTCCTCCTCACCCCAGGGAAGTCCAGGCAAGCAGGAGGTGGGAAGCAGAAGCGAAGCCATTGTGAAGGGGAAGCCACTGGCCTCTTCCTGTTATGAGAGGAAATACATACAAATGTGCTTCCTGTTCATCCACCCCCGGTCCTCCCCCCCCCCCCCCCCCCCCCCCCCCCCCCCCCAACCTCACCCTCATGTAGAAGAGAATCAGATAATCAACCTTCTCTTTTCCCGCCTTTCGGTTTGTCCAGAGCAGTGTATATTATATATTGTGTTATATATTATATATTATATATAGTGTGTGTTTTCTATATCAGTGTGTTTGTCCTACACGGGGAAACCAAGGAACCATTACATCTACTATTATAATAGGATTTACTTTTCATTGCAAACAATTCCAAAATGTGTAACAACAAACCATATATACGTATGTGTGTATGTGCACATGTGTACGTGTGAATTTTTCCTTCGATAGGTTTCACACTCTGCGTATTCATTTATTGTTAAAAACAACTCGCTGGTGATTTCACACTGAAGCACTGTTAAGGTTGTTGTTTTTTAGTTTAGTTTTTAACAATAAAGTCTTGAAAGTAACACGCATGATGGCAGAGGTGCTGTAAAAGTCACACTTTATCATGAATAGTCATTCATACAAATGACTTCCCACTGGCCTCAGTGACCAAGCAAATTGTTCAATTGCCTAAGGCTTTGATTGAGAAAAAGTATATAATAATAATAATAATAATAATAATAATAATAATAATAATAATAATATTTGATCAAAATCAAAAGTTGTATTGACTTTAAACACTGTTATTTAATTAACACCATTGTCAGTTAGGGGAGTCTACTTCTTTGCCCGCCAGGCTTGGGGTGACATCGTCAGAATGAGTGTTGATTGGCTGACTGGCTCTCGTAACATGACAAACTCTACTGGAGTTACAATATATTGAAATCACACTTCCTATCAGTCAGACTGGAGCCGTGAGATGCCATTCTTAATAATATATTATAGGATATTACCGTATATATGGCATGACGTAAACTTTGCAACATATTTGTAGATAAATGTACACTCATTTCTATATGTCTATATCAAGGTACTATTTACTTTTAAATATGTCTTTCTGTGTGTGTGTATGTATATGTGTGTGTGTGTGTGTGTGTGTGTGTGTGTGTGTGTGCGTGTATATGTGTGCCCATGTTTGCGTGGCTCAGGCAAGCTTGCAAGTGCTTTGTGGCTTTATTCTTAATGCCTAGCATTGTGTTAATAGTACATGCGATTTGCTAAAAAAAACGGTTTGTATGTGTGAGTGAGGTGTGAGCGCCGGGTGTAATATTCATGTGGGTGTCATTGTTTGGTCTGTATAGGCATTTCTTAGCTCTGGTTCTTTTTCTTTATTGTTTCTTAAATGTAGTCCACGTCAAATAGAATAAATACTGAATGCTTGAACAATTCCTCTTTTTAGGTGACAGAATGACTATGACTAGGAGATAAGATATAGGAGATAAGATAATGCAATTCAATGAGTGATTTTTGTGTGCATGTTTATTAGTAAAAAAAATCTAGTTAATAAAGAGCCATTATAGAGACATCAAATGTTATTGTTTGGCCAGGAGTAAAACGTTATATCAAATCGAGATGTGTATGCAAGTAGGCAGACACACAGGCACACGCATGCACACACACACACACACACACACACACACACACACACACACACACACACATCCCACTCTCCTGGGACTGGTAGTCCTAGCCCTAGGGGACACACACACATAAACACACGCACACACACTTAATTTAGCCCTGTTTCTTGAAGCCATTCAGGTGTTTACAGTTACGGATTCTGCACCATAGAACACGTTCACTGTGGCAATTAATCGTATTGACAAAAGCTACCGTCTGATCCTAAGCAACTTGAACGACTGCAGTTCTTTATTTCCTTCCTACATTTTAATATGATTGTGTAAATGTCAGCATGGTATTTAATGCCTTGGGGGGGGGGGGGGGGGGGGTGTGTGTGTGTGTGTGTGTGTGTGTGTGTCAGGCTGCTACACACATGACTGTTAAAGAACATATTGGTGTGCCTGATCTCCCATTTGATCCTCTATTATCTGTAGGCGTTGCATGCCATCTGATATTGGGAGCCAGGCTATGGGTTTGTGACATCACTAGCATACTTGTGAGGGGGAAGTTGAGCCAGGACTACCATAGTTCTAAGGTTCTAAGGTTTACATAGTCTACGTTAAGAGCCAGAGACGCGCCAGTGGAGGGTGCTTTGGGGTCAGGCTTAGTTTGATATTCAGTTTCTGTGGTGCATCCTGGGAGATATCATTTCAGGAAATGCAAAACTCTCTATCAATATCCATCTATCCACGTCTCAGCTTTCAGGCCCCAAAAGCTTTGCACACGATCTCGGGTGCTCAGAGAAATTATGAAGGGCAACATAAAATATTTTTAGTCTGTTTCGTTTGTAAGTTCAACTGTTGTTGTTCAAATAGGACATATGATGCAAATGTAAATCTGGTTTATTTGGTCATGACTCAGTAATATTTGTATTCAGAGCACGGTAAATCGTGATGTTAGAAGTATTTTTTTTGTGTTATTGTTGTCTATGTGCTTCGATGGAAAGCTGATAACTTAACTGCTTTACCATTATCTCTCCAGACAGATTGTTTTCACTTCCTTAAAAAATATGGCCTGCAGCCTTTATTCAGCTTTCCTAGAACAACAGTAAGACTTCTAATAGTAGAAGTGAGCGGTAGTAATCTTGCTGCCTGACCTTGCTGAGCCAACAGAAGAATTTAGATGTTTCAAGAATTTGACTTTGAATTTGTTGACTCTCTGAAAATTTGTAAATTCCTAGAGCCAAAACCTATTACCATATTTTTATACTATCTGCATTATGAAGGGGACCATCAAGCATTATAAAAATAACCACAACATTAAAAAATTTATATAAGAAAATAATAATCTAAATTCCATGTCATCATAGTTAATGTGCACTCTTTTCTCCCTGTGCCCCCTATTCTCAGGTTACGTTTACAAAGCGAAAGTTTGGCCTGATGAAGAAGGCGTACGAGCTGAGCGTGCTGTGCGACTGCGAGATCGCCCTGATCATCTTCAACAGCACCAACAAGCTGTTCCAGTATGCCAGCACAGACATGGACAAGGTCCTGCTCAAATACACCGAGTACAATGAGCCCCATGAGAGCAGGACCAACTCAGACATTGTGGAGGTAGGTAGACGGCAAAACACACACACAGACACTCACACTCAAACACACACACACACACACACACACACACACACACACAGAAACTGAAGAAACACAAAAAACATGAATTGGGGCAAGCAAACACAGGAATACTGAACAATACAGACTTTGAAATGTAGTATAATTTACTGAGAGGCAGGCATTCAGACAGAAAGGTCATCCTTACTTCAGACATGCAACCATATTGATTAGATGAACACAGTACCATGATTTATCATTATTAATAACGTTTTTTTTACATTTCAATTGGCACTCATTACAAAAGCTATATTTTTCTTCAAGTAACATAAATATATCATCATGGCTCCATTGCTTTCGCCCCCAAACATACTGTGGTTGCATTATGTTTTTTAATGGTACCATAAATACATTTTCAGTACTGCCCACTGGCCTAATATTTGATAGAAAAATAAACCCTCAGTAGCTGCTTTCCTTGTGAGTGTAGTTGGCACTGTTGTGTCTATGCAGCTTGGCTCGGGATTCATTAAGACAGGCACGCGTAAGCCTTATGCCAGGTGATCCCAGACGATTCTGGTCAAGCCCGTAGACGTCCTCCTGCAGGATCCTGAGGCTCTGCACGTGACCCAGTGATGCAATCGTTTCCATGGCAAACCAAAACACCTTTTGTTGGGTTAGAGCTGGCACGTGGACAGGTGCATTAGTGGCCATCTTCGTGTGCTTATCTCCCGTGTAAACACATTTTTGCACATGCACAATTTAAACACACACATGTATTGACATGCGCACACAAACAGAAATCGGCAAAATACCCACTTATACCACACTCAATTTGCAAAATAGTTTACTACTTAGTTCTCAGTTCCTAAAGAGATTCAAACATAACATTTGGCATCTGGTTCATAAAAACAAACTCAACAAGAATATTAATTTCTCGAGATTCTATCATTGAAATATCGCTAACCCTGTCATAACATTCAGCGTGACAAATAATGAACAACTATTGGTCGGTTCTTGCCAAATATATCACAGAGTACTCTTAGTGTCTGTTTATTTCCCTCCTACATCAACATCTGTGTGCTCCATTAGTGTATCCACTAGGCTATATGTGTGTTAGTAAAGCTATTTACATCTACGCAGCAGCGTTTCCAAAGCTTATTCCATGCTGATTACACACAGTCATGTGAACAGGCAGAATTTGTTCTCGCAGAGGGGTTGGGGGGGGGGGGGGGGGGGGGGGGAATTAATCATATTCGGGAATATCATGAGGGATCAAATAAAATATAATTCTCCATGCATTATATCATTTACATTAACTCATTTAGCATACAGTCAAAGCTCTGGTGCAGCCTAAGTAGTGGTATGCATTATACACTAACCCCTCCGGCCACTGCACCCTCGCAGACAGTGTTCCACCCTCCCCACAAAGAGAGCTGTCACATGTTCCACAAAGCACCCGTGACGAGAGCTTCCTGCTTTGATGCTCTCTTTCTCTCTCTTCCCCCTCTATCGCTCCCTCTCTCTCTCCCTCTCTCTCTCCCTCTCTCTCTTCCCCCTCTATCTCTCTCCCTCTGTCTCTCTCTTTCCCTCTCTCTCTCACTCCCTCTCTCCCTCCCTCCCTCCCTCTCTCCCGCTCCCATTCCTTCTCCTTCTCATGCTGCTCTCTCTCTCTGTCTTCCTCCATCTCCCCCTTCTCCCCATATCTCTCTCTCTCCCCATTCTCTCTCTTTTTCTTGCTCTCTCTCATTCTCTCTCTATTTTTCCCCACATAAGTCCTCCTCTCGATCAGGGGAGCGAACAGCTTGTAAACAGCCATGTTAAGAGAGTGTGTGTGTGTGTGTGTGTAAGAGAGAGGGAGGGGGGGTGGGGCTGGGGGTCAGAGCTCTATCCCACAGGCGTATGGTGTTTAAGTTCTGTGTTAGCATTAGCTCCCTGTGATCCCTGGGCAGACGCCAAGCCCCCCATCACCACCCCTGCTGTTTTCTGCAAACGGCTTGTGTATCGGGATCGATCCACAGCGGCCTTAAGCCCCCCACCCCCCCCACCCCCGGCTGCGCAATGCTAACAGGATTGGTCTCAGGGCTGACACTAGCACGTTTAGCGTGGGCGGTTGGCAGGGGGAAGGGTTAGGTGTGTGTGTGTGTGTGTGTGCGTGTGTGTGTGTGTGTGTGCGCGTGTTCTGATGAAGCTACGTCACAGGTGCCGGTAACGTGGGCGGGTTGTTGAGCCAGGAGGAGGAGGTAGAGAGAGGAGGGGGGAGGAGAGGGGAGATGGAGGGGGATGGTTAAGGAGGGCAGGAACAAAGCGGACTTCCTGTGGAGATGGCAAGATGGGGCGGAGGAGGAAGAGGAGGAGGAGGGCAAGAGCAGGAGAGGAAGGGCTGGATACGTGGGTGGCGGCAAAGGCCGTATACCCCAGGGAAGAGAAGACAGGAGAATGCAACTCAATAATATGTTATACCTAATACTACATGTGGTTTAAAGGAAAACAAATCCAGCACTGCTTCTGGTTTGTCCCAAAAATACAGATGAAAAAATAACAAAATACGTGAAATTGAGCATCTTACTTTTTGTAAGATGAACTCGCTTATTCTCTCACCATCACTTTCTCTCACTCTCTCTGTTTCTCTCCTGTGTGTGTTTGTGTGTTTTTTTCTTCACTCTCTCTCTCTCTCTGCATGCTGCTGCTATGCCTGAAGGTGTAGTGGGAGGAGAGGCAGAAGTAGGGGAGCGGAGCAGAGCTCAGCGTGTGGGCGGCTGGCATAGAGGCCTGCTACATTAGCAATAAAGCTCTATGTAATTAGCATGTCTTTGGTTGATAATTAGCGTTGTTGAGAGAGTGGCACAGAGAGGACTGCACAGCCTCTCCAGCTACAGCATGTTTACAAGAGGCTGGAGGGCTTTCTCTCTCTCTCTCTCTCTCTCTCTCTCTCGCTCCCTCTCTATATCTCTCTCCCTCTCTTTCTCCCTCTCGCTCTCTCCCTCTCTCTTCCTCTTACATTTCATGTCTCTCTTCATCTCTGTTACTTCGATTTTCCTTTCAGCACCTCTTTTTCTCTCAAGATTATTGGCATGTTCTGCTAGTGTACATGGAGTCCGACTGTAAAGATAACGAGAGACGAGGGTGGGGGGGGGGGGGGGGGGGGGGGGGATAGACAAAGGGTCACGGTGACTCACCTAAAAACCATCTAGACTGAGGCTGAATCCGAGAACAGCCAGGCTAACCTCTGCCCCAGCAGAAAGCACGCATCCAGGGGAGAAACAACGTTTACGGTCTGACGAACGATACGCTATCATCGTACAGGTCGTCCGTCCTTAGAGACCCTGATGAACACCACCGTTTATATCGTCTTCGACCTTTAAAACAAACAGGAGAGACGGAAGCACTCGTGTGCTTGCCGCAAATTGTTTTAGCGGGTTCGAGCTCATCATCACAGTAGCTTCATAAAAGCAAAGAAATACGTCTGAAACGTCTGAAACGGACAGATGTGTATTTTTGTGCGTACTTAGTTGTCCAGTCAGCCGACCCTGCTGGCGGGCTTCACAGCACACCCACAGCGCAGCGGGCTCCAGATGAAACGCTCCAACACGCAGATAGATTTCCTATACTCCCTGTCTGCCAGGGCCGTTTCCTGGACATGTGAGCAGCATTACGGGAGAGACACACAAGAGCGGTGCTGGGAAACGACAAGAGAATAGATCCATCTACCTCTCTCTCGCTTTTCCCCCTTTTTCCCCTTTGAGCTTCCACGGGAGGTTTACCGAGCCAGTATGGAGGTGGGGGGGGGGGGGTGCTTGTTAATTGCAATAGAACATGAAAGACTATGTCTTTCTTTTCTTTTTAGCCTCGCTTTCCTTTGATTGTTAATCAAGCCAAAATCCTAAGTGGTGTTGGCTGGCTCTCGTTGGTATTGAGCAGCACAATTCAGCGACGTGCCGTGCTGAGCCAAAATCCCATTTCAACAATGTTTGTTCCCCCCCCCCCACCCCCATCCCCACACACACCCCTGTTAAAACAAAGAACTCCGCTACAGCTGGACGGGCTTGGTGAGCGAGCCACGAATGAGAGCTTATACCTGGGTGGAAAGAAGAAGGGAGCTGCCCAGGAATGAGTGTGTGAGTGTGTGTGCGTGTGCGCCTGTGTATTAACCTCTTTACAGGACTAGTGTTCTGTATAGTAATACAGTTATGTACTGCATAGGGCATCCCATGCTTGTGACCGGTTTCCCAGCCTCTCAGAGACCATGGCCTTGTGATGACCTCAGAAAAAGAGCCATTGGCTCAGGAGTCACATGGAGTGGCACATGGCAACATGATGCCGAGCGGCCAGAGGCTCACCTGCCCTCCTGACTGCCTGCCCGCCTGCACTACCTGGCGGGAGAAAGGCCCGCGGCCAATCTCGTTTCCAACAGATTAACCCTAATCTGAAAGTTCAGCTCACCACGGTAATCTTAAACAGCTACAGCAGGGGTCTCTGACTCTCTCTCTCTCTCTCTCTCTCTCTCTCTCTCTCTCTCTCTCTCTCTCTCTCTCTCTCTCTCTCTCTCTCTCTAACTCTCTCTCTCTCTCCCACCCCCCCCCCCCCCCCCCCCACTCCCCCTGACACCTTAGGAGGAAGTTCTCAATGAGAGAGCAGGGAAAGAGAACGGACAGTGCGATAGATGAGTACAGAGAAAGAGAGAGAGAGAGGGGGGGAGGGAAGGGGGAGGGAGGTAGGCTGGTAATTATTTCCAAAGGTCATTCTGTTAATGACTACCCGCTTGGCTAATGAGATTCAGCAAAGCTCTCTCACCATGCCTCACCCTGCGCATATTTCACCCGTGTGCTGAAACGTGTGAGAAGCACAGGTGTGACTTTAGCCTAGCAACGCTACAGACAGAGAGAGAGAAAGAGAGAGAGAGAAATGAAGTAGCCTGAGGAGGGAAGAGAAGAACATTCCTTGGAGAAATAACAAGAGGAAAGGACTAATGTTGCGTTCCTCCTGTGTGTCCTGAACAAGGTTTAATTTGTTAAGTGGAGTAAAATGAACACGCCACCACGCACACCACACATATTTCCGATACAGTTCAAGGTGGTGGACTTCAGTCTCATTTGACTCCATTTAAATGACTTGCTCTTTGGTAGAGCCTTGTTTTTTGTTCCATTCCTCCTCATAACGTCCTGGCCCATCCACCCACCATGTGATCTCTCCCCTCGTCTCTGAAGTGCCAGTGTGTTCATGTTCTGCCCCAATCTTGTGAAAATATTTCCAAGCATGTGTGCTATTCTATGTACTTATTTGGTTTCCAAACAGTGGAGAGAACATTAGCCTAAGGCAGTTTTCTCTGTTGATCTGCTCACTGAATGACTTCTTCTCATGGCACTCAAACACTATATAATGACTCAAGCCTAAAAGCCTCTATCAATTTAACCATCACACTTCTGTGTGTGTGTGTGCGTGTGTGTGTGTGTGTGTGTGTGTGTGGTGTGGGATCTCAGTGTTTACTGGTGAGGCTCGACTCTGGCAGGTGTTTTTCTTGTTGAGTTTATAGATTTAACTACTTTAGCACTTTAACAAAGTAGGTAAATTAACCCTGCGACACAGACTAACTAATAGCATAAAATGTGTACCAAAACTAAAAACGTCAATACACAGTAAAACTACTGTACATCACAACACATTTCTTTGTTGTTTTATTTTTTCTAGCTAGGATATTATAAGTTGTGCAGATATTAGGTTTGGTGATATTAAGACATAAACATGCAATACAAAAGACCATCATTGTCACGGGTTCTCTGATACATCTTCACTCCATAACTACTTCGGCTCATTTACAGTTCATAATATTTCATAGTCTGAACGACACAAGTCCATTTTGAAACATGCAGCGTATTAATTTCACAGGAGGTAACATATGCAAATACAGGTTGATAATACAATCAATGAAATTAATATATTTTAAATTAATATATATATATATTAGTAGTCTAATATATTTATGACACTGATGAACACATTTCTAGTGTTGCAAAGTCAGAAATTAAACTAGTTGAGTCCATTCATTGCACTTCTGTCTCCAAATCGCCTGCCATCTCTTTACTCCCCTGTCCCTCTCTGTTTGGACCAGTCAAACATTACAAGCAACACCGGTTGTTTCACGCAAATTAAAAATGTGCAAATGAAAAGGATATTGGAGACGAAAATAAATAGATGGGGCGAGATACGTTTTTGTTTCCTCGCTAAATATTTTCCTCCTTTGGTCTGCGTGCCCTTACCACTTCAGTGCAATCTGGAACATCTGTTGAGTTCACCACGCAGTAAAAGTAGCGAGACGGGCAACGAAAATTACCCCTCCAAATTACCCCCCCCCCACACACACGCACACACACACACACACACGCACGCGCACACACACACACACACCCCAGCAAGCCCACCGCCTCCCCTCAATAGTCCGCTACCTCCCACTCGCCCACACAGTTAGCGTTTCTTTTTTGGTATTCTTCTCCCTAATAAATGCTTCAGAAACGGGTAGTGGTCTAAAAATAGTGTGTGGTAAAGCTAAATATAGTGACTGGATTGGACGACAGTCTTTGCCAGGAGAGGGAAAAAGAATAGAATAGGCGTGGACTCTCTTCTCTCTCTCTCTCTCACAAACTTTCCTCTCTCTTTTCCTCGCTCTTTTTTCCTCTCTCAATTTCTTTCTCTCTCGTGCTCTTGCATTCGCTCTCAGCTCTCTCCTCTTCTTTGCACTGTACAGTGGGGGCTGGTTTTGATATTAAGTGAGTAAGCATAGCAGCAGCCGGGCCGTTCATTCGGCCTTCCTCTTGCTCCGATAATCGACCATGAAGCATTGCCCTTAGCAACCACATGCACATGACCATGGATCTGAGATTCAGTTGTGCTCATAAACATTTGATCTCGCTGGATAAAGAACTTCATTTGTTTATGCATTCATTCATTCATTTTGTCACATCACATTTTTTTATGTTGGTATTTTACCAAACACAGACCCCCCCATCTGTACTTTTCAAACCTTTTTAACAAGTCAAGAAGCTGTGATGACTTAATATGACATGTTAAGAAATTAGATATGCATAATGATCTCAAGCTCATTTGTTCTTGCAAATGTTACAAATTTATTTGCTAATTAGGTAACAATACTATAAACAATTAAATCCTAAAACATGTTTTTACTTTAAAAGTTGTCTGGAATTAGATGACAGGAGGCTAAACTACAGTACCATCACATCACACTACCTAGAAAAGGCAGAAACCTTAGAAGAACCAATTATATATTGTGTTTGGAATGGCGTCAAAGTGTTTTCAAGGTCAGTATGGTGAAGCGGAAGTCTGAGGTAATCAAAAACATCAACCAAAAATTGGCCGTTTTAAAAATAGCCCATCTGAAATATGTGCCAATATGTTGTCCGTGTGATTTGGTGGTGTGCGGAGGCAGGCCACTTCTGAAGCCACGCTGCCGAAGACCAAGGCTTTTCCACTGCGCAGCCTCAAACAATCCACGCCAGTCATTAAGATGAAATGATGCCCTGTTCTTTGTAACTATTTGTGGAAAATTCAGAATAATGAAGATCTATTTTTATAGATGGCATTCCCTTGGCCATGCCTGGAGCTTCCTCCACCGCCCCCCCTTTGGTCTGGGCTAAGCCAGCCAGCCAATCCCACCCCAACCACCCTCCACCCTCTGACCCCCCCCCCCCCCCCCCCCCCCCCCCCCCATGGTGACTGTGTGAGCAGGCTGTGGAAACTCAAGGTCACGATATAGAGGTCACCCGGCTGGTCATTGTTATTGTGGGCTTCCCTCGGGCCCGCTTTCCTGTTGTGGAGCGACACGATAAGAGACACGCGGACAAAAGATGATAACTGACGTAGTGGGATGATTGGTGGCGGTGGGTGGGGGGGGGGGGGGGGGGGGGGTGGGGTGGGGGGGGGGTGGGCACAAAGAGGAGGGCAGAGTCAAAGTTGACCCAGCGCCATCATAAAACATGTCCCAGACTTCATGCCTATTACGATTATTCAGAACGTGTCGTTAAAGGGTTTACTTGTTGGTAGAGTTTGTGCTCATTATACATCGCAATTACTACAATTAGAACTGTGTCATTACTCAAATTGCTCCAATGGAAAAGCCATAAGCAAGCCTTTTAAATTTCAACGGCAACTTTTTTGAATCAGCAATTCATTTTATTTCATTTGATCGCTCGACGAGAAGGAAAAAAAACACAATAGCGCCCCTATTTACGCAACGTTAATGGAGACGAATTATGTAACTGTAGGGTATAGAAGGGAAGAGAGCGATGGTAGGTTACGGACTCAGGCATAAGCACTCTCTTTATCCCGTTTTCACTGAGCTGGCATTGTGTCTTGCCATGTCTGTCCATGTAATTATACAGCGTAGCGACTACTACTCTCAATGACCACTTTGTTTCTCGGCTCTCAGATGCTGCTGTAGCAAACAGCGTTGGACTCTGACATGTGCTCGGTGTGTGTCTCCTCCATATGGGGAACACTGGTCCATCTGGTAGCATGGTGTGCGCTGGCGAGCTCAGCCTGCCTCTCTGCGAGCGAGGCCCACCCCATCCCCACCTCCTCCACCGCCATCCCTGCCATGAAATTCTTGGTGGTGCAAGAGAATGGTGGAAAAATGTACCACACGCACGCGATGCCATGCCGATGTGATGCCGATGCCCATCAGCTACTTCGAGGCGTGCAGAGGGACACCGCTCGCCGTTGAATTCCTGTGTCACTCTCGATCGCTGTTAGTTCTGTTTGTCTCCATCTCTCTCTCTTTCTCTTTCTGTTTTTTTGTGTGTCCTTTGTTGTGTGTAGTCCATCCAGAGTAATCCCTAGACAGCTAGTGATTACCCAGTTGGACAGTGTGTGTTTTTTTCTTCTTCTACTGAACATGCGAGCACGCTTGCAGCGGGATGACGGATGCTAGCCATTAGCTTTTGATTCCTGATTATAGTGCAGTGGGGAACGGGGTCTGCGCCGCAGCGACATCACATCCACAGCCAGCGTTTCGACTTTTTTTGCGGGACGCTTTTGAAATGTTACCTCAACCCGCTTAGGGAGAGTCAAAGAAGACGACGACGATGATGATGATGACTGAAAGAAGCACCGGGGGGCTTTGATTGGGGGACTTAAGCCCCCAAAAATCGCTAACCTACAAATCAATCCCACTCCCCCCATCTGTCCAAATACGCTCACGTGCACATGCACACACACACACACACTTACACAGCACCTAGCCGGCATCCACGGGCATGCCCATCGACATGGTGCTGGCATGTTCAGGCCATGCTTCATGAAGCTGTGGCCTTCCTTGCCTTTGGTCTGCCATCTGCTTCCAATGAGCTGAGCCAGCCTGACCCCTCTGATGTTCCCTCCACCCTGGAAAGCACACACAGAGAGACAGAGAGAGAGAGAGAGAGAGAGAGAGAGAGAGAGAGAGAGAGAGAGAGAGAGAGAGAGAGAGAGAGAGAGAGAGAGAGAGAGAGAGAGAGAGAGAGAGAGAGAGAGAGAGAGAGAGAGAGAGAGAGAGAGAGAGAGAGAGAGAGAGAGAGAGAGAGAGAGAGAGAGAGAGAGAGAGAAGGGAGGGGGTAGTTGGACAGATAGGCAAAAATGACAGACCAGACAGAAAGAGCAAGAGTAAATGGGCTAAGACAGCAAGACAGGAGAGAAGGGATGGAGACAGTAAGGGATGGTAAAACATGACTGTGAGCTGAATTTACTTGCCATGCAACACTGCCAGGGGTGTTGATCCAAAGGGGATACATTGGATGACCACTACCATCTGTAAATGTTTTCTCATAAATAGGACCCATTCAAAGAGAATCACGTTGTGCCATGCCAAACTGCACTGGTGACATTTTCACAGTTTTTACACGGTTTTGAACTCTGCAAATGCAAAGCGATCCTCTATTATCCCTTTAAAACAACCTCTGTGTACCTTTTATATCACCATAATGTAGGATATATATCTAAATCTAAGCAAGCATTTTTTCAAGCTCGACCCAGTTAAACCGTCTTCAGGTCATTATCTGAATGTATAATATTCAACAGTCGGATTTCAGTGACCTAAAGGGATGCTTTAAATGTTGTTGCCCATAGCATGAAATTACATTTTCAGTCAAATGATTTGGAGTTTCTGTTTTAATCCCCTTTGAATTGTCCTTCGGGGTGCTGAACCAGTCTTTGAGAATTACTCTGAATCCACACCGGAAACGTGTTCACACAGTGCCAAAGCATACACATACCATGACGGCAAGGACCTTGAGGAGTAACACCTCTGTGTCAGATGAATATCAGTATGATATTCTAATTTAATAGTCTGCTCTCAATAAATTTGCCTGAAACACAGACACATGCATATAATGCTTGTCTGAATGAATATCTGTTTTATTTAGTTCCTTTTTTCTCGAAGCCTTGGCAATCCAAGTCCCAACACAGGACAACAGGGTAAAATGCACCCATTAGCTACTCAGTTACTCTTTGAATAGGTTTATAATAATTTCAGTGTTTTGTTTTTCTTTCATGATGATACTGCCAGGCATTGTAGCGAGCAACAATAAGCGTCTGATCTGTTAACCGTTGCCATAGACACTAAAAAGGAGTGTGTCCTCACAGCAGTTAATGACGATCACCGCCTGAAAATAAGGAGAAGCTATGGAGCAAAATCGTTGCACTCTTCTGAGTAGAGAGAGAGAGCGAGAGAGCGAGAGAGAGGGAAAGAGAATGCGAGAGAGAAGGCTGACACACGCAGACAGTTTTAGCAGCAGACCAAAAAAGATAAGGGAGACAGAATGAGGAGGGGCATAGGAGAGGGTGGTCAGGGTGTATGAATGCAGACCAGAGGAGACCTTTATATTGTGTCTTGGGTTAGGGTCCAGCTGTCCCTAGCAGACCCCCTATAGGGCTGACCAGACACAACATCTTTCCTCTTCTTTAAGGGTTTAAAGAGGTTACATGTATAGGCCTGTGTGTTAAACAATTGGTTTGATTATCAATTTAAAGTGCATTTTGAACACACTAGGATCCCAAAAGCATATTCATCTTAAGCTGGCCTGGGTCACGTTTACTCAACCCAGTACCCACAGCACCCCCCGGGCCAGGCTGGTCCTGGCCCAGCTGTGTTGGTTCCGTCCTGAAGGCTGGGAATGAGATGGCGGTGGAAGTATGTAGGACGCAGTGTCTACACAATGTGCCGGCTTCACACGGGGCCCCATGACAAGTTAAGTCAGGAGGGACCGTCATGAAGAAGGAGTTTAATTAGGAGCAAGCCTCCGAAGGGGCCTGAGACAGAGACACCATGCACACGATTCTTGCAGATTTCCCTCTCCCGCATGTCTCTCCTCTTCTCTGCTGTTCGCTCCTCGTCTCCTCTATACTCTGTTCCTCATTCTCCTATCTCCTCTCTTGTCTTTAAAATCCATCCCTTACAATATATAAACAAAGATAAAGCATAACATTTTAGCATTTACAGTAGCACTATTTTTTAAGGGAAATGTCTTCATATCTAAGCTTTTTTTTTGTGTGTAGCATTCATTTTAAGACTTACAGTTATGGCTTTAGTAAATGGACAAGAGCACATTTTGTAAATGTTTAATTCATGACAAATAGAGCTGATAGACAGAGCAAGTATAAAGGCAGATGAGTAAAATAAATATCAGATGGGTCAGAATGTATGGGTGTGTGTGTGTGTGTGTGTGTGTGTGGGGGGGGGGGGGGGGGGTGGGCGGTGGTGGAGCGAGTACAGTACTGGAGACGCCAGAGGACCTTTTAAGGCTGCAGAAACCCTCATGAGGGAAAGGATTGGCTGCCGTGTACGCGGGTCAGCGTTTGGCAACAGGTGCGATAAGCTAAAACAGGTGGACATATCTGAGATGAGTGACATAGTACTGGCACACAGCGCCCTTCCATGCAGCCGCCGAGCCTGGCTGTGGCTGCCATTCCCCCCCCCCCCCCCACCCCCCGGGGGACACATGCTCCAAAGTCATCTAACACTCACACCCCGGCTCCCAGCAACCCCAACAACACCCAGACACCCCCCCCCCCTCCCCAACGCAACTCCATATTCCCTCCATCCGTACCTCCGTAACAGCACCATTAAGCATCACCCCCCCTCCCTCCCTCCAGCTCTCTGAGCACCCCCCCACCCCCACCCCTACTTAAACACACACACACTTTGGGACCACCAGCTCAGTAACCCCATATGGGTCTCACCTTAACCCAGGCAGCATCACACCCTCTCCCCACACCAGGTGCGACCACACTGTGCTGTTGTTGTTGTTTTTTCACCACTTGAATATAACTATTATTCTGTGTCTTCTTGTTGATGTTGTTGTTCAAGTTGTTTCTTACTAGACGTAGGATTCTTAGGAGACGTAGGAGACCAAATCTTCAGCGTTTGTCAGTTCAGTATAGATTCTGGCATTGGAGGCAAGGCCAGAGGGAAACTACAGATAAGAAATAGAAAGATGAGGAGAAAAAAAGGAACACTTTTCATGCCGTAGCCAAAGAAGACAGCACACTAGACCTTTTACACACTTTGTTCTTTTGACGTATTTACTTCACGTCGGGGGCAATAGTGCAATATTTCACCACACGGTTTAGGTCAGAGCCAGAGTTTTCTTTTTTTTTCACTGCGATTTCTGCAGTTGATTTGTTTGGTATGATATCCGGAAGACTTGTCAGCAAGATGTGAGAGACGCTTTGATACTCACGTCTTCTGCCTTCCACTAACTTTGGTCAGTGGGTAGTGGAGGGGGTGGATGGGTGGGTGGGGTGGGCAAGTGAGGATCCAGCACGAGAGGAAGAAGGAGAAGGGGAGCTAGCCAATGTTGACATCCTTACAGTGGCTGCCTCTTCATGAGACGCCTGAGGAATCAAACGGATCTTCACGCGGAACCGCACAAACGAGACCCTCGGAGTTCACTAAAACCACACTGAGAGCGGTGCTTTGTTGCGCTGACACAGGAGAGACGACGTGGTTGTTGTTTGTTTTCTAAACTGGCAGATCACTCGTCTCCGTGGTGTTGTGATGGAGACGCCGCCGTCTCATATCTCGTCCGTGAGCCGGCGCTTCAAGAGAGACAAATAAAACCGGAGGATTGAGGAGAAGTTAGCTAAGATTAACTTATTTCAACGTCCCCTCTCCTATTTTCTGCGGCTCATTCTTTCTCTCTTCTTTTTTTTTTCTTCTTCTTCACATTTCACACCCACTCTCGCACACCCACACAGACACGCACGCACACACACACACACACACACACACACACACACACACACACACATACACACACTCATTCCCCTTGCATCCATCTCTCCCTCCCACACACAGACTCAGATGCAAATGCACACACACATTTGCACACACACACACACACACACACACACACACGCACACACACATACTTGATCAGCATCAAATACAGGGTGTGCTAAAGTAAATTTAATTATGTCCGTCTGATATGGAGCTTCAAATGAAAGTGAGAGAGCGCCGTGTGAAGAGACGTCTGCGCAGACAAGAGCAGACCCGCGATATTCCTCCTGTAGACTAATCTCCTTTTATTAAAGCCAGCCGCCAAGGAGCGAGAGAGTGAGAGAGAGAGTGAGAGAGAGACAGCTAGAGAGTGAGAGAGAGAACAGAGAGAGAGGCGGTAGAGAGAGAAGGCTGGAAGGGTGGGAGGAGAGGTGTGTGCGTGTGGGGAGTGGGGGAGGGGGGGATTTTGATGAGATCGCAGCTACTGTACTTAGTTTTTTCTCGCTTTTTTCTCTCTTTCCTTTGTCTCCCACTGTACAATGCAAATTAGCACCGCGCCCGTCGGTACAACCCCTGCTCACTATTGCAAACATGCCACCTTGCTTTCACACAAAGTTATGGGCTTTGAAAACCCAATCCCTATTGTTGTCAGCAACATCCGACGAGAGGGCAGAAAGGCATATCTCTCTCTCTCTCTCTCTCTCTCTCTCTCTCTCTCTCTCTCTCTCTCTCTCTCTCTCTCTCTCTCTCTCTCTCTCTTCCTGTGTGTGTGTGTGTGTGTGTGTGTGTGTGCCGTTGGTGGGAGAGGCAGAGTGAGGTCTGCGCTGCCCCTCTCTGACTTCTCCTGTCTGGCCACTCTAATAGGGGCAGGTGGCCATCAGGTGGCCAATACAGAAACTGCCTCTGTAAAAACACACATACACACACTCACACACACACACATGCTACAACAAACTCCTCTCAACATCCTATATGCTCCTATATGTTATTATATACCCACCTATTGTGGATTCTTTAAATGTAGAAGAAAATGTATTTTTAAGGACCCATGTCGCTTCACTTGAAAGAGGAGTCTGAGGGACTCATGAGTGAACGTGATTAAAACCATTATTGTGCCTTCCTGTGTGTTTATCTGCATGTTTACTTGCAGTACGTTGACAAAGCTAATCAAATTATGTCCCCATTTCACCATGTGTTGACACCACCACCATAAAGACATTAACATTATTGCCTATGTTTGGACATGTACGTACAGCTGAGATTTCTGAAACTCTTTGTCTCTCCGCGTTACGTTATGGCAGCCAAAGGTCCGTTTATTTAACATTTTCAAACAAAATCACTTTGTCAGAATCCATTCTAAAAAGTTCACCTCCTTCCCACTGACATCCTATAATCGCATAGCCCCAGCTGTATTCCAGGGCTAGCTTTTCCTGCAGCGCCCCCATGCCATACTTCAACCATTTCCTGCGACTTGCTTTGTTCACAGACGTTGAGAAAGAAGGGCCTAAATGGCTGTGACAGCCCAGACCCCGATGCGGACGACTCGGTCGGCCACAGCCCCGAGTCCGAGGACAAATACAGGAAAATAAACGAGGATATAGACCTGATGATCAACAGACAGAGATTGTGTGTAAGTACTTCTACAGATATCTTCATACCTTCCTCTCACCTTTTCTCCCTTTTGTTCTTGTTTTTGTTCTGTCGCCTGTGTTTCGTGTTTTCCTACGTTCCTACCTTCCATATCTGCGGGGCCTCCACCCCCCCCCCCCCCCCCCACCCCCCCACATCCCATGTCTCGGAACCCCAATCCTGCGTGTCTCTGCTGGGTGCCGGGGTGTTGGGTGGGACCTGGCAGGCGCTAAACAAGAAGGAGAACAAAGGCGGGGAGAGCCCGGAGCTCGAGTCCGTGCTCATGCTCACGCCACGCACCGAGGAGAAATACAAACAGATAAACGAGGAGTTCGATCAAATGATTAAAACCCATAGAATACCCGTAAGTACCGGAGTTTGGCGCTGCGCCGCCGTCTCCCGAAGGCTAACAGGATGCGGTGTGACCGATAGCCGCCTCAGCTAACCCTGCTAACCGCCATCGTTTCCCACAAGCCTTCATACAGAGGGAAATAGTTAACTGTAATGTCATTAAGCATAATAAATGGATAACTTGATAACATAATGCAGCAGTCCCCTTCTGACAAAAAATAACTTCATTTTATTTTGCCCGATATAAGACAAGAAACAATCCTCACATTTGACAGACATTTATCAACAGCTACTTTTTGCGTTAATTTCTTTGCTCATTTTGATTGTGTGCTTTCCACCAAAGAGACATTTTAACCTCATTGGCATCCCAGCCTCAACCCCTTACCCATAATGCCTTGCTTGGCTCTCAAGGGAGGTGTGGTCTGCATGTGCTTTTGCTTTTCCTGCACCCACACACAGAGCTCAATCACCCGCAACAACACAAGGACAGCTGCTGTGGTGATGAAATGGCAGCAGACACACACACACACACACACCCAACCACCCACACACACGCAAAACTTTTTTTTTCTGCGCATTACACAACGAGGGGAAAAATCATTATCTCTCCTCAACCTACATCAGTGAAATAATGAGGCTAATGAAGACTACGTCTAATTGTAATGTCTAAAATCCAAGTCATCTGTAGTGGATGGGCTAAGAGCAGGTTCCTGGCTGCTGGGTTTTACAGCATATACCGTCATTTTAACAGGAGAGGCGAACATAATAGAACAGGCGTGGTGTGGGGGTGCCGCCACCACAAAAATGAATGCATCTATGAACGTCGACTGGGCTCACGTTGCCTCTTTCCCCCACCAAAGCACCGCATTGGATCGGTTAGCCTTCAAGCCGCACTGGGTGAAACGAGATAATTCTGCAGGCGACCCCTCAGAGAAAAGAACAGTGGTGTCTGAGAGGGGCTGCTGCTGCGCGACAGGGGGGCATGTGGTTTGAGGCGAGGGGTGGGGTTGGGTGGGTAGAGGAGCCGAGGTGGTCTTGACAAAGGGGGGTGGGGGCGGTTAGGATGAGGTTGGGATATGGGGGCTCGCTGAGGGGTATAGCATTTGAACAGCGTTGGGGGGTGGGGGGCTCTGCACACAACAAGTGGCAGTTCAGCGTGTGGTCCAGGTGGCTGCCAAGCTCTGGGCCGGCCGCGGGGGGGGGACTGCCGAGGGGGTGGTGAGGGGTGGTGGTGGACGGAGAGCGGGGCTGAAAACAGGAAGGATGGCACCAGTTAAATGACAGCTATCGGGTGTTCCGCATGTTCCGCACACACGCACATCCCACCCAGCTCAATAAACCACAGAACGTGAAATAAACTGCAAAGAAACTGAAATGAAAAATTTCATCGAAATGAGTGAAAAACACTCTTTAGTTTTAAGCAGTACACGCTAAACCCACCTAGCTTAGCCCATTGCGGCACAAGGAATCCCTGGAACCTTCTATTGAAGACAAAAGAGAAGCCACCTTTGCGCTGTAAAATACGATTCCACAGTAAGAGCAAGGGGAGCAAATTAAAAAAGAAAATGAGGCAGGGCTGAGACCTCCTATCCTATCGGCACAGACCGATATTTCCACTGATGAGCGAGTGCCATTGGCCCTGGGACACATGGCAACAATTTAGTTCTCTATTTTCTACTTCCTTAAGCTAACAGGCAGGATCTACCACTTCCAGGGCACTCCTGAGGTTAAGCCTCTCTGCCAAGTGACACAATAAACATGACAAACTAGACGCCAGGGGCAACAGAGGCCTCGGTGCGCTAGCTAAATTCACTGCTGATGAGGATATTGACTGATGGCTAGCTTGGCGATACGTAGCTGTGCTAAATGCATTCAGTAACTCCCCCCCCCCCCCCCCCCCCCCCCCTTCCTTGTAACAAAGCCGCTTGTACAGCTGCTGGACTAACTGAACTGTTGACGTGCAAACAGCAGGACGCCATTGGCCATTCTCCCAGATAATCATGGCTTTCTTATTTCTGTAAAGTTATAAACCAAATAGGTCTCTGTATTTCTGGATTACATATAACCCCTCACATTTAAAAATATATAAATAAATGAAGGAACTATGCTTTCTCAAGTCAACCTTTTGGTGCCATTAAAAAGAGAATTGCATTAGGTCAAAGCATCCATGTGGAATGGAAGACACTTTTTAGTAATGAGGTTTCAAAATGAGTGCCCACACTTATCTTATCATTGGCGTAATGTTTATGCTTCAGGTTCTCACTGGATGATACTATTTAGATTAGTGTCCCTAGTACATTTAATAGCATGTGAGCAGTTCTTCAACAGTTGTAACATCTTCTTCTTTGTTCTCTAAAGTAGTTCTCCCCACCATCTATCTTAGTGGGAACTTATGTGTTTGTGTTCAGCCTTTTGTCTCTCTGTTCTTGGTGTTTCCTCAGTCTTATATCCCGCTGGGTCTTCTGGGCAATGGTGCATCTATTCCCTTTGGCTCTTGCCTTCTGTTTGGTGTCGTTTGGTTTTAGTTGTGGCCGTGTTTCATTCTCTTACTATAGTGTCTGAATTAAACACAAGGCTCTCTCTCTCTCTCTCTTTTTTTCTCTCTCTCTCTCTCTTTCTCTCTCTCACCCTCCCCTCTCCATCACCATCTCTCTCTCTCTCTCCCTCTCTCGCGCTCTCGCTCTCTCCATCTCTTGTCTATTCAGCAGGGCGTGCCCCAATCCAACTACGAGATGCCCGTGTCCATCCCCGTCAGCAACCAGAACAGTCTCATCTACAGCCATCCCGGCGGTTCCCTAGGCAACCACAACCTCTTGCCGCTGGCGCACCACGGCCTCCAGAGAAACAGCATGTCCCCTGGAGTCACACACAGACCCCCCAGTGCAGGTAACACAGGTAGGGGTATCACGTGCACACACGCAAACCCCATGTGCACGCCCGCCCGGTCTTCACACGCGATTGGCCTACAGACGGCCCGCAAGACAAACACTTGAATCTACGTTATTTAGTGTTGGTTTAGTTTTTCACTTTGCCTGCCACGATTTGAAGAAGTGAAACGTCGTCCGTTAAAGAACCACTGAGACCCAAATCCCATATTCACTGATTTCCTGTTTTAATGACATCAACGATCTTACATGAGATTTAAAAAGAAATCACCCGTCCTGCGGTTGGATAGGTTCCGTGTAGGCTTCTATACATAGTGTGTCTGCCCCTATGAATAGGCTTGGAATAGCTGGTGACATAAGCAAAAGAGCCCCATCGGTTTGTTATTGTTGTCCAGGGGCGTTATTCGGTCCCTCCAGTCTCTAGGCTGTTGCCCGCACCCTTACCCTGTCATTACAACTGGATGCGGCCTGCGCCAGCACAAACTAAATGGGAGTTTTTGGCGTTGGCAATGTCCACACCAAACCGCACATTTTCTCCCCGGGCCCTCCCACTCTTCTCCTGCTCTTATGGCTTCGGAAAAAAAAAAAGTGGCATTTTTCTTGGATGAAGCATCCACGTATTCACTAGCCAGTGTCCGGTCCCTTAGAACGCTGCGTTCAACAAACGATGTGCTTTTTTTTGTGCGTTTTATGTCCAGTGGAATTATATCATATGTGCAAAAACACACATACTCACTTACACACACATGTTCGTACAAATGCGCACTCTTTCACACGCACACACACACTCAGACCCTCATACGCAGATAGGCAGCGACAGACATACACACAAACACACACACACACACACACACTCATACACAGACAGGAAGAGACAGACAGACACACACAGACACACACTCATTCCTATAAAAACATGTTCAGAGAGCGGCTGGGTAGAATGAGAGGGGCAGTACTGAATGTAATTTGGGTGTAAAAGAGGTAGCTTCACCCTCTAATGGGTCTCTCTCCATTTCTCTCTCTCCCTTTTCTTCCCTCTCCTTCATCTTTCAGGTGGCCTCATGGGTGCTGACCTCACTACTGGCGCAGGCACCAGTGCTGGTAAGAAGGCCTACTGCTTTTCACACACAGCCGTGTACTATCACACATGAGCGCACCCACGTGCACGTGCACACACACACACACACACACACACACACACACACACACACCTGCAGAGGCATACGCACACACACACACACACACGCACACATGCATACACACACATACACAGTGCCCACTCACCCACCCTGGACCATAAAATGCGTGACTAATAGTAACCCTAACCCACGTGGAGATTCTGCCCGTGATGTGTTGATGTTAGCGGTCTTGGAAATCATTTGGGACTGTTTGCACAACGCTGGTGCTGTGACAGATCCTGCCTGTTCACAGCCATTAAACAGTAGGACGAGTAGGGGAAAAAATAAATGAAATCACATTACAGAGAGGATAAACAAGTCTTCAGCGCTCCGCGACACACTGTATGATCTCTTACTTTCTTTCTTGCTCTCTAATTCCATCGAGTTTGCTCTCGCCCGTCACCCACTCAAAACACACACACACACACGCACATACGCACACACACACAAACACACACACAACAACACATGCAAAAAACACCCACACACGTTATCATTCTAAACACGGTGTATTAATGCGACCCCACCCACCCACCCACCCACCCCCCCCCCACCCTCCCCTGTTTGTTTCCACTACCTCCTGGGTGTTGAAAGTAAAACGAAAGCGACAGCCCCCATAGCCCCCCCCCCCCCCCATGAGGTAGGTTGTTATGCTACATAAACTCTTTATGCCTGCTATAACGGCTCTCACATGTCTCGCAGCGGCGAATCAAATCCAGTGTTTTGCGATGGCTCACCGTGTGCTGTGACGCTACGAAGCGTCTACGTTTTAAAACGACGTGTGCACACGATCACGAGTGCGCTCATGTGTATCCGAGGAACGCGCGTTGCCAGAGGACGCGCTTTTGTTTTTCGGCACGACTTTCCCTTTCCCCCCCCCCTCCCCCCTTTGAAGGGTTAAATGTGACTGCCCTGGAGTAGTCTGTAGTGCATGGGGGGGGGGGGGAGGGACGGGAGGGTCCGAGAGGGGTCAGTGTGGCACAGCTGGGCAGCTCTTTCTCCCCCCCCCCCCCCCCCCCCCCCCCCCCCCCCCCCCCCCCCCCCCCCCCTAAGGGTTCCCAGCCGGGGTTCCTCAGTCTGGTCTGCCTGGTCTCCACACACACACACACACACACACACACACACACACGTACGCACGCACATAGACACACACAGGGGCCATTTGTTGTGGCTGTGTGTTCGTGGCGTGCTGCGGAGCACACTTTCAAATATGGCCTTTGTGTGCGTCGCCACGGTGGAAGAGGAACAGGGGTGCTTCTGTGAGGAAACTCGCATCGCTCATCGGGGGGGGGGGGGGGGGGGGGGGGTGGGGGGGTTTAAAAAACATGCTGGCCAGAGCAAGTCATGTGGCCGTTAAAAGATTCCATTCAATCCCCATCTCGGAGGAGAAAGAGTGCACGCCTGTATGTGTCTGTGTAGGCAGGGAGCGGGGAGAGGCAGGCGGGGGCAACATGAATACGTTGTTGCGTGTTTAGAGCCGGCTCCAAACAGTAGGGTCCACAGATGGGGGTTTGTGCCTGTGAAGTTGGTCAGCCGCTTTAATGATGCGATTGTCGTAGTGACTAGCAGTGAGGTGGCACAGTCGCGGTCAGGTCGAGAAACAGGGTGTTCGGCGTTTTGATTCCCTCCCCCTAGACTCCATTTCGATAAGCCACGTATGTGTCGCTTTTTCCAAGTGCATCTGTTGGTGCTTATGACCAATATCCAGTCTCTTCTCCCCCCTTTCTCTTGTGTGTACATGCAAGCAAAATCCCTTGAGGAATAGCATTACCATCATTGTTATCATTCTCGATTGAGAATTTTCGATTGACACAGACAGACAAATTGATCCCACAAGTTATCAGTCCCTCCTATTGTGGGAACGTGGATGTGGCTTGGGCAGATGTGGCATACGTGTTTGTGTTTCTGTGAACTCTTATCGCATTTCACATCTCAGTGTGTGACATTGCTGCTTCCATTCCTCTAGATAGGATAGGGATGTTGGGGATAAGGATGTTGAAGAGAGAGAGAGAGAGAGAGAGAGAGAGAGAGAGAGAGAGAGAGAGAGAGAGAGAGAGAGAGAGAGAGAGAGAGAGAGAGAGAGAGAGAGAGAGAGAGAGAGAGAGAGAGAGAGAGAGAGAGAGAGAGAGAGAGAAAAAGGAGCAGAGGGCCTGTGTCAGGCGAGGTGGACACAGACCCCAGCTTGTTAAAACATTTGTGCCATTATGTAGCTGTCAGGTCTCCTCTGATGAGCGCTCAGTTCACCGAAGCAATTTACCAACAACTCCTGCCTCTCCTTATCTTTGTCACACGCCAATTACTTTTCGAAAGGGCCTGGGCATCTTTGACGTCCCATGTCAGTCAAACGCATGCCACACAATGCGATCTGTTTTTGCTGTGAGAGACACCAGTATGCAGATCTAAGAATTTGTTTAATTTCTTCGATAGATTCTCTACCTCTGACCTCAAAAGTCCCAATATTGCTACATCTCCTCTTGTGAAACACAGATGAACACACAACCATGTGTGTGTGTATGTGTCTATGTGGGTGTGGGGTGTTAATGTGTGTATATGGGGTGTTAGTAAGTGTGTGTGGTGTGTGTGTGTGTGTGTGTGTGTGTGTGTGAGTGTTGGATGGGATGTGTGTCAGTGCCTGCACCAACTGTACAGGCTGAGCAGGAGTGTAGCACCAAAATTCAACATTTGGCAAAACCGCACCGGAAGACTGTGCATGCATGGGGAATAGACTGGAGCGCGCCTGTTAGACCACAAGAGGACATTTGTTCAGTAACAGTTAAATGTACGTGAGATTAACCACACCGCACGTTGGTGCATTGGTGTGCATCTGTGTATGGCTGTGTGTGTGTGTGTGTGTGTGTGTGTGTGTGTGCGAAAGACTGACAGACGTACAGAAGACAGAAAAAAGACAGACGGAACTATTATGGGGTGTTTGATTGTATCCGGGGGGCCTCCAGAGAAAGCTTACCTCCCTCTCTCCAGCAACGACCTCAGTTCCCATCTGCCCTCAAAAATAGCTATTGGTCGTTTATCTGTATCCCAGATCAGAAATCCGTTTGCATTGGTGAGATTTGTACAGTGGTATAACAAACTGTCTGTCTGGTCTGTGTTCATTTTGGTACTTCCCTAAAACGGTGTTGCTGTTTGGCTGTTTGAAGTAGAACGAATAGATAAAAATGAATCTTGAACTTGAATATCATGCATGTCTTGTTAAAGATGAGAGACAAGAGAAGGAGAGAGAGGAGTAGAAAAGAGTAACTAAAAGAAGAGGAGTGGAATGGAAGGAAACGAAGAGCAGATGAAAACATATGTGTAGTGATAGCTCTATTATTTAAATTAGTTTGTGATTGGTCATTGTGAGGTTTTTTTAAGGCCTCATCTAAGCAGGCCTTAATTATAGTGATAAAGAGGCTAATTGAATGGACTGTAACCGTCTCCACAGGGGCTGCAGACACACAAGCCTGTTTTTCAGCGAAAGGCATATTCCTCTTTCTCTCTATCGCTCTTTTTTTAATAATCTGTGTAAAAACATTGAGCTGCTTCTTGTCGCCTAATTTGTTAAATGTATCACGCTGCATTTGTGTGTGTGTGTGTGCGCGTGTGTGTTTGTCTTTGCGTGTGTGTGTGCGTTTGTGTGTGTGTTTGAGTGTGTGTGTGTTTGCGTGTGTGTGTGTGTGAACATGCCAGTGCGATGTGTGCCTGTGTTTGTGATCTTATTCAGTTATCTCCACATGCACCCACTCTATCTCACAAAGGACCAGCCATGAGCTTGAGAGTGAGGGAAAACTGAAGAGGCAGCTGCCTCTTTTTTGCTAATGTGAGAGTAGCGCTCATAGAGTGCTACTCTCGCTCATACAGAAATGAGTGCTCATACAAAACACACATGTGCATCCATACGCCACGGCCTGTGCACAAGCATTCATAATCCATACAGCGTCTTATGAACCCTTTAGTGTCAGGAGGGGAAAGAAGCACCTATATGTAAAATACACAGCCATGCACAGGCAAAAGGTTGTAAGCACAGATGAAAGCCTTGGCTCTGAATAGAGCACAAACTCAAAGTGTTTAACATCCGTCAATGACACATACACCAATCGCACGAGCGCACATAGATACACACACACACACACTACCAGTAATACATGCTGTTTTCTTCCTTTTTTTCTGTCACTCGCACTCATTTTCTCCCTCCACTCGTGGCCGTTTACTCTTCAGATTGTTCAAATTGAGCTTTCAAGACTTTTCATTTCCAAACAACACAAAACCTCGCTCTCAAATTAAACAAAGATCAGCGGGGGAAATTGCCCAGGAAGACATCTGCGACTCATTTTCCCCCGGAGTATATGATTAGGAAATTCATTTATGTCTAACGTATAATTCACGCTCGTCTTTCAAGTGGCGACGTCCACACACTGCCCTATGTTCTACCCCTTTTGCAGGGAGAAGGTTGGGGAAGTAGAGAGTGTGTGTGTGTGTGCGGGGGGGGGGGGGGGGGGGGGGGGGGGGGGGGGGGGAGTTTCAGCCATCTCAGTGTTTTTTAATGATGCGAGGAGGAGGATGCTGCCCCACTGGTTTTAGTCGTTTTTTATTTTTTTCATGGGTGCTATACACTCCGCAGCCCCTCCAGAGCAACGGGGACTGCGGATCCGGTGGCAACCCCAAAAAAAGGGTCTTTGTCTGGAGGAACCACACATGTGTTTAGCTCTGATTGACAAATGATGGGTCCCATCCCTCCGCGGTCGGCCCGACCCATAATTAGATGTTTTTACAGGATTTGCTGGCTGTCGTAAGGGTATATCTAGCCCTAACCGACACTGACGAAGGTGGAGGGAGACATTCTCTCTCTCTCTCTCTCTCTCTCTGTCTCTCTCTCTGTCTCTCTCTCTCTCCCATTCTCTCCTTTTCTCTCTCTCATTCAAATATCGCTTTCAATCCTAAGCCCGAACAACAAGTGAGAGTGAAAGTTTGGGGCCTACTATTTGGTCTGTTTATAAGTATGCGCTCCACCCATCTCTATGTATGAACCCTGGCCACACAATGGACAGAGGCTAGCCATCACTGACACCCAAGGTTCCCTCCCTGAACACAAATTACAGTAGAGCACAGAGTGTAGTCGCGGTAAAGGTGCAAATTACTTCTTGTACTTGCATGTTATGATTGCGTTTTGTTTTCCCGTTGAAATGTGTTTGACATGAGGAGAGGAAAAATATATAACTTCCACGCTTTATTCAAATACATTGTGTCTTTCCCCCCCCTCTCTCTCTCTCTCTCGCTCTCTCTCTCGCTCTCTCTCTGGCTCATAGGAAACGGCTACGGAAACCACCGTAACTCGCCCGGTCTGCTGGTCTCTCCAGGTGGCATGAACAAAAACATGCAGGCCAAGTCTCCCCCGCCCATGAACCTGGGCATGAACAACCGCAAGCCGGACCTCCGCGTGCTCATCCCACCCGGAGCCAAGAACAACATGCCGTCCATTGTGAGTCCACCCTTGTGACCTCTCTCTCTCTCTCTCTCTCTCTCTCTCTCTCTCTCTCTCTCTCTCTCTCTCTCTCTCTCTCTCTCTCTCTCTAAGTCTCTCTCTAAGTCTCTCTAAGTCTCTCTCTCCCTCTGTCCAGCTTCACGTTTTGGCCATCCATCTTGTCGTTCTTCCATGATGGTCTACTTTTCCCATGTCTCGTTGCTTTGGCTTCCACCTCCTTTAATTAAATGTGCATTTAATCAGGCGTGATCTTAGTGATGTATTTTCTTCTTTTTGTATTGCCTTCATAAGGGAACACCATTTGTGTTCTACAATGTTTAAAACATACTCATACCTGAGCTTCAGGTGGACATGTGATGTGTTAATTCTGTTTAACCTGGGGGTTTTCATAAGAGGACGTTCTAAAATGGCACTAGTACAGTAGCACTGTTCCCCTCGATCATCCACTGAATCCCATAGCAGCTCCATCTCTAGAGCCACCTTCCTTGCCCCTCCTAGTGAATTATCACTCACTAATTGAATTCATCACCCTCCCCTTTTAATGCCCTCAGTCTGAGGATGTTGATCTGCGATTGGTAAGTCAGACCCAATCGTGTAACCCCATGTTAGAATATTAGCCTGAACAGGTTTCAAATCCCCCCCCCCCCCCCCCAAAAAAAATATAAAAGACTTGTGAAGCTGATTTTCGTGAGTGTATTAGGGCTTAATGAAGCCGCTAGCATTGGTGATTGCCTTGAGTGTATTAGATTTCATTTAGATTCAGTGGTTGTTTTCGAATACACCAGTTACCGCTGAGAGGGACACTTTCCCCTCAGGAAGAGCTGCCCCTGAGTCACTTCAACCTTCAGTGTAGGGTTCTCGTTCGGCGCTCCAGGCTCACCTCCAAATGTGCTTTGCGAGGATCCATAGAGCCACCTAGTGGTAAATTGACACAAGTGCAACATGGCCTCCTTTCCACACAACACATTCACCTCCAGACACACACACACACACACACACACACACACACACACGTCCGCGTACTCACACACACATACAAATATTTGACTCCTCCTCCATGCTCCTTCTCCCTACTAGTCCCCTTTGTGCATGAGTCTGGTGCGTCATATAGCGCACTGCCGCGGCTCCAGCAGACTTTAGAAGGTACACATAAAACACAACAAAAGAGTACACTTTCATATCGCATCAAACCTCCATTTTTTTTCCTTGCTCCTGCCAAAGCACTGCCTCTGCCACTATAAAGTGCCTCTTGCTTGCCGTTGCTACTCTGCGTTGCTGTGGAGACCGACAAGGTTACTATAGCGACGGTGGGCCCTCAGAAGTGGTGGGAAATGGTAGGGTTGGCAAGGATCAGCCTCGCCCATGTCATGCGATTAATTTCCTCAGGAGGTGGCATCAGCACATTTTTTTCTCCTTAGCATCAGAGGAGAACAATACAAAAAAACAAGACAAAAACAAAACACAAGTGTAAAGTTGAACTACATTAGCATGTTCCTTAGCAACATCTTAATCACACTATCTTTCCCGTTGAATCACCTTTTGCTGTCTTTCTTTGTGTTTTCTTCCGTTCCACAGAACCAGAGAATAAACAACTCCCAGTCTGCCCAGTCATTGGCCACACCAGTCGTATCTGTAGCAACCCCCACCTTGCCAGGGCAAGGCATGGGCGGTTACCCATCTGCTATCTCTACTTCCTATGGTACTGGTAAGAACCATTTTATTTATACTATACATTGTTTATAAGTACTATGTTGCTTTGTTATTTGTACCTTTCTTTGTTATTGTATTGTATGTTCCATCATGATGTACAGCGAGCTGGTCATTATTGTGAAATAAACCCCAACAGGGGGATGCAGGACTGTACATTATCCTGCTTCTTACACGGCTACTGACATAAGAGACCAGTAATTTTACACAAAATATAACAACAGAAATGTATTGTGCTGATTTAAAAATTATTTTATTGCTTACGCAAAAATAAATCTGTTCAATTCTATGGTTGGTAATAGCGTCCATTGCAAGAATGCGGTAATTGACCAATCAGAATTGAGTACTCATTAAAGCCGGGTAATAAATGTTATTTTAATATTCAAAAAATGTGTTATGATGATTACCTTTAAAATAGTTTGTTGTATATAATTTATTTCGGCTACTATTTTTGAATACCGTAGAACTTGCCTCAATTTGTATTCACAGTGTATTAATAACATAAATGGGCATTGCTATTTAAGCTAATTAGATAGTCTTATTCAATTGCAATCCAAAGCGTACACTAGAGGGTGCTATTGCAACATGTTGATATAATATGCCCTTTGATACTGTGAATATTTTGCAACTGGGAAGCTTTTGTTTGAGTTTGTTTTTAACTTACACCGCATTCTCTCTCTCTCTCTCTCTCTCTCTCTCTCTCTCTCTCTCTCTCTCTCTTTCTCTCTCTCCCTTGTGTGTGTATTTACAGAATATTCCCTGAATAGTGCAGATCTGTCCTCCCTGTCTGGCTTCAACAGTGGCAGCTCTCTTCACCTGGGCTCGATGAGTGGATGGCAGCAGCAACACATCCAGAACATGCAGCATTCAGCCAGCCTGGGCCAGCTAGGGTGAGTACTGTTCACACCTGACTGCCAGACATCTCATCTTGTCCTACGTGAAGTGCATCATGCAATGGTAACACTTTACAATAATGGTACATTAATTAACCATCCATTTACGTCGGTTAATGCAGCAAAATGCATTAACAGTTAATTAAAGAGTTTGCCAATGGTCAAGTAATCATTTGACTAAGGTATTAATTTATACATTATTGGCCTAACCCACTAACACTTACCGTAACCCACTACCACTAACCCCAATACTAAACCCTATGCTAATGCGAAATAATAATGCTAATCACTGCATTAACTAATGTTAATGAATGGTTCAGTAATGTACCCTTAATGTAAAGTGTTACCCCTTGTATGTATTGTGCGTGCTCCTGACATCTCATTGTAAACGCGTTGGCATG
This sequence comes from Lota lota, assembly GCA_026745465.1. Classification (NCBI taxonomy): domain Eukaryota; kingdom Metazoa; phylum Chordata; class Actinopteri; order Gadiformes; family Lotidae; genus Lota; species Lota lota. The sequence continues at coordinate 14,199,174 of JACYXH010000479.1, read as the reverse complement.
CATGCGTGTGTGTGTCCGCGGCACATACATGTGTGCATGCCTAGAAGAGCATGCTGGTTCATAAAAGCCCTACAACCACCTGCAAAATCACTGTTTCTTCCTCTGTAACCCTCTCCCCATCCCCTTTTGTTTGTCCCTCCCTCCCCTCTTCTCTATGTGTTTCCCTAATACAGAAATTGCGCTAGTTCCCACTTATGTCAGGGGTCCAATCTCTCGCTACCCTCTGCCCAAAGCCTGCACATCAAGTCCGAACCCGTCTCCCCTCCCAGAGACCGCACCAGCAGCACGGGCGGCTACGGCGGCGGGATACCGCCCCCCCAGAACCTCCCCTCGTCCCGCCAGGACTCAGGCCGCTCCCCCGTCGACAGCCTGAGCAGCTGCAGCAGCTCCCACGAGGGCAGCGACCGGGACGACCACCGCAACGACTTCCACTCGCCCCTGGGGCTGGTGCGGCCCAACATGGACGAGCGCGAGAGCCCCTCCATCAAGCGGGTGCGCCTGTCGGAGGGCTGGGCCACATGATGGATCCCCCCCCCACCCCTGTCTCCACATAGTCCCTGAAGAACCTCCCCCACCCCCACCCACCCCACGCCCCCGTCCGAGTCAACCCGAAGCCCCAAAGAAACGCAGCAATCCAGACACTCCCAGAGACCCACCCACCCACCCACCCACCAGCCCCGGCCACCGTCTCTTACTTTTAGTCGTATTTCAGCGGTCAATCAAACACCCCTGGGACCCCCACTGCAGTCTCTCTCTCTCTCTCTCTCTCTCTCTCTCTCTCCTCTTGGTCTCATTACCGCCGAAGGGAAGACAAAAATAGTAGCCATTTCCTGAAATCTATTAGTAATGTTTTTATTTTATTATTTTATTTGTTTGTTTATTTTTCGCTGAGTGTGTGTGTGTGTGTGTGCTAAACATATGATATAAACAAGCGGGAAGATATAATCAGGGTTAGGGAGGGTAAGGGTTCGGATCAGGGCATCATTTTATCGGGGGAACTATGCATACATCGTGTTGTGTGTTGATAAAAACGATTTCATATGCATATATCTTTACACGTTTGTGTGTGTATGTGTACATATATGCATATCAACAAATAAACAAAAAAAAAGCCAGGTACTCTGTTTTGTAAAAAAACAAAAAAAAACATACAATTTGCCTCAGCGATATACCAGTGACTAGATAAAAAAGGAAGAAAAGAAAAAGAAAAAAACATGAGTGTGTGTGTGTGTGTGTGTGTGTTGGAGCAAAGAACACCTTAGCACTTGAGTTGGACAACCAGACAGTGTACAGTGTCAGTTGCATTGCTATATATATACATTCTCTGCCGTTCTCCCTTGCAAAAATGTGTGTTAACCTTAGATGATGTCATGTTGCAGGTTCAACGTATTTATGTAAATAGAGCATCAGGGGGCGGGGAGGAAAGGCCGGGGGTCAAAAGTTGCCAGACATTAACACAATTTATTTACTCACTAAACGAAAAGCTATTATGCAACATTTGAAGGATTGTACAGGTAAACAGATTGGACCCAGTGGTAGACGCGTGTGGAGCCAGTTTGAAGAGCTACTGCTCGATTTTAGAGAATTGACTGGCGCCAGGACCACCCTTTGATCTAAGAGCTACATTAAGTATAACTGGGGATACTCTGGGTATTCTATTAACTATTCAGTATTAATAAACAAAATAAAACAACAAAAAAAAGTTGAAAAAAATTGTACGATACACTTGCTTATATTTTCATATGGAAGGAATACAATGCAAAGCATTTTTGTGGCTTTTTGTAGTTTCTATAAGCCAGAATGTGTTTTTTGATAGCTTTGCTAATAGGAGACGGATAGTTCAACATGATGGGGGAAAATGAATGGGTTTTCAAACCCTAAGCCATGATAACAGACTGAGATACAATGCTTTGCTGAACTGTTTTCTCTTTGTAGAGGTTTGTTTTTAAACGTGTATTTCTAATTATATATAATAACGGTAATATTAAGAATCTTTAAAAAAAATCTGTGAAATTAACATGCTTGTGTATAGCTTTCTAATATATAAATATATATAATAACGATTTTTTGGTTTGTTTTGTTTTGTTGTTTTCTTAGTGGAGTTTTGTATGTGCCAATGCACATACCGTCTGGTTTGTTTTGAGTTTAGCTCTGGACACTGCTGTTCAGGTCTGTAATTAGTCTGACCTTGTCAAGCCAGCTGGAAACCATTGCCAGTGTTTGTGGAGGTGAGGAAAGATACATGTCCACGTGGAAAGGAAAAAAAAACCTCTAAGTGGAAAAATGTTTGGAGACTGGAGCTAAGGAGGAAAAAAATCACACCTTGACACACAGTTGTCATATTGACAAAAATTATTGTTATTATTATTATTATCGATCCTCAGTCCCTCCTTACTAAAGCCCGCAAGCCGGGCCTTATGTTAATGATCGTTTATAATCTGGTGTTTATTTTGTTGTTTTTTATGTATTTTTCCAACAACCATTTTGAGTTCAAGACTCCACCGACTCTAAAACGTAACTTTGAGATAAAAAACAAACCCATGACAATGTAATACCTCCTTAGATTCCATCTTTCGAAACAGGGTTCCATGTCATTTTACCGAAAGTCACTGACATTTCAAAACGAAATACTGAAGGAAGAAAAAAACGATCATGCTGATATGGGAGAAGCCCAGTTGTTATATTTTAGACAAATAGCTGTTTTGATTTTGCTCTTTTTTAAACAACGAGACTAGCCACATAACTCTGCCTCCCGATCTGCTGTCACTTGAGTGTTATGGAATTTCTGTGTGCATATTTCATGCAGGTTCACGATGTTGTTACTGTAGACAGTCTGTGTAGTCAGAAACAGGGGCAGAGCCTCTCAGTGTTTCCTCTATCTCTCTCTATCTCTTTCTCTCTCTCTCTCTCTCTCTTGTTTAATTCAATACTAAAGTTTGAGAAAAAAAATACATGATATTTCAGGCAGCATATGTGTGGAGAAACCAAAGCCAGTGGCATTTTTCTGTGTTGTAAACTCAAGTTTTATTTTCACATTCATTTATGGTTATTTGCAAAGCATTAAAACAAAAAAAATAAAAGAATTTGCTCAAATGTACAACGGTTCGGACAATTCAGTTTCACCTTGATCGTCTTGATGAAATGTTTACATGTGAATGGGAGAAATACACTTTCCATTCCTGTTTTCATTGTCCACATTCTTTTAAAAACACAGACTTGACACTGCCATTCACATAATGATAATAATATCAACATGCCAAATGGTAGGGTCGGATGTGATTTGTAAAGGATAAAAGATATCACTAGCCATTGTCATGGAGCAAACATATATGATTTATTCTTAAAAGGAAATCTTTCTGAGTTCCTCCTATGTCAATAACTGTTGTCTCTAGTGACATTTTATTAAAGCATAAACATCAGTTTCAATATTCAGTAACTTGATCATGGTACACCTACATGATGTTTAGTGAAGTCAGTGCAAAAAGGAGGACTACTGTATACATTCATATTCATGTCCGATATCAAACCACTGCATGTACTCGAAATTCAAGTAGTACCACAGCACCCATTGTGTTGATAGGTGTTACAAAAGGAATATGAAAAAGGACTTTCTAAGAAAATGTGTTTACATCTTGAATTGGTTTGAGACAGAGTCAGAGTGTAACCATAGCAGGGGATGGAAATATAAACATTTATATAAGTGGCAGAAGTTGGCCTTCATTGTCACCATGTCCGGCTTATTAAATCCTATCCACATCCCTAACTCTTAAGGAACATTTTTCTTTATATATAAACATATATAATTAATAACAAGTATCCTCTGCCCAAGGGGAAACGTTGTTTGTGTTTTGCAAACATTTCAGTAAAGTTGGTGGTTTTGGTTAGCCTGATATGACTTTGTGTGATATCATTGTGTTTGACCTTCTGTTCAAAGCAATGTTGAAAAGCCGAAAGAAAAATTAAGGAAGAATCTACTCTTTATATGTACATGATTTAATATGAATAATATATAGGCTGTAAAAACTAAATGTACAATATATGGTAACCTTTGATACCATGACATGAAAAATAGCTGAGATTAAGAGAGTATGAAATTCAAAGGATTGAAATAATGACAACATTTATATCATGGTATGTGTACCTTTAATAAATCAAATAATGACAATGCATCATAAGCATACATAATGCAGACATTTGACATTTAAATGAAAATCTTATCTCAGATTACAGTGGACTTGTGAAGTCATACAAAGCAAGCCACAGATGTACTTCAAGAAGATTCACGTTTAATCACAAGTATAATACAAAATGTAAACGATTCTTAAATTATCTTAATTGCATGGGTGTTCGTTTTTTATTCTATGGTATTTCAGGTCAGAAATGTCCTTTCGGTAATGGTATTTTTGAGTACGCCAGAGTAATTAGCCTATAGACTACAATTAATAATCCACAGATCTATGGCAAACAGAAGAGAGTGGTTGAGAACTCACCGTATAATTTTACTATTACATGTTACATGGAGTGAGATATTAAAAGTAGGCTCACAGCTTATTATAAATGCATGGTTTATTTACAGACTCTTCCAATTTAGGCTTCATTTAAAATAAGTCAATTTGGTTCCCCTATCCATTTGTAGAGTTAATCATTCGTGTGCATTTGGGGTTTGTATTTTAAAATTGTACTGTATTGTTTATTATTAATTGTATTCGATTTGTATTAATATTTTTCATGTATTTTGTATTTTGTAATTGTTATTATTTATCCATTTATTTATTTAATCGTTGGAACCATTTGTGAGAAATGTTCGTTTAGCAGAAAATCTATTTCAGATTTTCGATAATAGGGGTCTACTTGGTCAAGAGAAAATACATTTTAAATATATTTTTGGTTTACTATAAGCCACGTCGCTTTTTTATTTTAAACTGTCGTGACTCGATAGAAATAAAAAGACATTTCGGCCTTGAACCAGCTGAGTAACTTGTGGGACCCCTGTGACTGGATCAATATTCGTGTTATTCTTAAAATTATTCTTAAATTATACTGTTAAATAAATATGTATATCAAAACAAGCTATTTGAACAAAATGTTGCATGATGGTAGAAATAACGTCCATAGACAAGTTTCCAACAGCCTGGAAACGTCCACCTAGATGAAGGTAGGTAGGTCTTCACACACTAGGCCTAATTGGGCAATTCTGGTTGGGCACTAATTTTTGATGTATTGGTTCTTTGTAAAGCTGTGTTGAAATAAATGCATATATCCGGTACTGCTTGCGGGTGTGTCGCTTAGCCTCAATAGAAACGTAGACTAATTATGAAGCAGGTGATGGAACTCTCGCTTGATTGCCCATAGACAAATTAGGCGACTTTTAAAGGCATGTCACAATGACAATGAACTAGACTGAATATCACATGCTGACGGTAAAGTAAACATAAGGCATAAGAACGAAAAAATTAAGAGGCGCACACTCGACATGGGCTTGGTCTGGAGTGCTTTTGACATAGCCTACCCCTAAAACCATGGCAAAGAAAATTAACATAAAAAAGTGGGGAAACGTTAGCTATGCGTAGGGCAACGTTGTTTCAAACGAGGCAGCAGCATAGATAGCTGATGCATTTAGTCCTTATCGACGCATACAGCATGAGCCCGACAAGAAGTGAAAATAAAATCGTGTGGTGTTTTGGAGAAATGAATGCAGAAAAATAATAGTTCAACATTATTCAAACATTTTAAAGTAGGCTACGACGTGATGAAGGTAGGCCCATATTATTCATATAAATTTTTAACTTCGTTGGCCTCGGTGGCCGTCTCGATTAGGTTAGTTATATCAAATGGCCACTAGATGTCAGCATTTCTACACCTATGTCGTTGATCGACTGCAGCAGCCTGAAAACCACTCCGTTCGCTGCCCCGCCCAGCTGGGCGCTACACGCGCTCTAATTGGTCTACTACAATGGGCCTACAGGACACTTTCTGCATGCCCACATTCATGGTCAATGTCAAAGTACCACCCTGCCTCAAATTTAAATGAAAAAATCGAGATACATTAAGAGATGTGTATATTTAATTATGTGTGCATTTATCTAACACTGCTGTTATTGTTACAAACATAGTGTTAGGGTTATGGCATATCTACTAATTATTATTAGTAGTAGTTGTAATATTAGGCCTAGCAGTAGACTATATAGCTTAGCAACTATGGCAATAGTATAATTTGCCTAAAATGTAATGTAAACATTTGGAATGCTTTGATCGCCCTTTTTAACAAAGCCTTACTGATAGCTTACGATTACTGTTGTAATTAACAGGCTATAGCTATTATCAAAAACATCCAATAAACTACAAATTATCCAAAACATGTTTGGGACCATTCAGAACAATTAATTAAAGGGAAAACGATTGTAAAATCGACACAGATTCAATGTACATTTTGAAAATAAACAATTGCTAAATGATGCATTGAAGTTCTGAGAAATCGTATAATAATAATAATTGAATAAAAATAATTGAATGCAAAAGCCCCTAAGACAAACGAAAAATAAAATCATTAAAGAGTGAATCATTTTAAATGCATCTTTTTTCACTGCTCGTTCCTAACGGAACGATTAGGATTGCGTTTACTATGGGATGTCACTATAGTTTTGGATTTGAAATATTGATTTTACAATCGATCCCCAGGCTTACAGTCCCTGATCATAAAACAACACTCCCATCCACGTGAAGTGATGTCAAGAGTGATATGCGTGGCTCTAAATACAGTGACAGGCCGCTGCCGACGTGTGTCACCCTTCTGCAACATTCAAATACGCGCACGTTGGAATCAAACGATATAGAACTATTAACTCAGCATCGCCCTTCTTTTAAATGTTTTCAAAAATCGTAACTGATAATGACCCAAGACACGAGTGTGTAGGCCAGTATGTCTTCGCAATCTGCAGCAATGTTCTTTAAAAAAAAGAAAACCTTTACGTATTAGAGCCATCCGACCACTTCTGTTGGGCGAGCAGTTCATGAGCAAGGTTCACATGATGAGGAGGAGGAGGAGGACATCCTCTACATAGCATCCGGATTGGTCTGGACGCTACCGTAAGTTTGCTTCCCCACATGCATCTTTCATTTTACTTTCATTTCACTCGCAAAAAAATTAATATATATAATCGCAAATTCCACGACTAAACACGTTGCTGTTTTAATGAAGGGTAAGTTAATGCTATTTTGAAGTTTTAGATGTTTAAGTTATTAGATTGGTGCTGTGTGCATATCCAAAACAGCACATTTTGAAACAGTTAAACAATTGCAATAATGCCTATAGAAATCCAGGTTAAACTTGCAGTTTGGATCGAAATGGATCACCTCTGTGCGCACATGCTTGCGTGCGTGTCCTACGTACCGCTGTGCACGTGCACAAGTAGGTTACCAATTAGACAGTGAGTGCAACTGTTAATCAGGGGCTTCGTTCCATTTCTAACGAATTGGCCTAAATACTTTATTCCTTTGATTGCTGTCAAAATATCGCGTGATTAATTCAAAGTTATCAAATTTGGGTTAGCATATAAAACAAAAGAATATATATATATATATATATATATATATATATATATATATATATATATATATCAGTGCTGACAACCCATTCGTTCTATTGTTTGCCTACCAGACCTCTTTGTTCATGCATGCAGAAGGCTATAACGTATTCAGCAGCAGTCGAAGCCATATATGTAGATGGTTTGAATATTTAGGCCTACGATATTTACCTTTTGGCTTTTGTGAAAGATATGCTCGGATATTGAAAATGAATGAAAATGTACAACTTAAAATCGCATACATAGGCCTATATAATAGACCGTAAACCTAGGATGGATGATATGGATAACAATAGCTACGCTAATATGACTAGGATATATACAATGAATATGCATCAATATTTAAAAATAATGCACACACCAGAGCCAACAGCGTCGGAGCATTGGGAATGGCGGCTCGGGTCGTCTCATTACGCATGGGCGATTTTCCGCGCCGAAGCTACGGTTCCCTCTTTTCATGTCGCCGTTCTTCTTCAGTTCTTCTTCTTGTTCTTCTTCTTTTCAACGTTCGAATTTGGAGCATCTTTTTTATGTTTTAAACAAGCAAGCCTTTGCTGTCTTTCAAAACAACTATCAAATACCCACGCGCTGCCGAAGGGGGAATTAATCCGACTGGGCTATGCGGACTATATAAACGAGA
>JACYXH010000479.1:14183451-14185951 GCA_026745465.1 Lota lota | reverse complement strand
GCTATTTAAACATGTATATTATGGCGGTTTAGTATTTCGTATGAGTAGACTACACACTTTTACATTTGTAAGCAACAGTAAGAGTAGGTTGACATCCACGTGTCCCCACCCACCCCCCTCCCACAGACAGACAGACACACACACACACGCTCGCGCATGCACACACCCAAACACTCACACACTCTTTCTCTCTCACACACACGTACACACACACACACACACACACACACACACACACACACACACACACACACACACACACACACACACACCACCCCCATGATCCAGTTTGTCTAGGAAACGGCGCTGGCATCCCAAACAGTAATAATTAGGACATACAGAGCTGACAAAAAAAATGCAGGGGAGAGGAGGGGAGAGGTGGGGGCCACGGGGGCCGGCAGGGAAGGGAGGGAGGGTGGCAGAAGCGGGAGAGAGTGGGGGACAGCCCGAGAGTGGGGGGCCGGGCCTACTTAATTGATTCCGTTAACCGCAGTGCAGGAGATGTGAACGACTGGACGATCCCATTCCCACGCTCGGGGGCAAGTGGCAATGCCATGCTCGAGCCGAATATGACAGACAGCACCGAGAGGGGCGGGGGGAGGCGGGGGTGTGTGGGGGGGTCGGGCGACAGGGGTCATGAAAAGACGTCAAGTGCACCAGACTCATCTGCATCCCCAAAGAAAGGGGCCGACGGTTCCCACCCGGTCGACGCGGACCGCAAACGTGGAGTAGTAACGGCTTTGAATAGCTAACACTAATGCCTTGTAGTGATGATGATTTGTGTCTCGTTTGGGAGGGTGAAGGGGGGAGGGTGGTAGTAATTATCTTAAAACGGTGCAGGTTTAGCAAATGTTGAAAGAGCTGTTCAGCTGTTGGTCCCCATTTGGAATGGCATGCTGGGATATGGACGTCTAGGAGTGGGTCATCTACGAAATGCTGTTCCATGAATGCAGATATTACAGAGGCGTCTGGTCGGTCCGAGGGGTCGTCTTGAGCGCTTTGCCTGAACTTGACCGTGAAAGTAATTTGGTTTTTCATGGTTTGTTGTATTTTTAGCCAGTGTTTTGCACAGATAAAGTTGACCAAAAAAAAGTAAAATAAAACAAATAAAACATACAACGAAATACTATTTAATGAACGTTTTGGAAATCATACGAGGATTCTTAAAGATTCCTTGCGTAAACAAAATAACGTGAACTTGGCACATTTTTAATCAGAGGATATTTCGGTGATCGACATTCGCACGGATTTTAAGAATATATGTATCACACATCGACATTACAGCCTATTGGTGACAGAGTTGGGCTACAAAATACGTTCCCCAATTATCCCAGTTCTTCCATTTACAGTGCAAGAGGTTGACAGTGATTTTATTTGAATTGCATTCAATTCGGTTTACTGTGGCCTATAGTTTTAGATTAATGTTACTTTTCGGTATTGTATTGGCCTACACCCACACTGCCACAGCATGGGTTTGCTTATTTTACCCCTTTCACGAGTTTTGTCACGTGGGGGATGTCTGGAGACATGGCCTATGAATCGTGTTTGTTCAACAAATCATTATCATAAGGGTATTTCTGTTAGTATATACATGGATCTATTTATTAATCTATCCTATAATGTAAGTTTTTTCATTATTCCTTAAGCATAGGAGTCCGGACTATTTCCATTTCGAATTACAAATTGTAGGCTTAATTCTGGCTATAATGGAGGGGCTTATGATTATGTGGTTTAAACAATGTTGCAAAATAAGTGAATGTCTATATATATATATATATATATATATATATATATATATATATATATCCACAGTTGCGATTTTTGAAGGGCCAACGTCTAACACAACGTAAAGCACGTCTGGCGTCTCCGATTCGACCCCTACAAAGATGTCATACAATAACAGGTCATTGTGCGTTTGCACATAAGAAAAAAAATCTTAGAACACAATTTGGCCAAGCACTGGCTAAACCAAGTCTCATTGTCCCCTGTTAACGCGATTTAATTCTTCCTCAAGCCTTATGAAAGGAATCATTGTTCTCCAATCTGAGGGCCACACAAAATGTCACTAGGCTACAGAGTTAAAATAATGCCTTAACTATTTTTTATATATATATTTTATTAAGGTATACTACAATAACCTAACAAAATAACAAAATCAAAAAATATTTTAAAGGATATGTATTTGTATTGTTCAAACAATAGCCTACACTGGACGGTACATAACCTATTTTTCATCTACATTAAACAATTTGTTCCCCCAGTTTTCTATTCAGATACAGAACACAGTACCCTAGGGTGCAAAGAGTGAACATTAACAAGAAGATATATCTGTTTTGGCTCTTTACATTAGACCTATACAGTGTGAAACCTATTGGCCACGGTCTTTTCATGTGCTGTCAAATCAAATGCTAGTGAAACCCACCCAGTTTATAGCAAAATCCCATCAATGACAAAAAATCTTTTTGACCTGCAAGAGAGCAGAGTCACATTGTTTAGAACT
>JACYXH010000479.1:14160951-14180951 GCA_026745465.1 Lota lota | reverse complement strand
TGTGTTTGTGATGTATGCTAAGTGCAGTGGCTAGTGTGTGTGTGTGTGTCTGTCTGTACAGTGTTGTACAGAAAGGACCAGGTTGCCACCCACTCGTTGTGGCTTTGGCTTAGCGTGGTTTTATCTTTGGCCTTAATTGTTCTACTATGTTTCCTGTCAGGTGACCTTGTCAAGTGAAAAGGCATGTGAGAGAGATTATTTGTTTGATACACATAGCTTTTTAGCATGGGATAGCATTTAGCATAGCAAGTCAAGCCATAATAAGTCATAATTATATGGATTAGTTTGAAGATAGTACACATACAACAACAATTATCCGTAAACTTGTAACTCCATAAACCTCCCACACTCTCTTGCACACACACACACGCACACACACACACAAAACCATGAGGTTATGAAGATCATTGCTCATTAACACGCATTGCAGCCAGAGGAGAACTAAAACAGAGCAGCCAACCATAACATGACTATATAATCCAGGGAGGAATGTCATGGCCGGGCCCTTTTTAATAACATCATGTATGGCCACTTGAGCGTCTTGTGGTGACCAGCAGGCATGCTGTGCTCGGCCAGCGTAGCGGGTCCCTCCCCTACAGCTAGCTGCAAGGGCGTCTAGGACAGCCATGTTGGATGGACCCATCGGTCCAACCAAACTTGACCTATTATGGTCGTGTTTATAAAGACAGACGTATTGATGGGAACAGTTCAATGCATTTTTGCCAGCCATCAGCATAAGCCTTAGCATCATTAAAGAATTAAAATAAAGTCAGGTGCTTTGAGAAAAGCAGTGTCCGTACAATTATTCTTACAATTTTTATTTTAGTATTACAATGCCTTCTTATATATTTTGTACAAACATTAAATAAGAATTGCATGCAAAAGGGCAGCTAAGAAGATTCCAATGACACTTAATGTTTTTGTGATTCAAGAAATTAAAACTAAAATGTCTATCATAGATACTTATTTTAAAGGATTACCCTATTTACCTTGCCTGGTTATTATGGCGCAAACAAAGCTTTCATAAGCTTTCTCGAATCAAATCATCACAATATATGTGAAATTATAATGGATATGGTAATAGATACGTTACAATTTCACAGTGACCTTGGAGTCTCTAAAATGTTTAGTAAAAAAGTTTATTGGAATGAAAGTACCCTATCGGGTCTATAATAACAGTATTTATATTGTAAATGTTTGGGTTTTAAATTTGTCAAAAGCATTTTCTTTGTTGTGATAATAATTTACGCTTACAATAACTATAACACTAGTAAGATTCCGCCAGCACCAGTATCACTTACTGATATTCTACAAATTGAACTGTACAAAATAATAAATCTTTATGTGTAAATGCTATTTTTTATGCAAGCAGGTCCGGGCTTCAGCTTGTCCGCTAGCTTATCCAAGCTGTGCTCCGCTGGCTTTTGATTATGCAAATAGCGCACACTATAAATAAATTAGTATAATTGCATCTGAGATAAGCATTGAATCTTTCTGAAGATGAAAGCGTGTAAATAATACATTTTGTGCCGCTGCATAATTCCTTTTTTAAAATATTAATTACAAACAACACAGTGGTAAGCTTTTCATGCTACTGTCAAAGTCACCTGGACGTTGTCCAGTAGATTTATAAAACATGCTAATCTACACGTATCGTAAGCATAGAGGTACTTTATTTTCCAACGGGAAACACGGTATGAGCTAGCCCAGCAGCCAATATCCGATTCTGTGTTTTCATAATTCATGAATATGACTATTTTATGTACCAAAAGAAAAAAAAGGGGGGGGGGGGGGTTACACAGGGCATGAAATGCAAATAAATACAGTATACGTACCCCTACAATTAAAATATGCGGACAATTCCCTCTTTGTAATGCTTGCCATGTCAAGGCCTTGATGCGTTTTGAATACGGCCAACCAATTGAAAACGGCATTCTCTTTCTCAATTAAATGCAATGAGACGTTGGGCTTGTCTAGGGAGCCGGTAACGCTGCGTATAGAATAATAAGCAGTAGTTGGTATGCATGCATTAGCATCTGGCCCTTTTATGTAAATTTGATGAGAGAGGACTCTGCATATACGCCCGGGATGGGGTGCAGTCGCCTAATATCCTTATTAGAGAGGGGTGAATTAAATATTTATTAGAGGGTCTAGGGGTTATGGGGGGTGGGGAGGGGGGGTCCATCCCGTGTTGTCATGAGGACCCGAGGTATAGCTAGGTGGAATGGGAGAGAAAGGAGGGGTCTGGTTGGCTTTCTGTACGAGTGTCTCTCTCTGCCTCAAGGTGCCACCATCTTAAGGCGTTTGGCAGTGGTGAGAATGTGTGAGAAGGGTAGACCTAAAATGTCCGCTGGCATAGACACATCTACGCATGCACATTAACATGTGCACATTTCCCGCATGATGTGGGCAGATGCGTCTCTGAGAGACAATTCTTATATTACCATCGATGGCAGTTATGCATACCGTGCGTTTCATTTGCATGCATTAATTCCTTTTGATTACGGCTGCATATGAAATGCGCCCGTTTGAGGTTTATAAGGCTTGCCGTTTGCTGAGTAACGAAGGCTACTGCTACCTTAACAGTAATGCTAAATATACAATTTTATTGTTTTAATGTTATTATGAAGATACATGTTTATTTATTCAGACACAAATACAAGAATAAATACGGCTTTTTTTTATATACAGTATAGGGTGAGGCATTTTTGTATGTAAAATATTTTATTTTAGTGTCTGAAAGCAAATTTGTTGATGGTCTTGTAACATGTAACTTCTCAAAATGTACAATGTCAAAATATAATGAGGCATTTAATGTAAGAAAATATTTGTTATCCTAAAAACCTTAAAAGGGTACCACATTTGACAGTGGTAACATTGTGTCAGAACATGAACTTAGATCAATAGCTATACTTCATCATAAAGCGTATGCGTGCATGTGCACTTGAAAGTGTATGTGCATGTTGATAACGAGTCCATTATATCGGTATGTTCGTATCCATAACTAGGCATGGCATACAGTCTAGCATGTGTATGATGGGAAATACATAGATGGCTGCTAATAACTGTACACTTACTGTAACTAGCCAGATGTTTGCTCTTGTCTAATTGGCATGCAGAATCTCTCACTCTTTTTAAGAAAGTGTGCAGTAGTTGTCCCCGTTTTCTGTTTTCTCACCTAACCCCCTCAACCCCCCCCCCCCCCCCCCCCCCCCCCCCCACAACTCTGATGAGTGGTACGCCGGGCGTGCTGTCAGAGAAATGAATATAATTAAATGGCTGCATGTTTGAGCTTGGCGTTGGTTAATGGATTGTTACCGAGTGTGTGTGTGTGTGTGTGTAGGGTGGGGGGAGGGGATAATGAAACACCATAAGCCACCAAGGTGGAGAGCAGAAGCACCTCCCCTGGAAGCCCGTGCTTTTGTTCTCACTCTCATTTTTTGTTTTTATCAGCTAGGTATTGTACAATTTGTAAAGAGACGCACACGAACAGACACACAAACACATACACACACACACACACAACAACTACAAGAAAGAAGGCCTGATCACCTAACGGCTCTATCCGTGAGATGGTTATTCATCATGCCGTTTCGTACCCACATGCTAACACGCCATCCTTCGGATAATTATCCGCGGCGTCTCCGCGCTCGGCGCCAGCCTTCTCCAGGAAGCAAGTGACCCCCCCCCCCCCCCCCCCCCAACACATAGTACGCCTCTCCTCATACATATAGGGTCTGCCGCGGCATGTGGGGGCACTTTAGATGCACGCATGTATTCTCCAACCCCCACACCAACACCCCCCGTCAACACGCCTGTGTTTGGCTTTAGAGCGAGCAGCGGCAATCTAGTCATGGGCACCATCACCACTGGTTTACCCAACCCCACCACAGTTAAACCACACAACACCACACCACACCCAACCTACCTACTGCATGCATGCCAGAGGTGGGGGGGGGCATTGGTGTGCTTGTGAGCAGGCCGGTGGTCGGAGATGGGGGCGGGAGCGATGGGATGAGACAAGCCACACCAGCCGCACAAATAAATGAGGGGGGGGGGGTGTAGATTGAGAAATGTGGGGTGTAGGGAATGGGCGGGTGGGTGGGGGTGGGGATTACACAGTTACCCTAAACCATGCCCCAGGCAGGCGAGCAGCACATGAAGTGGGTCTGGCCATGCCCACAACCACAAGAGACAGCCACCGAGGGCACAGCAGTGGCCTTTAGGGAGCAAGGCCATTATGGAGGTGTTTTCATTCTAGTACCCTTGTGAATATGGGATGTGGACGCTATTGATTTGTAATTATAAATGAGGTTGTTTTAAAGTGTGCCTATCCATATTAAAAGGGATAACATGAGTAAACGTACTGTATATGATAATAAAATATAAAACAATTAGAGCAATCTCTTGGTGTTTCATTTAATTTTATTTAGGTGTTTTTTAAATTGTGATTGCAAGTTGTGATTGCATGTGTGTGTGTGTGTGTTTGTGTGTCTGTGTGTCATCATGATCACAATGGTAAGCTAATAATAAAAATAAATATGAATATGAATATTTTAACAAACAAAGACAAATCTATTCCTGTACCAAATCTTTTATTATATCACACCATGAAAATCACCTTTGAAATATTTGTAGCTTTGAAAAATTGCAAATCATGAAATGCAAATCATTCACTTGACATATTAGATCGCGATGAAGTGTCAGCATATGACGTGAAATATTAAATTACACAAAAATGAAAACAAAAAAGATAGGGTATAGATTTATGAAGGATGCTCACAGACATGCTCACAATAGATGTTATGATCAAACCACTACAATCATCTCTAAATCAAAAGACGCGGGCCCAAACGATGTTTTCAACCTCTGGTGATTAACTGTTAATTGACTTATCCCATTAATTTACCCATTCATTGACCATACGCCCACCTTTACAGGATGCCGCAGATAAGCAGTTGCTAGATTATTGAATCTACAAAGAGATACATTTTTTATCAAAACCTATACAATATAGTAAATACGACCTCAGAAGTCTGTCTTCTATTATTACACATTACTACGGTTGTATTTCACAATCCTACAACATGCTAATTGCGGTTTGCTCAAGAATTGCTATTCAATATGTAAAGGCGATACTCGGTTGCCAGGGTAACCACCACATTAATGTTGTGTCTTTGTGCATGTGTTCTCTCGTTGCAGCGTTGGAGATATACAGCTGTGAAGAATCGCTGGGCTGATGGAGCTGAAGCCAGACTAGACATTTCTGGGATTTTGCTTTCCAGTGGACGTTCTTAAAAGGTGAGTTAAGGATTAGGAAATCACACTTTAAGTGTGTGTGTGTGTGTGTGTGTGTGTGTGTGTGTGTGTGTGTGTGGATTAGTGTACTGTTTACACACAGTACATTTTACACTTAGAAAACCAATAGAAGTATTCATAGTATTCATCAACAAATGAAGTATTCATGTCCATGCTACAATTACTCTCAGAAATAAATACCATTGCTATACTTTACTACTAATATTATACTACTATTATGTATATTTATTAAGGGTCCAGAGACAAAAACAATCCATGGTAGACCTTGCGCTTCTCATCAATTGATGATACAAATATAATATAAAATACTTTGTAAAACACAAGTTGGTCTTAATACTTTATTGGTTACTATTGTTGAGGGAGGATTTCCCTTACCATGACCATCCTTGCTTGATCCTGCATGTGTGCTTGAGCATGTGTGTGTGTGTGTGTGTGTGTGTGTGTGTGTGTGTGTGTGTGTGTGTATGTGTTGGATAAAGGCAGAGATGTTAGTAGTGGTCCAAAGGACACAGTGGACAGAATAACAGTGGTTTGAGAGGAACTCAGGCGACGTGACCGTGGGCAATATCAAATCCCACGACCCATCCCTGTACTCTGTGGTCCATGAGGCTCAGGGGAAATGGAGGTTACTGTACGCTGTTCATTCTCCACAAATTTCACACACACACACACACACACACACACACACACACACACACACACACACACACACACACACACACACACACACACACACACACACACACACACACACACACACAAACATACACACACATACACACACATACACATTCACATACACACACACACACAGAGGGACATGCCATGCACACACGGACACAAATGTGATCTTTAAAACATTACGGCTAGACTTTGAGATCCTGACTGGCCTTGTGGCATATAATGACCTCCTGCGTGATAATGCTCGGTAATTACCATCCACCACGGCATTCCTCACGCCGAGTGCCCAACACACCACTACCTCAATTATGCCAACGGCTGATTTGACATTCAACGTGATAACAGACTGCGGTTGTCCAGGAACGACTGATTAGTGATATATCGAGGAGGGAAGTTCATCCAACGATGGGTTTGTAAAAATATAATCGTACTTTTGATCGCACTTTCTTTTTATCTGTATACCATTAGTTAGCACCATGAAAATGCATGCGTTACATTTTTTTTTGGGTAGAACTGTTAAAAAAAGCTTTCACTGATATATTATCAATGTGTTTTATGTCTTAAATATACAACGTACAAGATTGAGGTTGATAAAGATATTTCTCAGTGACATAGGGGACATTTTACTTGCCTTCATCATGCTAATAGCTTCTCATATTTATCCAAACGTGAGTAGCATGGATGAACGCGTGTGTAAATGGTCATCAGAATCTTCTGTGTGTCAGTCTCATTGACCATGGGCCTCCGTACGTTATGCTCATGCCAGCCATAATCACCCACTACTACTCACGCACTCTATTTAAAAACTACAACTTCCGAGCAAAGGGATCCTAACTAACATTACTAATGACACTTGCGTAAGGTCTTTTTTTCTGACCTTGACCATGGTCACTAATCATGGTCAAGTTCATTGTGGATATTACAGCTAACAATGATCACAGATTAATATTTATTATTTGTTTAAATAAATGTAGCCTCTGGCTTTGTCCAAGAATAAGCTATCTTGCCCTCATCGACTTACATGTTTAAAGACAATTGAGGTTGAAGTTCTTATGGCTTTGGTTAAATATGCAGTAGCACAGAGAAGGCCATCACCAATAGAGAGACACACATCTTGGAAGACCAGCACCAAAGTGTGCCAATTGGTGTTAGTATTTTAGCATTAGGTTGACTTGAAGTTTTTCCTCTTCATGAGTCGAACCAATGTCAGCTGTAACTCTCCAGTGCCAGGGTGCCAAGCATAGCAGGCTCCAGGGTTCAAATCTTCGCAGGGTCATGTAGGTTTAAAAGCATACAGCACAAGGTGTGTTTGTGTTTCCATCCATTATAACAGATGTTCTGGGACGTGCTCTCAAAATAGAAAATAAGAAAAAGCAATTTTTCATTTATACTGCATGAATTTCTATAATTTTCCATGTGACTTTTTTATTTGTTATTTTTTCGTTAATCTAAGCTGTACCATTTGTTTTAATAATTGACAAAAAACACAAGTAGCGTCATAGATGTTTGCCATGGACACTCCGGTAGGCATTTCAAGATAATTAATAGATAATAGATAATTAATATCCTAGCGCCAGTGAAAAAATGAAATATATATATATGAAGTGTAATTGCTTTCATTGTAACACTTTATAGTTTGCTTTGTCTGGAGCTCTGACTGTCGTGGAGGAAGGCGTATTTGCATTTGCGCCGTTCACCAGGATATTTCTATTAGGGGGACTGTGGCTAGTAGAAGTCATAATAGGGCAACCCTATTTGTGATTATAAAGCTGCTAGTCCTCAAGGCCCCCCTCAGTATTATCATCAGCTCCACCAACCCACAGCGCCTAATGAAGTCCTCTGCATGTGCCTGCATGATTAAACCCTGCCTCTCTCTCTCTCTCTCTCTCTCTCTCTCTCTCTCTCTCTCTCTCTCTCTCTCTCTCTCTCTCTCTCTCTCTCTCTCTCTCTCTCTCTCTCTATCACATATTTTCTCTCTCTCTATCTGGCTCCCTGGCTTACACTGTTTTATATATACATGTAAGATCTGTGTGTGTGTGTGTGTGAGAGAGTGTGTGTGTGTGTGTGTGTGTGTGTGTGTGTGTGTATGTGTGTATGTGTGTGGGACTGCACACCAACCCATTTAAAATAGGTCGCTGTGCATACGTTGAATTACGCATACGTTTTACGGCGTTGATCTATGAACCACCTGAGCACAGCACAGGCCGTTATTAACAAATAGCATTTGTGTTAAGCAAACAATAACATATAGTACCTGAGCCAAGAAGGTGACATTATAACGGCGGTAGTAAAATACAAGATAATTTATGACAATAGAGGGATGGGACATGGCTTAACATAATGTATGTGTATGTATGTCTTTTCTTTTTCATTTTTCCTATCCGTCCCATAATTTCATATTTCATGCTTGGATGCAATCCTCTCAAGACAACTATATGTCGCAGTGACTGGTCCCTCTTAGCGATAGCGCAGTTCGTCCTTTCTAAGGTTCATCAACAATTCCACAAAGACCCAATATATTCTCTTTTTATTCTATTCTGACGCATAACCCGCCCCCCATAGTCAAACCCTTGGACCGATGATGGTGATTATTTGTCGAGACATCATCAGTTATGGATGGATTTGTTATAAGAATAATTTTTTTTTATAAAAGGATCAAACAAGCAAATTGTCATTCGGATATCCAAGCAGCATTGTGTGAAATAGCGAAGGCATAGCAGAGGGTTTCTCCCGTATCATCGTTTTTTTTTTACAGGTTGAACAAAGGCAAACACGTGTTATAAAATCATGCAAATGAATGCAAATCGTTGGGAGCCAGCGAGGGCTAGTGGGGTGGGGAGGGGCAGAGAGAGAGAGAGAGAGAGAGAGAGAGAGAGAGAGAGGTGCCAGGAACATGGTATGTACAGCATCACTGGGGCAAAATCTCTGCCTGCTCCAGCTGATTTAAGATGGGGCTGATAAACAAAAAAAACATATATTTTTTTAAATCGCTTTCCAAATCCCTTCTCCCCATGCACTGTGTTTGGCATAACCTTGCCAGCTCGAGTTATTTCACCTGCTTATGAAGGTGGATGGTCCTGCTCATGTACACACACACACACACACACACACACACACACACACACACACACACACACACACGCACACGCACACATACAAAGCACATCTTGTCGATCTGCATGTCTGCATTTCCCCTTTTATTCATAGGAAAATTCATAGAGCGCAGAAATGGCCCCCTTTGTTATAATGTTTCAGATTTCATGCTGTTTATTATGTTGTGCGAGAATGATCATGGATAGCACAAATGAATTGGATACAAATTGATGCAGTGTTAAGGCCATGTTAGGAAAATGCATCAGGTCATTTTTCTTTCTTGAATTTGTTTATTAAACCCCCAAGATAGGGACTGTGTTCATTTACCTCATTCAGCGACTTAGAAATATCATTCTTGTTGCTTGTATGCATAGCACAACAGGCCGGTGTCATTGTTGTTCAGTCAGCAAACTGCTTCATCCAGCCATTTGTACAATTAAACTAAATTAGTTTATTTGCATTACTATTCATGACGTGTGTGCGTATGTACATGTGTGTGTGTGTGTGTGTGTGTGTGTGTGTGAATGCGTGTGTGTGTGTGTGTGTGTGTGTGTGTGTGTGTGTGTGTGTGTGTGTGTGTGTGTGTGTGTGTGTGTGTGTGTGTGTGTGTGTGAGTCCACACGTTTGGTTGAATGTGTGACAAAATAAGCCCTTAGCACAACTAAGCAAAAAATAGGCAGAAGAAAAATGTGATTTTCAAATAATCCATTCAGGAAATGGAGAACATTTCTCGCTACAATATATACAACTCATGCAGTGTGGCAGTATGAAAAAGACATTAGGGAATATATGATTGAACATTCTCAGATTCATTGCTCCCTATGGTCAAACAATAATCAGTGTATTTTCAACTTGCATACAAATAAAAACAAGTTATTGCCTCCTGCTTGTGGGGACTCACACACACACACACACACACACACACACACACACACACACACACACACACACACACACATAGAGAGAGAGCTTTACCCACAGACACAATATGGTGAGGGACAATAGGGGCAGGCAGACACCCGCAACACTGCATAATGATGTTAACATTCCTGCATGTCTAATACAGGGGGATATAGAGACAGGCACTGGCTGGACCGCATGCCCCTGGTGCTTGTGTGTGTGTGTGTGTGTGTGTGTGTTTGTGTGTGTATGAGGGTGTATGTGTGTGTGTGTGTGTGTGTGCTTAAGCATGTTTTTTGCTGGTGGGATGCATGATGATGTATTAATGGCCTCCCGTCCATGCTCATGGTGGCTGTTTTAGGCTGTCTTAATGAGGTATGAGGTGACTCTCTGAAGCTACTGTTCATCTCATAAAGCATTCCCACTAACCACGCTCAGCTCATCTTTCCAGGCCTCTGGTCTCCTCCCAACTGTCTAATTGCAACGTATCCTCGCTAACAGGCAACAATGTGCAGCTTCTTTGTTATAAATGAGAGGAATGTATAAGAGTAAAAATATTGGTTGTTCAATTATGAATAATAGCAATGTAAATAAAACCATAAGGTATATAGGTCAGCGATCATGCATTTTAACGCAGCAAACTGTTAGTGGCACAAAATGGCGTCTAGTGAAGCGAAGCGACGCGCGCTAGATAGCCTCATGTACATATTCACAAGGTGGCGACGTGAAAGCAATTACCTTCGTTCTGTGGTTGCTGGATCATCAAGTAAAACCCTTGATGCCGGCTGTTTGATTTCACTGCCGAATAGAAAGACAAAAAAAGGTGGTGGGGGGGCTGGGGAATAAGAAGAATGGTGAAATATGAAAGCGTAGGAGATGGCAACAGGGAGGAACTGCCACAGCGTCTCTGAGAGAGGAAGGACAGGCAAAAGATGAAGCTCATTTTTATTTTTGTATTTATTTTTTCTCGGGCACCCGGTGGCGTCTGCATTGCAGATTGCCGAAAATCCTCCTCGAATGCGTTCCGGGCTTAAAGGGGGGGGTGGGTGAGGGGGCTGTACGGTTTGAGGGGAGCAGGTGAACGGGGATGGGTTTATGCTATCTCTGCCTTGGTACACTTTGTTTTTTTTTCCCGACTCTACCCCCACTGAAATATATTTTTTCCCGTCTGCATCAAATGTCAAGTTAATTTCCTGGGTGCTGTGAGGGATGTGTCCTCCCTCTCTTCGATATGTGTGGCAGGGCGGTGCATTAGTGTGTGTGTGTGTGTGTGTGTGTGTGTGTGTGTGTGTGTGTGTGTGTGTGTGTGTGTGTGTGTGTGTGTGTGTGTGTGTGTGTGTGTGTCTCTCCCTGAGTATGTGTTCATAGGTGAAAGGAGAAAGGAAATAAAGGGGCATGGCAATGGAAGGAAGAAAAGGAGAAAAAGAGTTGGTGAGGAAGGTGTGGGTACAATCAACTGCATGCACGTGCGTGTCTGCGTGCGTGTGTCTGCGTGTGTGTGTGTGTGTGTGTGTGCGTGCATGCATGCATTGATGTTTGTCTCTTTGTATGGCATACAATCATTGCTTTAATAATGTTTGAATGATTTTAAACCCCAACGGATGCGTAATATTTCTACACAATATTTCTTTTTATACTGAAAATTCACATCCAAATCCACATGGAAGTGTAAAGAATGCCCAATTTGTATTGATCCCTAGCCATTCATAACTAAAGCAATGGTTGAATGGGCTCATTATTTAATGAGCTCTAACAAATGCAAAAGAGTTACCTTTTGTATGATATATATATATATATATATGCTGTTAGCCATTATTTACCATGTTGCTGGGCAATCATAGCCTTTGTTTCCTCATATGCGCATCCCAAGGCTTCCTGCTTTTTCTTTCCTTTGTAAGTGACTATTCATTTATTTATTCAACTTAGTCCTCTATTTCCATTGAGTCTCTCTCTCTCTCTCTCTCTCTCTCTCTCTCTCTCTCTCTCTCTCTCTCTCTCTCTCTCTCTCTCTCTCTCTCGCTCTATATCTGTCACCAAAATCCAAAGGATGTACTACAGGTACAGATTTGTTATATATACTACCTAGGTACACATTTTGTGTCGGCTACTGCTAATGGATATAAACGCTGTAATGCAAAGCAAAGGATTATGCGTTTGTCAGGTGTGCTTGTGCTGATGCCTCCCTGTGCACCACAAATGTCCTATCTCCTGGATTATTACACTAGTCCCACCTAATTATGCATTTTCATGTTCTGCATGCGGCTATTGGCATAGTAATCAAGGTATTCAGAAGGTTGTCACTGAATCACAGTTCAATGATTCTGTCTCTGTACAGATTTTAATGGGTTCTAGGATTGTGAGAGAAATCATTTCCAAATCGATTTTATATTACTCCAATCCACTGAATTTGTTGGAGTATTGAGATGTATATTAACCAAAAAATGTTTCAGTTTTACTCACTATCTCTCTCACTCATTCTCTCTTTTGCTCTCTCTCTCTCTCTCTCTCTCTCTCTCTCTCTCTGTCCCCCTCTCTTCTCACTGCTCATTCTGTCTCTTGCTCTCTCATATGCTAAGGCAGGTTCACTGGGTAACTGTCAATGAAGCGTATGCAAATCATCGTGGCACCGATGGGACCCTGCCAGTGGAAACACAAATTAGTGGTGCACATGAGAGAGAGAGAGAGAGAGAGAGAGAGAGAGAGAGAGAGAGAGAGAGAGAGAGAGAGAGACAGAAAGTAAGAGAGAGATGGACTTGAGATGGAGTTATGACAGTGGGACGGGTGAGAGGAAGAGAAAGAGAAAGAGAAAGGGGGAGGGGGAGAAATGAGAGCGACAGAAAGCCACCGTGGTTTTGGGCTCAATGGCTTATTGTAGCACTTGCTGAGCGGACTTAATCAGAGCAGGCTGGGCTCTAACGAAGGACAGGGTCCTGGGCCACACCACTGCTTGGGTAAACAGCAATTGTTCTCAGCTCGGAGTTCCCAAACATTGGCAACAATGGAACTATTGTCCCACCAGCCCTCATTAAAAAGGCGGAACCAGGGCATTGGTTGGGCAATGAGGAGGAGAACTGGGAACGGAGGGGGGGGGGCAGGGGAATGGAGAGGGAGGGGGCAGGGGAATGGAGAAGGGGGCTGCGTAAAAAGAGATGGGGATGAGAGAGGGGTAGAGGATGGAAGCGGAGATGTGTGGAGCGAGACAGAGGCGAGTGAGAACCCTGACAGGGACAGACGATGGAGGGCTGTGTGGGGGTGGGGGATGTGCTTCTCTGATCCTGGCCCCAGCATCCCACACTGGCATCCTGCTTTATTTCCCCCTAAGCTGCTTGTTGTTCTGCACCTATCCTCCACTTCTTTATTGTGTGTGTGTGTGCTGAAGGGAAGGGAAAGAGAGAGAGAGAGAGAGAGAGAGAGAGAGAGGACAGAGGATCATGCTA
Source organism: Lota lota (assembly GCA_026745465.1). Classification (NCBI taxonomy): domain Eukaryota; kingdom Metazoa; phylum Chordata; class Actinopteri; order Gadiformes; family Lotidae; genus Lota; species Lota lota. Next base: position 14,167,521 of record JACYXH010000479.1, on the reverse strand, counting down.
TGGCTACCCTAATGAACGTGAGCAAACGGTGGCCATAATAGAACACATTATGCTCTTTGTAGCCGAGGCAATCAATTAGCAAAGAAAAAAAGGCATCGGATACTTGGGCATTGGGAAGTTCAGCGGCGAGCTGAACGAGCTGCCTAGCCATGTCCGTTTTCCCAACCTCAATGCCCAGTGGCCACAAAATATGTTTTTTATCCCTCAGTGTGAACAAGGACAGTGTTGAATATGCATTTCTGCATCATTCACTTTGTTTAAGCCAAAGATCTCGGCCGGGTGTAGAGTGTGTGTGTGTGTGTGTGTGTGTGTGTGTGTGTGTGTCTGTCTGTCTGTTTTGAGTTTGTCTGTACAAGTACATTAGCAGATATATATTAGCTAAACATAAATACAAAAAAATGCCCAAACCCCATTTAGTCCCACGGCTCAGCCAATGACAGGGACACATTTCTGATTGGACCGTCTGAATGTAACCTGTCCTCTGACACCATGCTTTGCTCAGTGAAGCTCAGACCTGCAAGATGGGAATCAGCATCGACAATGTCTCTGTGAGTGACAATGACAATTGCATACCAAATTGTCACTCAGCTCCCATCAGCAATTCATGCAGGGGTCGGGCAAAATTCCTCCATCTTTCCTCCCGTGTTTCCCTCCTCTTTTTCTATGTCAGCTGGAGAAATGGCTTTGGATAATGGCAGCAATCTATATTGTGAAAGAGGAGAGGGATGTTTCTGCCTTAACACAAGCACAAATCACCACTGTCAGGCTGAGGATCTTTAAAGATGTTTTGGCGATGAGTAGATCGCACCGCCTCTCGCAAAATAAACTTTGCTGTAATTCTAGAGAATGGCTGGAGTCGATCGAAACAAAAGGAAATGAATAGGAAAAGGACGGAAGAGATGGAGGACAGAATAAAATGCTTTGGCAGTTATAGAAAAATGCCTGCTGGGAAGAAGATGGCTTTGGGTTTGAGTTCAGAGCATCTGCGGATGCGATGTTTACACTAAGGCTTTATGGTGATGTGGAGTTATGTGTTTTCAGCCAGTGTAATGGACTGCTGCCTTTCAAAAGAAAGCTTCAGAGACAGCCCAAATGGCTTAAAGTAAAACTGTACCTCACCATTTGACTGTAGAGATTTATACATTTTCCATGTCCGCCTGGTTTCCTCAACCGCTAATGGAGATCCATCTTCTTTAGAGAACTTTGCAGTTTGGTATGGCTGAAGCCGTAATGCAAAGAGACAGTGACCTTCTTCTTTGTTTGTGTCAGTGTGTGTGTGTGTGTGTGTGTGTGTGTGGGTGTGTGTGTGTGTGTGCGTGTCCATGTGGTTTGCTCTGAATACCTGTACAGTTATGTTTTATGTTAGAATGTACAAGTAAACAGGAGTCATCAATAGCCACTCCTGTTTCAACAGGTGTTGAAGCAGATCTGTTGGGTTAAAGAAAAAAGCCTTGTTTTGTTCACTCAGGTGGAGCTGAATGTTGGCCTTTCAGAGCAGTTAAGTGTGTATCTCTCTCCTTGTATGTTTTCATTTTTGGGGACTAGGAAGCAGAATATAGTTGTTAAAGTCTTAAAAGCTTCAATAGTGTTTGGTATTTTAGGTTGCAGTGTTTATACTGTTTTATCTGTCGACTGGGAATGTAAGAACTGTGCTCTCTAATGGAAGAGTGTAGCTATTGAATCATAGGGTAGTGGAGTTGTAATGGACAGTTAATATTCAATTCATGTTTCCGAAACAGGGCACCAATACATACAGCTTTTGCCGATTGATGAAACCGGCCACTTAGAACACAAGGAGGAATGTAATCCATTGGAAGACATGTGTAACTCTCAATTGCTTTTACTATAGCACTATACATTCACATATTTGAATTTAATTCACCCTATCAAATCTTGTTGGTCAAAGCTTGCCAGTAAAAGTATGTATATAACATCCTTGATGTTATACTGATCATGCAATTGTCCGTAGACAGTAAAACATGGATCATTTGGATATTTGGACTTGTCCCTGAGGTAAAACCATGACAGCAGCTTAACACATTTCATCATTTCCATCACTACTGATTTGTATCCTTGGATGTCGCCCTGTACCTTGTTTTGATTTGTGACAGATGTCCTCCCTTTTTATTTACCTGCTACTCTGTGATCATCTCTTCTGGCCTGGCACCGCTGGGTTGGTGTGCACAGGTAGTTGTGCTGCTGACATTTGTATCTGAGCAGAGCCCAGTGACATGGCCTTTACCACCTCCTGCTGGGCCCTCCCCCCTACCGACCCCCCACTGCTTATTCTTAACCCAGCAATGTCCCCATCATCGGTGTGCACATGTGTGTGTGTGTGTTTCAGTATGTGTGTGTGTATGTGTGTGTGTGTGTGTGTGTGTGTGTTTGTGCACATGTGGGTATGTGTTCCGTGTCCCGGTGCAACACTGTCCGTACAGTAGGCCTATCTGTGTGCTCAAACTGTGTCCAGATTAGCCCCCATACGTGCTAACCTGAAGCCTTTGTGCACAGCGGGGTTCCATGTGAATCAAGGCCTGGCAAGCCGCGCTCTCTCTCAGTCTCTCTCAGTCTCTCTCTCTGTCTCTCTCTTTGTCTCTCTCTCTCTGTCTCTCTCTCTGTCTCTGTCTCTCTCTGTCTCTCTCTCTCTCTCTCTCTCTCTCTCTCTCTCTCTCTCTCTCTCTCTCTGCTAGACAGAGGCTAGCAAATGCTTTTACCATGAACAGTATGCTAGTCTAGCACACATATAACGATTGGCTTACAATGCTGGGATGTGGGTAACAACCACCCAAGAGACTTTCTATTGATTAACAATTTCCGAAAAAGATGCCCACAATTCAAACAAGTGCAATTGACAAATGGTGTCAAATTGCATCAGATAGTATTCAACGAACCAATTGCACAAAGGTAGTTTACTTTGCCTACAAGCTTTTTTCATTACCAGGAAATCTATTGTTTAAAAGACCCCCAGAGTATTCCCCTCAGCTCTGTGTGTGCCCTGTGTTTGCGGTGTGTGTATGACGTTGTAAATAAGTGCACACACAAACACATATTGCTGGTGTGTTTCCCTCTCACACACACACCCCACTCACCAAAACCCTCATCAGAGACAGCAAAGTCTGGCAGGTGAGAAGAGGACACACACACACACACACACACATATATATATACCACACATACACACACACACAAACAATCACACCTTTGAGCCCTGGCATAAGACAAGAATTGCTTCTGACTGCCCTGTATTTGTTTAAGGAGGAGTTTGATTCTCTGAATTTGAGTTTGTTTTCTTTGTCAGTTTGATAATCAAGTTATTATACCATGGGCTGAATCCGTGATGATTCCCCCTACAAAAATGGAGAGATGAAGCAAAGGCATAGGGAGAGAGCGAGTGTGAGAGCGACAGAGAGAGGGAGAGTGACAGAGAGAGAGAGAGAGAGAGAGAGAGAGAGAGAGGGAAGGAGGTGTGGATGGTGTGATTAGCTCCTTTGTTGGAGGTCTGCTGAGCTTCAGTGGCTCCAGAGAATAGCATCCTAATGAAGCCAGCCAAGCTTGGACCAAACTTTGTGCTGAAGACAAACTAAGTTATGGTGGTCTGGCAGAGTGCTGGGGGGGGGGGGGGGGGGGGGGGTCTGATATACAACGCCTGGACATATGGTACCCCCATTGGGGCCTCTCACAGACACTTTCTCATGTATTTTTGCTTGTGTGTGTGTGTGTGTGTGTGTGTGTGCGTGCGCGAGTTTGTGTGTGTGTGTTTGTGTAGTTATCTATATTGGTGGATGTAAAACAGTGATGGTATAGAGGAAGAGTTTAATTTAGGTTTAAAGATGGTGACAGCCATGAGAGAGAGAGGGGGAGAGAGAGAGAGAGAGAGAGAGAGAGAGAGAGAGAGAGAGAGAGAGAGAGAGAGAGAGAGAGAGCAGCCACTGACCCTAATCCTGAATCCTTTCCGACACATAACGTATTATGTTCAGTAAGTGAGTAAAACAGGCTCGTCTGGCTGCTCCCCCACTCGCTCACAGACGAGGCCTGTGTAAGAGATACATCTTGCCATGTTAAACTCATGTTATGCACAGTGTTATGAGCGGTGTCGGAAGCAGATTAAAGCCAGCGCTTCCGAGACCAGCTGACATTTAACATGTGTTCACGTAGCGTAGCCGGCGCTCACAGCATGTGTCGCCCGCAACTTTGTTTTAGTTGACAAATGTAGGATGCAATTTGATTCTTTCCGCGTGTGCGTGCATGTGTGCGTGCGCACGCTTGCGTGTGTGTGTGTGTGTGTGTGTGTGTGTGTGTGTGTGTGTGTGTGTGTGCGTGAGCACTTCCCTGTTCATGCATGCGTGCCAACTTGCGGAGCGCTGGCGGTGTTAGCTTGCTGAGTGCAGTTTGAGGCTAATTGTTTGGGTCAGGGTGGGAGCGTGGGGAAGGCGAGGTTCTGCGTCCCACCAGCGACTCTCCCGGTAACTGAGCCGGAAAAGGGTGTGTGTGTGTGTGTGTGTGTGTGTGTGTGGTGTGGAGGTGGAGTGTGTGCGTGTGTGTGTGTGTGTGTGTGTGTGTGTGTGGGGGGGGGGGGCACTTTCCCGGGCCACACAGCAGGCTCAAACAACACCTATTCTAGTTGCCAAACTGTCAGCCAGAACAACTTCATTGTGGCCAAAATTGGAGTTGAAAGCAGAGGCAGAGACATGGAAGGGGGGGGGGGGGGGGCAGAGGATGTAGGGAGTCGGAAAAGAGGGGGTCTGTGGGAAACTGGGGGGGGTGAGACTGGGAAAAAGCGGGGTTGTCCCCGGGAAAAGCACTGTCCAGACTTGAGGATGAATAGAGGCAGGCAGTGTGAGCTCATTCTAGTGGTGGGATGATGGGGGGAGGGGTGGGGTGCTTCCCATGGCTCCCACACGAGGGACAGACGGCCAGGAGTGAGGCACGGTCGTTGGGATGGAAATTTATTGAAATGCATTCTGGGAATCGGGGAAGGACTGTAGCAGATTAGCATTGTGGTATCTGTGTAGCCACCCTGTGCCCTTATGACCGTTGGCTATGGTAGACACAGTTTTGATGTGATGGTAATGTTTGACGGTGCCATGGGGTACAATGGTTCTACATATTTCTATTGCTTCTATGTTTTGTTTGTTCTGAATTGACACCCATGCATACAAGGTAGTAAAATCGGTAATATCCCATATAAAATACCATATATGTCTTCCACATTGAATATTTTCATTTCTAACAATTCTAACACCTGTGCCATTTACACACACACACACACACACACACACACACACACACACACACACACACACACACACACACATACACTTGCCTTTAGGAATATCCTGCCGGGAGGTCCAGCCATAGTTGCATGTTGCATGGTGTTAAGCATAAAGGCCCTTTAGACACAAGACCAACACATATCAGCCGCCACCGGTTTACAGAACCATTATGTGCTTTGCAGTTGTTCCTCTTCCCTCGCAGTCTCTTTCAAATCACTTTCTTCCTGCCTTTAGTGGTGAGGGCAAAAAGGGCCACAAAGTTTACTTTGTCACATTGAGTTCAGGGACAAGAAGCAAGTGCCTCACACACACATGCACACACCAACACACACACACACACAGTGAGTGAAGGTGTGTGTGTATGTGAAAGGCTTGGAACCTCACATGTTTCAGTGTGTGGTGTGTATGTGTGTGTGTGTGTGTGTGTGTGGGGGATTGTGTTTGTGTGTATGTGTGTGTGTGTGTGTGTTTGCATGCATGTATGGCTGTGCGTATGTTTGTGGGTGTGTATGTGTGCGTGTGTGTGTGTGTGTGTGTGTGTGAGAGATCCAGGACTCGCCCTGCAGCTTCGGGGAGACTCAACAAAAGGGCTCCTCTATCCATTGTATAAAGCCTGTGTTTCCCAGGAGAGGCAGGACTCACTGGGAGAAGGACCACAGATTGCTTTCTCCTGACATGGCTGTTTATTCCCTCTAAGGTTACTGCAGAACGCGGCCCTACCCTACCTGCCTGTTTTCTTCTCTTTTTTTTGGGCATTCATGACACATACTTAGGACGTGTCATATATGGAAAGAAAAATAATCATACAGGGGAATGAAGGAAGAACGGGAGGGGGGGAGAAAGAGAGATTGAGAGAGAGAGGGAGAGAGGGAGAGAGAGAGGGGGAGAGAGAGGGAGAGGTAGATGACGTATGACGAGTGGATGACAGACAAAGACAGACAGGCTCTGTGCCCGTGAAGGTGTTTCATTCTAAACGTGCCCATGTGAGCAGAAGAATATTCACGCCACTCTTCCACCATTTTCTTGATTTTTTTGCTTCCTGTCTATATCCTGGTCAGCTTCCTTGTCAGCCTTGTTCACCAATGCGGTGGGTGGCTATGAGATTTCCTTCCCCGATCACGCCAAGCCCGCCGTATTCCTGGCAGCTTACTAATACTTTTCCATGGGCTACTGAACCATTGCAACACAACCACACACCGCCAAGGCTGCTTCTTGGTGGCTCTTGGAGAGGACAGATATAGTAGCTGTCTAATGCCCTTGATTATGCGGATCGTCTAGTGTGTACAGAATGGCTTAC
>JACYXH010000479.1:13833451-14155951 GCA_026745465.1 Lota lota | reverse complement strand
ATCCATACTGACAGATAAAAAAGAATATGTCTCCCTGAGGTTCAAAACCATGGACAGAACGCCAGAGTGGAGACAGAGATGGGTGACGCTAAGTGAGTGAGTGAGTGTGTGTGTGTGTGTGTGTGTGTGTGTGTGTGAGTGTGTTCAATGGTTCCACGGACAGAACAGCAGAGAGGAGACAGAGGTGCATGTGTGTGCATGTTTGCATGCGTGTGTGCGTGTGTGTGTGTGTGTGTGTGTGTGTGGTGAGGTTTTTGTGGTCGTGTGTCTCTTTCTTAAACACCATAGTTTTGTGCCCACCTTACTTCAACACCATGCGAGTGTGCACTCACACACACACACACACACACACACACACACACACACACACACACACACACACACACACACACACACACACCACTTGTGCTTGTATCTATCGTCTAGATGGGTACACTAGCCAACTTCTAATTGGACTTAACTGAATCGTTTTTTGATAGCTCAGCAGGGCTTAGCAGCTTCCTCAAGGAGACTAATGTAGCGATAGCAGTAATGGAGGGTTTGCAGGCCACTATTGCTATCCATCCTATTAAGAGCGCAAAGGTGACACCAGACCTTAGCTTTCCTGACTGTGTCCATCTCCCAAGGGACACTTTGACATGGCAAACTGTGACAAAGGGACAACATAAACATGTTGTAGATCTGCTGATGATAGATGTAGTATCTAGCTCTATATGGGAGCTTTTGTCACTACAGGGTCATTTTTAGGTCACCCTTCTTCATGTTAAATCGACAACGTGCGAAAGATCACATGTCACATAAAGGATCATTCAGGATCGCTGAGCTCACATGAGCTATAACCAGTAACAGCGCTGATTAGACACCACCATCGTCCGACACATTGATACACATCACCAAAGGCCCCAAATACACACATACTTGTGTGTGTGCACACACACAACCTAGCTGTCACTGTATATGGCCATTAAAGTGCTGAGTCAGCAAATAAAAGAGACATGGGACATGGGGGGTATGCATAGGGGTTTGGCTGGAGTGCGTTGGGGATGCAGAGTAGTAGCCCATGTTGCTTTGGTTCAGATCAGCTGCCAGAGAAAGACAGGCAATCCTGGCAGGAAGCAAGTGCCCTTGCGCTGATGATAGCAGGAAGGATGGTGAACTGTTTGAACTCTGCTCCTCTTGGTTTGAAGTTATCCCCGGACCCCCATCCACCAATGCCAAAACTGTTCTCTCTTGTCAGGCAGATGTCGAAAAGATGCGCTCGTTGAAATGTAGACGCCCTGCCCATATCTGAAACCTTATACTTTTAGGCACTTGAAAAAGCGGCTATGTGAAACATGGTTAGCTCCTGTTAATTTGTTAACAAGGAAAATAGTCTGTAGTTAACTATGTTATGTCGGATAACATATAAATTATCATCAGTTATCTTTTGACCTGGTCTTGTTAATAAAAAAAACTAAATTTAATTGAAAACCAACACTTTGTTCTTAAAAAAACTGGCTTCTCCGACAACATTGCTACAGCCAATACGTTCTCCTTGAAATGTCCGGGTCAGAACGTGTGTATTTGTTTAGGTCTGTGTGTTATTCTTCACTTCTCCGGGTACCCCGGGTTGCCAGATATGAAACAAATTGGCACACAAACACAGTGTGCTGCAGCCAAGAAAGAAAGCATACAAACTGGATCAACTGAGATTGTTCTAGATTCTAGCCTACTTAAGAATTCTCGTCCACTTTCGAAAAAGCTCCATGACCAGAGGTGTGCTAAAACAAGGGTAAATCTTGGAGTTGCATTTGAAAGACGGAGATAGCTTTGAGCCACATGAGCTGGTTTATAATTTGCAAATAATAAATAAATTGCAAACGTATACATTAGCTGATCAACTTACAGTGTAGGACTCGTCGCTCTTCATTGTCAAGATAGAATAATTGCGCTCATCTCAAAATACAATGTTGTGCTCGGCTCATCTTGTGCTCGTGTTCGTTCAGTGTCCTCAACCTGGCAACCCCATATGATCTTCGAATCTGGGGAGGAGGGGATGGGTCGTAGGCAGCTCTCTCCAGAATTGTGAATTTGGACTGGGGTAGCCCATTTTAAACGCTCTGTGTCAATGTTACATAGTGTACCTAAGGTCATGGAATTGTACGAATTAGATACCAAATCATAGCATGTTCTTTCTAAACAAAAGCACATTGCAGGTTTTTATTTATTTTTTGCTTAGCGGACATCATTCAAGCATCCCCATGTTTGGTTACAAAAGCCACCCTTACCCCAAGCATCTCCACAAAAGAAAGAAAATACACAACTCATACATTCACACATGTGGCTCCCTCCAGAATACCCCCAAAGGCTGTCAGCAGCCTCTATAGTTGCAGGGAAACAGAACACCCTGATGTACTCGTAGGTAATGGGAGTGTCAGGTACAGTGGGCGGGGACACCGGAGAGAGGGGCCGGGGACGTGCTACTGTTTGGTTCAGATGAGGCGTTCCCCTCCCGTTAACCTCCACAGTTGCTCTGCCTCCTCTATTCAAGGATAATACGCAGCAGTAAATAGACGAGACACTCCCAGGCCTGTGTAGTCTGCTGCTTTACCGAGGAAAAAAGACCATGTCCACACAGCAGAGATCTTAATGGGTTCTAAGGAGATCATGTAAGACAATACATGTGAGAAGTTCTCGGGGAACAATAGTAGGGCGGAGTGGGGGGGGGGGGGGAGTGTGGGGGGGGGGGGGGGGGGGGGCGGGTTGGAGGTGGGGGGGGGGGGGCACGTGATTTGAAGTGGACTCATGTTAGCTGGCTTTTGTCAGGGCCTTTGTTGCTGTCATGGTACACTGGAAACTCACGGGTCACACGGCGGTTTCCTCACCCTGGTCCTGGATCCCAGGCTTGGTGAAACCTCCCAGGGCGTAGCTGGTCCGAGCATAGCTTTAGCTTTATGACACATGGACACAGGTTTTCTAATTGAGATTGAGAAGGTTGAGCGAGGAACACGTTTGGTTTAGCATGTATGTGCTGCGTATAGCATTTCCATTTGTGACACATCGCTAAGAGTCATTCATTTGTTGGGACAAGCAGCACTTGACGTGATGTTTTATGGACCTAATCTTCACAATGCGCAATGTTTTGATGCATTTTAAGTGTAGCATTACGTTGGGTGATACATAGAAAACATCAACTGAAACTCTGTTCTAATACTTGTCAAATGTCTCTTCTTAGGAAACCATCTTCCCCACTGAATCTAAACTTGGATTCCATCAAAGCTGAAGATTTCAACTGTCATCTCCTCCAAGAGATCACCACTGCTACTGTCCGCTGGATACCTACACTCCACTTTATGTGTCTGAAGCTGGCCAATGCCTTTAATTATTATCTGCAAATGCATTAGAAAGCTAAATAAATGACTGGGACACCAACGTGATATACAGAATGTGTTTAATGTGTATGTGTTTGATGGTTCTGTAACATTTCAACTATGTTCAAGACATATTTTATATTTTATATTGTGCGTTGACATCCTCATGCTTTGAGTTTTTGGAAGTGCTGTTAACAAAAATAAAGTATATTTCCACATAGTGCTGTTTCAAACTGAATTATTTCAATCTTTTTTTTTTTACATCTGGTGAACAAAAGAATATACCCCTGTATCAAAGGAAGATCCATGTTGGGGAAAATGGACCCTCTGATCAAAGGGCCACATGAGCCAATCAAAAAGAAGAATATCAGTTGACATATCAATGGAGATGCAGGGCTACACATATTCCAGGCAACACAAAAGAAATAAGATGTCATATTCTTTCAAACTGCCACTGTATTCAGACGTGTTACACGCATTCAAACTTTGGCTTCAATGTAAAAGCCTAATAAATACAAGATCCCTCTGTGCTCATTACGCAGACAGACCCGACAGCTGGGAGTTTTTTTCCCCATTGTGCTATATTTGGTGTGTCTATGTTTTTTTTTTTTTTTGTGGTCTGCAAGAGAGTATAACATAGGGTTTATTTCACTCTTTATCACACAGTATCCAAAAAAATGTATTATGATGCTGCGAGGAAGATCAAGTCATAAACTTTGCTTCTTCCTTTCTTTGGTGCGGAGGAAAAAATTGTAATGCTCCTTTCGCCTTTATTCCCCATTCATCTTTATTGTGTCTCCAGCCATTTTTCCTCTTTGCTTCCTAATTATATTAAATCTCTGCCTGTCCCTCCAGAACATTCTCACTATATTTCTCTTCTTCATTTCCTTTTAGTCACATCGCTCTTCCCTGCTTTCCTGTCCTTCTCATCGTTCTTCCTTTCTTCTCCACTACTCATCCAGCCATCTCTCATCCAGCTCTCTCTCCTTCTTCCTTTGTCTCTTTTTTGTTTGTTCTTTCTCTCTGATGTCACAATGAGGTTTTGTCATCCACTTTCCCTGTCATCCCATTCTTCACGTCACCACACCCTTTAATTGGAGCGGTAACATCATACCATGTAGAGTGCCGGATCACATCAGGAGATGAACAATGGCCGACGTATGTTATGTGTATCTCCTATACACACACACACACACACACACACACACATGCGCGCATGCACACACACACACGTACGCACACACGCACACATGAACACACACACACACACACACACACACACGCAAACACACACACACACACATGCAGACATACAAACACAGAAGCACACGCACACAGACAACCACACACACACACAAAGCCGTACACACACGTAAAGGTCAATACATTTAATAGGACAGGAATTCAAGGTGATGAATGTGTCGCAGTTCATTTTTACACCTTATGTTTACACCAAGTTGTCAGCGTGATGTGTGTTAAAGCCTGACAGGTGTGTATTCCATGAATGTCCAGGGATATTTGCTGGAGTTTTTCATTTTTGTAACGGGACAATGAATGCCCTGCAGCCACCCATGTCAAGCTACTTGTTAAAACAAAAGGAAAAGTCTGACAAAAAGAAGTCTGTGCTGAGAGAGCATGCCGGGATGCGGGCTTGCTAGAGATCTCTTCAAAATAATTGATGTACTAGGTCACCTGGAATAAATCCAGCCGGTTGATGTTTCCTTGTGCATGCTTTTGTTGGCGGGGGAGGTACTCCCTTCAGAGTCTTCACCTGAATATGTATGAAACAGGGATGTGACGTAAACATTAATTTGGGCTTGATTTATGATGACATTATATGTACCATGTCTAAATTCCCAACCTTTTGGAGGTTCACCAAAAAATATACTAGTAGTAGTATCATTAGTAGCGATAGTACAGTAGCAGCAGTAATAGTAGTAGTAGTAGTAGTAGTAGTAGTAGTAGAAGTAGTAGTAGTAGTAGAAGTAGCAGTAGTAGTAGTAGTAGTAGTAGTAGTAGTAGTAGTAGTAGTAGTAGTAGTAGTAGTAGTAGTAGTAGTAGTAGTAGTAGAAGTAGCAGTAGAGGTAGAAGTAGTAGTAGTGGTAGTAGAAGTAGTAGTAGTAGTAGTAGTAGTAGTAGTAGTAGTAGTAGTAGTAGTAGTAGTAGTAGTAGTAGTAGCAGTAGTAGTAGTAGTAGTAGCAGTAGTAGTAGTAGAAGTAGCAGTAGAGGTAGAAGTAGTAGTAGTGGTAGTAGCAGTATTAGTAGTAGCAGTTGTAGTAGAAGTAGCAGCAGTAGTAGTAGTAGTAGTAGTAGTAGTTGTACTATTAAATGTTATTCTTTGTTTGAGTGGTTTACATAACAGTGCTATTGAGGAAAATTTTATTATAGTCATTATTTGAAATGAGGGATATATGCTTGTATATAGTTTTACAATTGGACAATATGATGCTGTGAAAAAAACAGGTTATGGATCTATAATAGAGACAAATGCAAACATGTAATGCCATACATCTCAGACAAAGAACAGGTCTTCCTGGAAAACCCTTCAGCACAATTTAATTGAGTGTTTGGGAACCACAAAGAGCTAAGGTGGCTTTGCAAGATGGTTAGTTAGCATTGATCCTCCTGCTAAAGAAAACAGAAAAAAGTGTAATTCTAATAGAGCTACTAGAATCCAGCTAAAACATAGGTTTCCAAGGGACACGTGTATTCGTCTGAGGAACCACCATAACAACACATATAGATATTGCATCAGCCATTGCATGACTTTTAAACTCCATAATGCCTTGGAACTTTTCTCTTTTTCCTCTGGTTGTTTTTTGTTCAGTTGGCAGCACAGTATATCACCTTTATCTGCAGACTTTATGTTATCTTAAGGTTCACAAATACTGTTCCAGGCAGCCATGGCCTTAACTGAAGACAAGATACCAAACAGTGCTTCTGGAACTATTTCAGTGGGGGGGGGGGGAACGACTACCCAAGTGTGTGTTTTATTCAGCAGTAGACCTAGTTAGATAATGAATCATGAAAAATGTAGCTAGGGGTTGCTATTCCTGTAGAACAAGCAATCTGTTGTAAGAAATACTATTACTGATTGGGCCAATGCTGACATGGCTTGGGATGTTAGGGTTTAACTGGGAAGTATGTACTGTATGTGAGGTTTCATACCACTGATTATAAATAGGTACATGTTGCTACATGCAACATGTTATTATTCACAACGTGTTGATGCATGATGACTTGAACTTACTGTTTTCAATATAAACACTTTCAGCTTTGTTAAAATGATAATGATTGTTTATGTTTTTTTATTTATTTTATTTTATCATGTGAAGAAATGTGACCAAGAAAGTCCTACCAATATGTATAGTTTGATGTCTGTATGTATGTCTGTATGTAGTATGTCTGTATGGACATGCATGATCATTTGCAAGTGTGTGTGTGTGCGTGTGTGTGTGTGTGTGTGTGTGTGTGTGTGTGTGTGTTAGAGAGAGAGATAGAGAGAGAGATAGAAAGAGAGAGAGAGAGAGAATGATTGATACTGAACAAAAAGAGAGAGTAACACAGAGACACAGAGAGAGAGAGAGAGAGAGAGAGAGAGAGAGAGAGAGAGAGAGAGAGAGAGAGAGAGAGAGAGAGAGAGAGAGAGAGAGAGAGAGAGAATGATTGATACTGAACAGTAGATTCTTGGCAGAGTGTTGGTCCATCCCAGGAGGCACCAGACCACAGGAACGAAACACCAAGCAAACTCTCCCTTTTCTTGCCCTCCCCCCTTCTCTCTCTCTCTTTCTCTCTTTCTCTCTCTCTCTGCCTTCTACCCTCTTCTTATACTCCTCTCTCTTTCTCGCTGTCTCTCACTCTCTCTCTCTTTCTCTTTCCCTGTTTCTCCTCCACACCCCACTGTCCGTTTCTTTCAGTTATTCCTCCGTCCCTATCCTTCCTGATATATACACTAGCCTTTCCTCATGGCTTTGCTGATATATGTAACACTGATATTTATTGCTGTCTAAAATGAGTTGCCATCTTGCAGGTGGCTAGGTGGGTATTCTTCATACAGGTCAATAAGAGAGAGTGACGCCTAGTGCTTTTTTTTCCTGAATACACAGCTGCTGAACTGTAGCTTCATCTATCATAAATAAATAAACAAAACAAAAAATAAAACAAGCAAGCCAACTCAAAGTGAAATCGAAAGAATCTTGAGCAGCATTACGGATTTTCAATATCAGTTGAATAGAATGCCTTATTTCCACTCACCCACAGTCCACCTCCCCCCCAACCACCCCCTCCCGGGGCCCTTATGTTCCCCCTGCACTCCGCCTCTGAAGCCCAAATGTATTTACTGTATGTATGTGCTGTTCATTTGTGAGTGCTGGGTAATATAGATGTTCAATTTCATTGACATCAATTGAAATACGTATATATATATGTGTGTGTGAGTATGAGTGTGTGTGTGTGTGTGTGTGGTGTGGGGGGGGGGGGGGGTATCTTTCCTTGAACTGTATATTTATTTATTTAAGAGTGCTAAGTATTTCAAGGAAGATACAAATAATATCAAATAACCCATTGTATTTCCCGTTGAATAGATGTTGTGATATAGAGCTTCCTATCAAACTTGATGGAAAAGGTATTTCTATTATGAAAAGAGAATTCAAGATTTCCAATAGGAGACATCAAAACCCACTTAGACCCTGAAAGAAAGTCAACAACACTGATATTCAACCGCTATATATATGTATATACTTCCGCCATACATTATCATTACACATGCTGTTTGGATTACGTTTGGACAACGAGGCCAACAGAAAGGAGGCGGGGTTCTCTGTTTCTCTGCTGCTGATGTCCCGTCACCCACTCAGCGACTGCAGGCTTTGTTTTCCTTTTGGGCTCCCCCTGCCTGCTGGTTGGTTTAAACAGGCAAGATTCTTCTTCAGCCTTTCAATTATAGCATGCCCCACAGCGGCATCCTCCACCAGCCCCATGTAGGCCACGCGAGGAGCTCAGAGAGACACCAAAAGAGAGGGAGCGAGAGAGAGAGAGAGAGAGAGAGAGAGAGAGAGAGAGAGAGAGAGAGAGAGAGAGAGAGAGAGAGAGAGAGGTGGGGACAGAGAGAGAGAGAAACACACAAATTCTGAGTAGATTTTTCTGAATTCAATTTGTGACGATGCAAGTTATTTGCTTTATTTCGTTTTTAGTTTATTTTAACCCACGCAATAAAAAAGGAAATCACAAGGGGATAGTGTGAGCTCACAAAAATCTCTGAGGTCATTGGGATCAGGCTGGACCCAGCCTCCACCGAGTCCAACAACACTCAACACGTTCATGGGTTCTGCAGAGAATTAGATGGGATCATTTTCAATGAGTCTTGTACCCTACGCAGGGCAGCCTTGGACTCATCATGGCGGTGAGGCTCACAGATAGCGAAGATAGGACGTCTATCTTGGGAAATAACTCTCTTAGTTTAATTGAGTTTTCTGGAGTGGGGCTCAGGTTGACATCTCACTATGATGTGTCGGTCAGTGGGGTGGTGGTGGTGGTGGTGATGGTGGTGGGGGAGTGGGCGGGGGGGGGGGCAGGTACTAAAAAACACAGATATATACGAAAAACATGCAAACGCCACGCAGACACAGTCAGAGAAGGAAATCTGGGCTCTGCAGCCGTCCCACTGTGCCACCAACAAAGATCCATTAAAAGATGACATGGGAAATTGATCGGCAGTATTTGTTGACACACTTGGGATTCTGAAGTGAACTTTTGTTCTCTCCTTGAAAAAAAGTGTCTTACAATGTTCGTCAAGGTCATTGCACAAATTAAAGGCTGTATACTTGCTTAATGCATCAACTTCTCCTTATCTTTGTCTTTTATTTTTCATTTTCTCTTTCTGTCTTGGTCTCCTTGTCTTCTTGACTTGACATCATGACTAGACTTGGGTCAAACGCTCCTATTCAAAGGGTGAGCTGAAGTCTGGGACCTTGCACTCACAATAGCAGGGTGTCTAGACACTAGCCCAGCACCCTGATCTCACATTTACATCCTCTTCCCCCAGGGGCCTTTTGTTTAATTATAGTCTAGCATTGGCACCATGGCAGCTTTATACACCAACTTATAGCAGGCCCCAGACTATTTACATAGACTGAGAGCTTCTCTAAATAAATTAATACACAAATAAATTAATGAAAATAATACTTATAATAATAATTAGCATGCATTATTTATATGTTTATGCTGTTGTTATCGTTTTGCGTCTGATTTTTATACATTCATTATACAGAAAATAAATGATTACATTTTTACATTTTTAAAATTACATATATATTCTAGCTCTTTCAGTGGATAAGATGTTTGAGTGTGTGTGTGTGTGTGTGTGTGTGTGTGTGTGTGTGTGTGTGTGTGCATGAGTGTGTGTGTGTGTGTGTGTGTGTGTGTGTGTGTGTGTGTGTGTGTGTGTGTGTGTGTGTGTGTGTGTGCGTGTGTGTGTGAGGGGGTTAGGTCTGATTGTGTTAATATGTATTTTGCTTATGTTGACTTAAGATTGTGGGGGTTACCATGGTTACGGTCTCTTGTTAAGAGGGTGCAGTCTGGGAGCGTTAGGTGGTAATTATCATAGTCACAGACCAGTGTCACTTTGTCACCCAGCATAGATGAACATACAGCCCGTGTTGAAAACTAGCCAAGGATGTATAGGACCACTAGACTAGTCTATTGGCCTCCCTGTCTGCATTAGCACACAGGTGGCTGATGGCTAGCTGCTATGCTAATAAAGCCACACTTGAATAGTCTGCAGATACATGCAGATGCGTTTTGTGTAGATACATAATACTTTCCCATGCTTCCCTTGCATGGTTTTGCTTATACCATCCTTATTCTGCTCATTAAAATGGTTACGTACTTAAAGAGATGAAAGGGAATAAGAATATGGACAAAATCATGGGAAAAATGTGTATATATACTAGATATATTTATATATATAAATATTACCAGACATGATTTACACACCAGTCAAAGGCCTGGTACGTGAGTGATACATCAGAAATATTCTAAACATCTGCTGTAAATCAAAGCGTATAAAGCGTGTAAAGCGTATTTGTAAACAAAATAACATTAATGTGACCATAGAAAAGTCAAGAAACATCTTAGATCTCCTATACTGCAGTAAATACAATGTCAACTTGATGTAATTCCATAAGATGATCAATACAAGAGTAGATCTAGAGCACTGCTGAGTGACTTGTCTTCTGTGTGTGGTCTGATAGATGATGCTCAAAACTGTGTGGAATGTGATTTGTGATTTGCTGAAACAAACACCAAACATATTTCTACATTGAGCTAACCCTAACCCATTCAGCTCATTCATGACCATCCATGGAGTGGGTTTTATCTCTCTCTTTTCAAGAGATTAGTCCAAACCACTCCATTCTTTGAAGAAAAATGTATTAATTTATAAAAGCAATGAATTGATACATGGATTTGTGTGTGGGGGTGGGGGATGTTTAAGTATTTGTCAGGGTATGTGGAATTACTGCCGCATCTAGGACAAAGCAGCATAATAGTAATAGCATCTTACAAAGATGTTCTACATAACCTTTTCCATGCAGTCAGGAAGCCATAAAATAGGTGTCCCTTCATGCACCTTAGCTATTCCATGCTGTTTGATGCCCTCTATATTCTGCCCCACCTCCATTGCTACTCATTTGACTGTGCTCCAGGCTAAAATATATAAGCCAGGCAAAGGGCTCGCTAGCTGGCGTACATAGACTCTTACGGTCGCCCGGTTCCCGCTGTGCTGTGCCGGAGGAGACATGGAGGTGCTCTGACTCATCCTCTGGCAAGTTAGTATTTATAGACAGCACAGTCACGACCTGGGCCTCTGTGTGTGTGTGTGTGTGTGTGTGTGTGTGTGTGTGTGTGTGTGTGTGTGCACGTGTGCGTCTGTGTGTGTGTGTATGTGTGTGTGTGTGTGTGCGCGTGCATGTGTGTTTGGTGTTATTGGTGTGTGTGTGTCTGTGTGTGTGTAATCTGTATTTATACACAGAATTGACTCACACCTATGTATATATTTTTTCGTAATGTATCTATACTTATGCTTTATGTATCAGCCAGGGCAGTGATGGTGACTAATTACAAGGACCAGACAGTGCCAGGCTGACATCACCTGTCCTGAGACAGGTGATGTCAGTCCTGGGAGTTACAGCTCCCAGAGATGACATCACAGTCATTCACGTTGCACAGAGACACCATGGAATGCACGTAACAGAATGTCTATCATGCTCACTTTATAAATGGAAGAAGATGCAGTATTGTTTTCCTCACCCCGGGTCATATTTATTGATTTATGAAGGAAAATAAAGATGATAAAGATGAAATTGTCTGTCATCCTATCCAGTGTACTTTTAGATTGTATTTGCTGTCATTGTCTATTCTCTCCTGTTTCACATTCATATATTATTATTTTAATTGCATGGTTGTGTGAATAATCGTGTGTTTGCATGCGTGTGTGTGTGTGTGTGTGTGTCTGAGAGAGAGAGAGGGAGAAGTGTGTATGGCAAGATTGCACATGCATGATTGGTCATTCATGTTCAAGTTTGGAGGAAAGACAGAAGACTAGTTCACACCACCTACATCACACACAAACACACAGACACACACACTCACACACATACACACACACGCACACACTCTATGTTCTATCTAGGCACTCAGCCTCTGTGTTGTTGATGTCTGAACATTTCAAGTGAGGTGGCTATAAGGCCTGCAGCTGCCTGTCTCGCCTGGCTGAATAGGGGGTGCCTTTTTTTAGGCGGGAATGCGAGCGACTTGTGAATGCTTTCCCGATGAGAGATGAGGCATATTGAAAACTATATTAAATTACCCTGATTAACAATTTAGCCACGATCAGGCAAGCCATTGGGGGAACTCTATGGGGAGGCCCGGGTGCTATTCATCCCCACTGCGCCAGGGTCGAAAGGTGCCCCAAGTTCACAGGCTCAGGGCCTTTGTTATGCTAACGCCCTATCCAAATCAGCTGCCTGCTCCATGGCCAGACACAAGCACTTCCCTGAGAATGTTCAGGGAATCGTCATTCCACTGTTTTCACCTTAGCCCCCTACTGCACACATTCACGCTTATACACGCACGCACATGAACGCATGCACGCACACACACACACAAACGCACACACACACACAAACATGCACACACAAACACACAAACACACACACAAACAAACACACACACCCTCATACACACACATACACACCAATACGCGGATGCAGACACATGCACAAACTCACACACAAACACACACACGCAGACATACACACAAACACACAGATGCAGACAAATGCAGGCAAACAAAAATGCACACCCAGACACACACAGATGCAGACAGATGCATGCACACACACACACACACATACACACACACACACACACACACATATATATACAAATGCAGACACGTGTGCGTGTGTGGGAA
Source organism: Lota lota (assembly GCA_026745465.1). Lineage (NCBI taxonomy): Eukaryota > Metazoa > Chordata > Actinopteri > Gadiformes > Lotidae > Lota > Lota lota. The sequence continues at coordinate 14,143,129 of JACYXH010000479.1, read as the reverse complement.
ACAATAAGATTGCATGGATGATCACTCTGTCCCCAAACTCTTTAGGGAATATTTGAACAATGAGTTTCTACATTTATTTTGCATTAAACAAAGACAATAAATAAAATAAAATAAATATTTATTATATAGTAGGCCAACATACAATTATGCAAAGTAAATGTAGATGTAAAAGGGTAAAAGGGCAAAACACTATTATCAGTACTTCAGTTTGTTTTTCTGACTACAATCACTATGATATATAAAAGACAAATATGCATGAAGATAAAGAGTCTAATAAATGATAATAATGGAAAAATAAATAAATGAAGGCATTAAGTATTTAGCAAAGAAAGAAAGTGAGCTGAACGGCATGCTAAAACCAACGCTAAAGAGTTACGAGGAAGAACTGACCCCTACACTTCAACACTGTGTTCATTCTCTCTGGGGAGAGCCGCTCAACACATGCGGGCTGATAAGAAGACACATAGTAGAGGTAATGACTCGAATACTGGTCAAACACCCTTGACCCCAAGGTCAAAGTCTTTAGCCTGGCAACATTTGTCAGCCGAGATGATGCGATAGGAAGTATAAAGAAAACGTGCAACTTATTTTGTCTGGCATTAGTTCAAATATTAATTTCAAAGAAACTAAAACAAAGGTTTTGCTTCACCTTGACCTAAAACCTGATTTGTTATTTTATAATATATGTTCTACTTTTTAGAAATACATAATGTTTATGTTTAATATTAGAATAGCTTTTTAACAGAAATGTTGAATGTTGAATGTTGAAAAAAAATTATATAGCAACCTAATAACATGTTACTTTAACATTTTTCATTATTCATTATTTCAATTTATAGAATAAATAGTATATAGCATGAAGAGAATATAATTCAGGTGTAGGAATGAAGAACATGCACACATACAATATTATTTCACATTTGAGAGGCATAGACAAGGCTAGAAATACACACATACACATATACACACACACACACACACACACACTCAGGCAAACACAACAAGAATATGCAACGACTTGCATTATTAATCCAAAATAATGACGAAGCCACAATAGACAAACAATATGCAAATAATACATATATGATGGTGGAGTGAACTGTATAGAATGCAGCCTGAGTGGTAGGCATCTAAACAGTAGCACTCCTCTCACACTCACGCTGAGCCCCAGAAAAAACCTTTGTTTAAAAGCCCTATGGCAGAACATAAACAGGGTGTCTTGCTTGAGTCGTCAGCTTCCAAATCTGCAAGAGGAAAGTGTGTCATTTTCATTTAACACAGAATATTCAGTCATATCCACGCATTAGTCTCCCTCAACACAAAAAAAAAAACGTCCCACTCTGGCCAAGCCGCCTCAAAAGAAAATAAGAGCACTAATTCAGCCTGCATTAAGGCTTGATTATAATGAGTATCTCTCTCTTTCTCTAGCTCTAGCTCTAGCTCTCTCTGTTGCTCTCTCTCTCTCTCTCTCTCTCTCATCCTCATTAACACGCCCCTCTCTCCCTCATGCAGAGACACACACACACACACACACACAAACACTTACACACACACGCTTCCTTTTGTTCAACAGTACAGTACAAATACAAGGCCTAAATGAACAGTAGAAGGATTAGCTTCTTTTAAGACCATGAAAGAATATCATAACAAAAAACATTCAAAATTAAAAATCAACACTACAAATTAAAAAAAAGAAAAAAGTGTAGTTTTACAAATGAAAAAAAAGAAAAGGACCACTTTGCAGCATGGCAAAGCCCTAAGAATATTCCATGTAAGATATATTTCCAGTGTGGCCATAGCGTATGTTTTCTAGTTTTGTCAGGATTCGTCTATCATTGTAAAGCTGTCCGATCCCATACTCTATCTAAATGAGAATGGCCAGTCCTTAATGCCGCTGTTAATTACAATCCCTGTTGGAAAGCCAGCTGGGCAAAAGCTGGAACCCAGCTGATTGGCCGAAATGGAACCAGCTTATTTGGAAGAAGAATTAACCAAAATAACCAGATAGCGTGTTAGTTTCATTAGTCAAAAAATAAAATGCATGCATTTAGTACAAAAGGTTGTCTGTAACATCATGGTGTGTGGATTTTCAGAGTGTAATTGTGTCTTTGAGAGCAAAGGCAAGGAAAGGGCCTTGTTCCTTCCTTAATGGAATGACACTGTAGTATCTTAGAGTGGGCTGGGTGTCAACAGTGGTCTGCATTGACATTTATACATGGAGCGATTTAAATAGCTGCAGCGCTAAATATTCAAATGACTGGATGAAAAAAAAAAGGCTTTAACCAATGTTAACCCTTGAAGACTTTCAGCTCAAGGCAAATTCATCCAATTGGATAGCTGAACTCTGCCTGGCCTGAAATGGACTCAATAAAACGGAAGAATATTCCTTCAACACAGATCATGGATGTGAAATGCATTTAACGTTTGACCAATTATTAACCAATAATAATCTATTCTAGATTGTGGCTCTATTGTTACTTTTTTAGACATTCAGACAACAAGACAGCTAAATGATTTGGACAGTGTATGTCTATGTAGTAGCATTATGGTCTCGGTTTCTGCTCACTACATTACACATTAAATATTCAAATGTGTTGACATTTGTATTGCAATTTGCCTTCTTGTAGATTACACAGAATGAGGAAAGATTTCCTTGCACCAAAGCAGTACATTTACATACATTTTTGCCCATAACTGTGAGGCCTTGATGTTTTTGTTTTGTGTTGGTATATTGCTGAGATCAGTGATACACATTTAATATGGCTGTTTGATATGGCTGTAGAATAACAACATTTTGCATTGGGCTCAACAGTACTTGCTAGCAAGAAATGGCCCTAAGTATATCTGACTGACATGAAGTCAGTCAGATACAGTTAGTTATCTTTAAAAAAAATTATACGGTAATACTAGTCTTTATTTGTATTGCAAGGGTTGTAAGTTGGAACTAAAAACAACCTACTATTGACAGAGAAGATGTCATGCAGATTAAGCACAGAGAAGCACTGCCAAAACTCTTACATTGCGTGCTGAAGTTCCTGGTCAGTATGTTTAATATAAATATAAAATGATTCACGGACAATACGGAACAGAAATATTCAGACAGAGCTCTGTTAAGAACATTAACTCCAGGGAGAATACAGTTCAATCAGAAGCAGTCATTGTTCATAGTGTGATATGAAATACAATGGGAGGGATGTAGAGTTTCGTTTTCCCTTCAATAATAGATGGGAGGAAATATAGGTTAGCAATATGGAGGAATCTTTAAATGATGCTTTATTTATTACATGACGCACAATTTATTTTCCCTGTTTATTATTTTTAATTCCATTTTCTCAATTGAGGCAATCATTAACATCCTAACAAATGTTATACACTGTAAAGGGGCTGTAGGTTAGATTTGAGAGCTATCATTTCTGCGTAATTTGGTAGTTCTGTCAGGAATCACTCATGTCATAGATTTAACCATTTATTGCATGAAATGGTAATACAATTTAGTTTGGCGGTATGTTCCACTATTTTCTGGTGCTCCCTGCTGTAGGATTTAAAGCATGACATACAGATGTCAGATACAGAATACCAACAGAATACTAACATTGGACAACAGGGAGCACTATACAATCCCCCATGGGGTGCAGATATCTCAATCCATTGTATAAGTTACATACAATACAGAGCAGAACCAAACCAGGTGTAAGCTGGGGTGGTGGGCGAAAATTTGCTCAGCACACTTAACTTCGCAGAGTGTGTATTTGAGATGGAAGGTCTTAAATTGACCACCTATCAGTTTACGTGCGTTTGATTGGACCGCGTTAGCAGTCAGCTGATAGAGGGCGCATGACTAGAGTGTCCCGCCAAAACTAGCTACACCCATAAATGGCATAGCCATAGATTTTAGACCGCTCCCGGCTTATTTCTGACTAATCATGGCATCTTTTCCCTGATTGGTTTGGGGAATCCATCTTGCTTATACATCACAAGTGTGTGAAATGCAACACTTCTCAATGGCGGGAAACACCAACAGGCGGGCATATCTGACATATGCTTACGCAATTATATGCAGTACTTGACATGTATATGTTCCAGTATGAACTAGTGTGATGCTCATAAGCCTTTAGTTTATTGGTATTTATTTAGAAGACTAGTCTACACATTTCATTCTGTATTTAACAAAACCAGTAGGCTTAAAGGCCTATGTTTTCCTCACAAATAAACAGAAAACATCTAATGATTGTGCCATTGACAAATGCCCATTTATATTGTACTGACATTTAATTAAAAAACGTAATGTATTAATATCCAGATTTAACTGGGTTTAAGTAACCCATTGTCTACTCTGCCTATAAATTGGTCTAGCTTTAAATTAAAAAATGAATCCCATCATTTGTGAACTATCTGGCACATGATTAAGGCTTAAGTATTTGCTTTGAGTATAAGAAAGCTATAGCTTGGTTCCAAATGATGACATTCTATATTCCGATAATTCACATGTTAAGTATCGGCTTTCTTGGTGTATTATTTCCCAGAAGCATATTGTATTATCAATTGTGTTGTCGACTTCAAACTAGCGTCTTACAAAGTTTCTGGAAAAACATAATTAGTACTAATACATTTAGCCAAGAGACATCTTATAAGGCCTACAAAGTACCTTATTAGATGACCGTACTATTTAGCCTGTTCATGTACTTTAATGGTTAACCATTTACCAAAAATCACTACGTTACTGAAGTTAATGATTTAAGTATCATTATACACAAACACACACACACATTTATGCATATACAAATATATGTATATATATTTATATATTTGTAACCAACTATTAATCTATGCATTATTTTAAAGAAGAAAAATGCTTTGCTAAATGTATAACATGGAGGCCTTCTTCAGCATCCTCAACAGATGCAGGTGCAGAACTCTCATGTGTGACTTTATGCCATTTTCCGGTTTGTTCGGTCCTTGCCTCTACTTAAGGCGTTCTCTGCTATGCCTATACAAAACAACTACTACAGATATATATAAACATATCCAGAAAATATGTGTGTATACCCTTTAATGTAAAATATTGTATTCAATTATTTATTTACATATTTAAACTGTATACACAAAAGGAGCATACAATATATATGTATTGTTAACCGCCAATGAACAGGCATATCATAGGGCGCCTGAATTTCACAGTCTTAGCATGACCTCTACTGCAGTTGAAAATACAGTGGAAGAGAGGTAGAATCAAGTAATTGTAGACGATGCTCAACCTCATTACAGTAAGGTGATGCTTTGTTAGAGGACATACAAAATCAATTTTCGCACAACCATTGTAAAAGAGGTCTTATGTGCTCCGAGCCGCTCGATTTCCGACAAGGGGTGCTCAGTGTGACAGTAGTTGGGGAGCCTGTTTCAGCACCGCTGCATCAACATGGTGAGTGTGACAGGACTAAGCTACCGCTAACATTTAAATGGTTAATGGTGTAATCGCAAGTGATCCGTGTCAGCGATGTATATGCATTCATAGTAAATGTTAAACCGTTGTAGAGCCACATGCATTCCCATTATAAATGTGTGTGTGTGCACTGTGATACAATCTTAGATGCTAGTCAGAATGGTAATAGCAACCTGCTAGCATATGTAGCTTGCTAGCATCGATTGCACTTAATGTGAACCTTTAACGTTAATAGCGTATGTCATATGTACTGTTAGTGTGTTCATTGGCATGAAACGTATGTGGTTAACACACTCCACTACCATTAGAATTTGCAATGTGTGTAACTGCTGCATTCGCTTATGGCGTATTTGATGACATGGACCACTGCTTTTTGGTGACACAAAAAAATGAAGGTGTCGCCAGCACCTCTCTCCCAGTCTCACCTGGCCTACTCAGCTTGACCTCGGAATGCCCTCCAAGACTCTTGAGAAGTTTATGAATGTTCTGAATTCGTAATGTTGCAGATAGTGTGTGTAAATGTCCCCTTTCAGTCATGGTTCGGGGCAGAGATCAGCATGTTTGATGACAATATACATGTGTAATAACACCTAGACATAACACTAGGTTCATATGTGTCTTAGTGCAACGTTAGTATCAATTCTGACATAATATGTCATTGCTATGTTAAAGCACTTGAACTGCAATCTGGCTTTCTGTTCTCTGAAAGTAGGTTTATACAATCAACAAGTATATGAGGATAACTGTACCACAATTGGTGGGCAGGTTTGGTAAAATTTAGAATCTTTTTAATACAGGATTCTTAAGTTGAGTGCTAAAATTTAGTGTCACCATTAATAACATATTATTCCTTATAGAAGACCAAAAACAACGTCATATGTATTCACACAGCTTTATTTTCATACCTGTGTCGTTACATATGCCTTGTCTATGATCTATTTGTACTCGGACTGACCATAACTAGATTAATTCCACCATTCCAGCTATTCTAGGCCTGTATATATTGACATTGATGTGACACATAACCTCATAAATGAGTAGACTAGTGAATAAACATTACATAAAACTATTATTGGGCTATTATTCATCACTTAGCCATTTAATCTATGAAAGAGCAACAATGCTTGTTGCTTGGTAAACATGCATTCTCTTCCAACCAACGTTTATTTCCAAAACATTGCCTATGTCAGGGCTGCCTGATTTGAGGCCTGATATCTGAGCAGCTATGTATGTTTAGACTTTTTCATGTATGGACTGTAGGTTCCACTGTTCATAGTTGTGCCTCAACCTGTAGTAAAGCACTTGAAGTTTCTAAGTTTGTCAACAGTCAACCACCTTTGGGGCTGTCTTCAAGATCCTCATGCTAACACACCAAAGCATTCGTCGACATGCTCACTCTATCTCGATGAATGAATTATCAAACTAACACCCCAACTATAACAGAGAGCCCCCCTTATCATCAGTACAAACAATCTCATCATTAAGTAGCACCACCACTGAAGGGCTCTATTGCGTTTAAAAAAAGGGCTTGAATTTCAATATTACATCATTATATTGTTCATATAAAATAACTGTATTATACAACAGTTTTACTTGTTCTAATAATTAATCATGTTAACATGATATTGACTGCTTATAACATAATATAAATATTTCACAGTTCCTTGTGATGACACTAAATGTCTTATTACATTAAAACACATTTACATCAAGTTTCAACATGCAAGATGGCACATGACTTTGGCCAAATTTGACATGGGGATTCCCCACCCCTCCAGTGATGGTTTCATGGGTAAAACGTCAGATAAGTTATTGACCTCTTGAGTGGCAGTGGGTATCGCCGCAGCCCTGATACACACACACACACACACACACACACACACACACACACACACACACACACACACACACACACACACACACACACACACACACACACACACACACACACACACACACAGTGTTGAATTGATCTTTGTGTACAGGGGGTCAAATGAACTGGGCAAGATAAGGAGGCATGCTGGTTTAATTTCCTTCAGGCCAGAGATCCTCACTAGTCTCCCGTGGAGAATGGTCAAGTCTCACCAAACTGGAAACACGTGGCTATTGACCTATATACTCTTTGACCAAGTATTATGTCTAGAAAATAAGAAATCCAGACAGGTTATGCTTGCCAACATAAGGTCTGTTAAATTGTCAAGTAGGCTAAAAGACATTCTAAACAGGTATAAGCTTTCTCCTAAGGTTGGTTTATCGGCCCAACCCTAAAGGGTATTGGTATTGCAGAACCATCAATACATCTGCAATATGTTAAGGGATGTATGTTGTATTTAACCAATAGACAAGGAGGATTCTGTCAATCATAATCCCTAAACTAGCAGCCGTGAGGCTCATCCCCATCACTCATTAACAGTAATCACTCGTGTGTTCTAGCCCTGATACCAGTGATTCCTATTGATTGTGTCACGTGCCAGCTTACACTCTGGCTCAGCCCTATAGAGAGTAGATAAAGGAGCAGCATGGTAGGAATAATTCAATCCATGTGAATATTGATCTCAATGCACCTGGTTGCTGTTGAGCTCCCTTGCCCTGCTAAACCTTAAGCTACCTACCGCAGGAGTGCTGGCTGCTTCAACAGTTTGGGAGTCTGACAGGCTGACATTGTGACATATTACCGATATCCTGGCTGCATTGATTTTGAGTGTGGAATGACGTGGTTGTGATTTGGAGGGACATCATTTCATAACATATCGATTAGCACCTGTGCCACAATTTATGCGGACAGGAGCTCTGTGCCAAGTTTTCAAAGCCACTTATTTAGATTTCTGATATATCTACAAACACCTTTTTGACAAAGAAACGGTTTGAATGGTATTGATGAATTCACATTAAATGCAGCACCACAACTTTGCTGGCTTCATTTCATGTATTTTCCAAATTTGTCTGATTGTTAGACGAGTGAGATGTAGACCGACATCGTGTGATGCCTACATATGCATTTGTTCACATTGTTAATTAATTAAACAAGTCAAGTCCTTAACTAATAAACCAGGTACCACCTTAATGAAGTTATGTGAAGATCGATTGAAAGAATATCTTCAGAATCTCGTCAATTTATTTGTTTCAGGTTTCCTGTCTTGTAATCTGTTTTTAATTTATCGCTTCACATTCACAAAGGTGAATACATTCATAATTCACATAGGCCTAATGCATGCAATAGGACTGAAGGCTCATCAAAGTGTAAATATGCATGCATCGGCTGTATTCCCAATTCCTAGTTTACAGTATGTTTGACCATGTCCATTTCAGTATAAAATTGGATCTACTTTGAAATAAGTCATATGCAGTGTGTTCAGGTTAGATTAGATTACATTGTTCTGAAAAGCAGATCTACTCAGGTTCCATTCCTCCTTGTTCAAAGTCAGACAAACCTCTACGTCTGCATCAGGGCATATTCAGGGCATATTCAGGACATACTATTCAGGGCATATTCAGGGTCTCATGCTTGCCTTAGCCCACTGCAGTGATCTTGAAACGATGTTGGCACAACGCATATATTAACACAATATTAGGAAAGTGTTCTTTTGAAAAGTTTGGATCAAAACAATCAACAAATGTAAAGGTCTTTTCATTTTCTATCCATTGAAAATGTCATCTTGATCTAGCCTGGCTGAAGAACGCCCTTTAATTTTTCCAGTGGCTAAAGTCAGGCAAATTATTGTTCGCTTTCAGCCTTAATGACACAAGCTTGATTCAGATTTGTATTATTTGTTACGCTCCATGTCATTTCCACGTTTGGAATAGCAAATACATTGCACTTTTCTCCTATATTCTGCATTCCTAACTGGACAAGTGGTTTTATCCATAATTTGTTGTGCCAAATGATTGGACAGGTGGCATCTAGGTTTGGAAATATGTTTCAATTGTTTGGCACCGCTTCATCACATTGAAGGGGGAAAAAAAGGAAGGCCAGCACTCGGTCATTATAGTGTCACATCAGCACTTCAAAGGCCTAAATGTTTTTGAGGTTGGATGTTCCTTAATGACTGGATGCTCGCAAAAAGACAACTAGTTGTTCAGACATTTTTACAGATAGGATTAAAAGACCTTCTGTATAGCCCCCGGTGTATGGTGTGTACATGTTTCCTATCAGTTAAATTATTATAACTATCATCTCCATCCTCTTCTCTTCCCCCCCGCTCACCCCCTCCCCGTGTCCACATTCCACAGGGTGTCATTGGCGTGCAGCTGGTGGTTACTATGATAATGGCCAGTGTAATTCAGAAAATCATACCTCATTACTCCTTTGCAAGATGGCTACTCTGCAGTGGCAGGTAATGTGGATTTCGTCTTCCTTTTCATGATTCTTTCTGTTGTTTTCCAAGCATTTGGCTTTTCTCGTTTTCAAAAGGATCCTTGGAACAATGGAGAACGTTTTACTATGTTTCATTTTTGAAGTCGGCAATGAGGAACATGGATGAAAGAAATGTGTCTATTAAAAATGCAGCAAACACCAAAGGGTTTCCCAATATTGGAACGACCCTAGAGGATCCGGCTGGAAAATATGGTCCCTGTCTAATTTTCTCTAATTAGGGGCATATGTGTTTTTCAGTAAACAGCTTCTCGGAACACATTTAATAATTCATTTATAGTTTTTAGTTCCATTTCCAGTTTTCGAAAAACTTTAAATCAGGAGACTCAAAGGGTCCCCTACAGACGTTTCCGCAGTACAATATTGCTAATAAATAAACATTAAAAACGTGTGTCTTGAAACACACATGCATACAAACACAAATGCGTACAAATTCTCACACAAACATACACGCACACAAACACACACATGGCAACAGACATACACATGCACACACGGGGCCAGATGCTTCCCAAGTAAAAGTATGTAGGGATGATCATCAAAAGGATGTTGTTAAACTAGCTTTCGCTTCAAGCAAATTCAAGAATGGGAGTCATCACATCCCTTTTGGAAATCCCTTCCCTTGAGCATGGATATGTATGCAAGTTAATTTCCAATGTATTGTAAGGATTGTGGTTATTGATCACAAACCTAGACCAGAGCTAATATAAATTGTAACGAGATGTAAGTGCTTTTTTTTTCTATTCACAATATGCAGTGTGAAATTTCGGTCATAACATTTGTCTGTTTCTCCTGTGTCTTTTCTCCTTCTCATGCCACCTGTCCACCTGATGCCACCTCGTCTCCTACAGTCTGCAATGGTATCAGCACCCTACAGAAGATGAGTTGAGGAGCTTAGCTGGAAAACAACAAAAAGGACAGAAGAAGAAAGAAAGGTAGTGGAGGGGAGCGGGTGGTGAAAAGTGGGTAGAGGTGGATGGAGTGTGTGTGTGTGTGTGTGGGGGGGGGGGGGGATTGGAGTAGGGCTGGCACCTCTTTCATCAGGCGGCAATGGAAAGAGTAGAGGCAGACGTCAGAGATGGATGGAGAACACAAGCCTGTCAGGGAGGAGATGATGCTGATGTGTGCTCCTATGGCTCATTTTGGCCTGTTTTGAAGTGAGAGGAGAGAAGTCTGCTTTCTGTTTGTTCCCTGCCTTCATCAGGACCTGGAGCAAGTTTTTGCTTAGAAATATGTTTCTCTACTGTCGGCGAGGCAAGCTGGTCCTATGTTTTTATTTAATATTGGTGCCAGTTTAGGCTATTTTAGGGTAGTGCTGTTGTAGCCTTTGTGAAATCAAAGTTTCTAACTATCTTTTAAAGTGATGGATTGTTCTCTGCCCAAGACCATTCAAAACAAGAAAAACAAAAATAAAAATAACCTTTTCAATATTTCAAGGCTGCAGATGGACGTTTTGGACCATATGTTGCACACATGAATTTAGTGCCGTTTCTTTTATGCGGTGAATTTGTATCGAAGTCCCAACCAGGAAAGTTAATCCTTACAGTCCCCCCCCCCCCCCCCCCCCCCCCCCCCCCCCCGTGCCCGCGTGGTTTTAACTTAAAGCTGTTTCATTGCCGGCTCCTTTCTCTCTGGCCGCGCACGGCAAGCCTGAGCTCAGTATCGCCGCATGGTCCTTAATCCCTCACAGTCAAAGAGAGACTACTGTCCTTTGGCCAGCTCGTGCCGTGCGGCTCGGCTTTTTCTGTCAGCTGGACCGCTACCTCGGTGCCTAGGCCCCTTTTAGATTTTTTTCCAGTCAGGTGCCCCGTGGATGAAATCGGTCCGGGCCACGTTTGGCCCCATCGTCTTTATGGTGGCATTGTCTTCTGAAGCCAGCACACACACGGGGCTGAACAAACAAAGCCCTGCTGAGCTGTGAAGCTCTTCTTACTGACAGGTCTGGAGCGAACAGCTGGCTAAGCCTGTCACCCCCCACTCCCTCCTTTTACAGGCTTGGAGGAGTTTCATTACTACCATAGTATTATTATCAATAATAGTAAAAACCTACCTCAGAAAAAGTATCAACAACATATTTTGGTTGGCCCTCCACACAGGGAGATGGAGTGCAGGCTGTAGAACTTCATGTCTCATAGAGTCTCACTCAGGAGCACCTCGCTGCTTCCCTGGAATATGGTCTTCAGACAGACCGTGTCCACGCTCAGCCAACCTTTAAAGCCGGGCTTTGGTTCTCAGCGCTGTAGAGCGCACTTATATGTAGCCAGGAACATTATCAAAATATGAGATATAGTGGTTAATGAAATAAGTGGGCCAAATTTCAGCTGACCAAATTGGTTGTAAAGATGTTTTTGTAGGTTGTAGCATAATAATGAAATATAATTATATTGAATATTTCAAATATAAAAACATGATTGTGAAACTCAAATTTGATGTATAGACGGTTAGCAATGGACATCTTTTTCTTTAAAAGAAGTTGGAAGTGATGGAACGAATAAATAAATGATGGTATTACTTTCATGCCTCAATTACATGAATCATGAATCATGGGGTATTCATCATGAGATGATGAATATGTGAAAGGATGTCTTATAAACACAGCACTACGGTATCTGCGTTACAACGAACACTGCTCTTTCTTCATTGCTCCAGGAAATACAATGGTCACATAGACAACAAGCCGCTCACCATTCCCAAGGACATAGATCTACAGCTGGAGACCAAGTGCATCACAGAGGTGGACACGTTAGGTATGACCCCACTCTGTTTCTTTTTTTACATTTTACATTCACCTTGAGTCTTTTAGAAGAAGGCTTTTTCCAAAGCGACTTGCAAGCAAGGGTGAGACAAATGACAATGAGCCTATAGCAAACGATCACTATTGAGATTTTTAAATTGAAAGAGCTACTACGAAAATGTGTATTAAAGCAACCGTATGTATATATGGGAAGGCTAGCTATAAAAATCAGATTTTTATTTTTAATTGTTATTCAGACATGGTACAGCTCAACAAAGTGTGTTTTAAATCCAACATATTACAATTCTTCTGCAAAAGACTTCCAATCCCAGGAATACACATCATAACGCTCGTTGCATGCTCCTCCTCCGTAGCGCTCCACTATTTCCCAGAGTTCCAGTGGCTGGTGGACTTTACGGTGGCGGCCACGGTGGTGTACCTGATCACCGAGCTGTACTACAGCGTGGCCCAGCCCTCGGGAGAGATGAACATCAGTGTCGTCTGGTGCCTGCTGGTGCTGGCCTTCGTCATGTATCTTTGTTGTTTACCATTACTATTCAGTTGTATACCAGATGCCCTTTATCTAAAAGCGACTCCCAGTGAATTCAGTTGTTTCTCGGTTTGCTTGTGTTTGTTTTATCAGTCTGCATAATACTTGACTCAAATAAAATGTTAACCGATTTTTTTTTTAAAGACAGGTGTGTGTGTATATATATATATATATATATATATATATATATATATATATATATATATATAGATGAAGGATGTTTTTACCTTAGTTATCGTGCTTCGACAAAGTTCTGCAGTGGAATCTACAATGTGCACATTTCTGTAGCAGTACCATTGGAGACTTGAGTCTCATCAGTTAATGTGTGTGAGTTGAACTGCTCGACCCCTGTTCCCCAACCACACTCCTATAAGCGCGCCCGATAAGCGTGACAGAATAAGGACTTGGCCTCAGTGAACAGTAGTACTGGCATCTGATGAGCACTAAATATGTGTTCGAAGGCATGGTTTGATTTCAAGGCAAAGAATACAGACAAATTCCTACAGGGATGTTTTTTTTTATTAAGTTTTAACTAAATTGACCATTGGCAACAGTTGAAATGGCGATGAAGCAGAATAGGGCAGGGTTGCGTCACCGTGTAGACAAAAGTTGGTTTTCCAAACCTTTTTTCGCCCTTGCACATTGGTTGGAAATACGGCAGGGGAATAATGAGCCGTCGTGGCCTCCGTTCAAAAAAGCTAATGAAATGGTGCGTGCACTGAGAGATTTAGTATTCATGCACGGCACTGTGGGGGAGGGGGACGTTTAGTGGAGTGCAACCGGGGGTTGACGTTGTAAAAACACGTGTACCAATCGATAGAATTTCGCAGCCCAAAAATGCAGTGTTGTATAGAGCCATAATGGGTCCATACAAAACCGAATGTTTTCTTGCATTGTGTGTGTTTCCGCTGCTGTTGTTTCCTTGACTCCTCCACTATTCAGCAAGACCCTGTTCTCTCTGACGGCCCACTACTTTAAGCTGGAGGAGGGAGGCGAGCGCTCGCTCTGCATCACGTTCGGCTTCTTCTTCTTCGTCAAAGCCATGGCCATCCTCATCGTCACCGAGAACTATTTAGAGTTTGGCCTGGAGAACGGTGTGTTTTAGTTAGCTTTCTTCCATATTCATATTCAAAGATCCATACATTGACTGTGAAAACCTCAAGTGCATGTTTTTAATTGTTTTCGTCTCGGTTTCTAATGCCGATTATTTATTTATGTTTTCTAGGGTTCGCAAATTTCTCCAACAGTGCTCTGCAGTTTCTAGAACACCAAGGCCTTGATTCTCAGTATGTGCAGAGAACATAAATCCCCACATTATAATCCCTTGTCTTTTATTTAAATTAAATGAGTCGACCCGTGACCTACTGGGAACCTTAACGATTTGCCTCATTTCCGCCTCTGTTCCTCAGGGGTCCCATCTCTAAACTGACGTTCAAACTGGTCCTCGCCCTGCTCTGCTCTCTGATTGGAGCCTTTCTTACTTTCCCTGGCCTACGATTGGCCCAAATGCACCTCGATGCACTCAACTTGACCACAGCCAAAGTAACACAGTAAGTGACTTCGTATTCAGATTAAGGGGCAGCAACGTTGTTCCAAATGTATTCCAATACAGGCCATCGTTTATATTCTTGGCCCTCAAAGTTGAGCCTCTGTTAACAAAAGATATGTGTTTAAGTAAAACGTTTAGATTTCTAAGCAGGATATTTTGTGGTATGTAATTATTTTACCTGAAAAATGGTCAAATCCACTGTTTCTTGGTGGTAGGTGTTCATTTTGGACCCTGAATACATCAATTTACTTGCCTACACTGGGCAATAGTCAGACAGCTACTACAATCTCCAACATACAATGGTCTTATGTATGTCCTCTGCACTACGTAATGAAAAGTGCAGCGCGGTTCTCCACTTGCCAAGGGTCTAGCATGCAGCATCATTCAGGGTGAGAGCCCTCTGACGATCTGCTGAAGACTCTCTCTCTCTGTCTCTGTCTCTGTCTCTGTCTCTGTCTGTCTGTCTCTCGCTCAGTTCACCCCAAATTTCTATTTCGGAAATCACAGGGTGCCGTGTGTATGACTGAGAGAAGGGGCAGAGCAGGGCGCTATAGCAACCGGATAATCCACTTCGACACAGCAGACACTCCTAAATAGCCATCTCCACCTCCTTCTGAACTGTCATGAGCTTACATCCTGCAGACCCTGTCCCTCGCAGAGATTACCGCCGAGGCCATCACAACCAGCTAACTTTCTGTCAGCCCCCTTTAGCAGAAATTGCGATGATTGCACAGACCTGCTGGCTTTCCCGTAAACTTCAAAAGCTATGCAGGCATTTCCCAAAGGGACCTACGTAAAGAGGCGACAACACTCTCACACACTTGATTTGAATCTATTTGAGATATATATTTCTCTCTGACTCACTCAAAGGGCCACTGGTCAGATTTCCACTGATCTCACACCTCTAGTACATAGTTGGTTCGATGCTGTTGAGTAGCCGTAGTGTGTGACTCTCTCTACCTCTCTCTCTCCCCTTTAGAACTCTGCTTCATATAAACTTCCTGTCCCCTCTCATCATGGTCCTGCTGTGGGTGAGGCCCATCACCAAGGACTACATAATGAATCCCACGCTGGGGAAGGATAGTGTGCCTTTGTAAGTCCAACTACATGACTCTGGTTACATCATGCATCTCTTGAACAACAGCTTGTGTCTTGAAACCTTCTGCTAGTCATGCCTTCGCATTTCCGTTCCAAGGCGATCTCTTCCTTTGTTGTTGTTCTGTATCATTTACACCAGGCCTTATTTTTGTGCCAGTTAAGAATCCGAATAAATCTTCCATCAAAAAATTATATATTTAGTCATGTGGTACCAATGCCCATGTGTTTGATTTGCACAAGGCAATCGTGGTGACAAAAGAATATAATCTGAGAAGGCACTGCATCACGCATCACTCGAACTTCAATGGAACATATCCGATTGGTTTGCATGCTTGTCAAATCAAAGTGCAGAGCCTCTCTCTGAATTACCAACAGAGGGTAGCTATGGCCCGGTCCTGTTCGGAACAAGAGAGGAGTACAATAGACTCCCTCCGTGTTGCACGTATTCTTGGTTAAAACAACAAACCCTTCACATATTCTGAATCAGTGAAAGACTGCATGCTAGCTGTCCTTGATGATGTAGTGGTCGATGATAAGGTGAAAGAAGAACATAATTTCCTTTCTACGAAAAATGAAATGTCCGACACCACAACGAGCAGAAGAGAGAAGCTCTTGCAACCGATTCGACATCCTTTTGGATAAGATAAAACAGGCAGAGGTAATGTTGCTGGCTGTGGAAGAGACAACAGGCTGCAGCGATGTAGCAGAGATGTGCATGTATGTACGATTCTTTGATGTTGAGTGTTTTCCAGAAGATGTACTTCTACTACTTTGGTTGAGTGTAAATAACACGAACACTTGTTGCTTGCTGTATTTACACATCAGGGCATTTCTGTTGAGTATTAATATGTGATCAGTTGATGCTAGATCCATTTTTGGCTAAAGCCATTTGTATTGTTAATTTGAATAATACGAATGAAATTAATATTACAAGACCGTGTAGCAATTTTTTACGGGTTCAATTTAAAAAGTTTCAATGTCTTTGGTCCGCCCCATTAATGGCATCCGTATTTTGAATTGACCTTTTTCAGGGGAAGTGATTTAATGAAACAAATAATACATGAAGACCCAGGTCAAATTAGACCCCCCCCCCCCCCCCCCCCCGCAAGTAAATCCCATCTCCTCCTCGTGGTCACAGCACCAATCTGCTCTGTCTCTTTTGCCGTCAGCATGACGGAGCAGACGTACGACACGCTGCGTCTGTGGGCCATCCTGCTGCTGTGCGTGCTGCGGCTGGCCATGATGAGGCACCACCTGCAGGCCTACCTCAACCTGGCCCAGAAGGGCGTGGAGCAGATGAAGAAGGAGGCGGGGCGCATCAGCGCTGTCGACCTGCAGAAGATGGTGAGGGGATCAGTTAGTGGCTCGGCTTAAAGGTCTCTGTGCTAAGGTGGCGAAGGTGGTTGGACTTTGAACCGTTGTCAGTTGTAGTGTCGTAGAGAACGATGACATTGATGGGGTTCTCTCTTTTTTTTTTTCTCCTTGCGCTTCAGGTTGCGCGAGTGTTTTATTATTTGTGTGTGATCGCACTACAGTATGTGGCGCCGCTAGTGATGCTGCTACATTCCACGTTGCTGCTAAAAACCTTGGGTGAGCCGCTATCCCATCATTCACCTACGGATAAATGTGTATTTAAGCTATCGCACAACCGAACTCATCCTCTTTTCTTCCTCTTCTATTTTTCTTTCTTTCTTTCTTTCTTTCTTTCTTTCTTTCTTTCTTTCTTTCGTCTGCCTTGCGTGCAACAGGGGAACACTCCTGGTGGGTCTACCCTCAAGACGACCTGCCCTGCCTCCACGAAATGAACTTTGACCCCGCCGTCGAGGCGACACCGAGCGTAGAAGCCACCGCCACCGCCACCGCGGAGGTGATGGAGGGAGCCCGGGCGTCGGTAGCCCAGCTCTCGGTGGCCCTGGGCGGTCTACGGACTGTCTTCAGCCCCTTGCTCTTCCGGGGCCTGCTCTCTTTCCTCACGTGGTGGATCGCCGCCTGCCTCTTCTCCACCTCCCTGTTTGGGCTCTTCTACCACCAGTATCTGATGGCGGCGTAGCACAGCGGCGGCGGTGCCGGGCCGCGGGCGTGTGTTCCCGAGGGCCACGGAGATAGGACTGCTCGGGAGGAACTGGGTCCCCAGTGAGGACTCCTCCGCTCTTTTAAACACGCTCTCTCTGCCCCATCCTCCATCCTCCTCCCTCATATCGTGAGACCTCCGATTCCAACTCCCAGTGCTTCCGTCACAGATCAACTTTGAACTCTTGTCATGTTATTTTTTATTTTTACTACTACTACTACTATTACTACTACTACTATAATACTACTTCTGCGGCTACCTTTTTATTTAAAGACCGGTATTCACAAACTTTTAATGAACTGTGTAGTAGTATTAATATGAATGACAACAGTAATGTTAAACATTAACGTGTCGTTTTGGGACAGTGGCATGAAATAGGAAAAGTTTGCTTATCATAAATGAAGACCACATTTAATGTGAGGTATCATTTTAATGTGCTGTATTATGTGGCGGAAAGAAACATGTCTGATAGCCATTTAACCAAAACTAGCACAAATCGGCTAAAACAATCCTATTGGCCCATTTTAAATACCCTGTTTTGTTTTCAAAGGAAGGATAACATTGGGGCCGGGTTTGACATAACCTATTTTTGCACTGCTGTCCCATTGTACGTACAGTGTTTTATGTAACAGTCTTAAAGTGAAGCAACAGCGATATGCGTGGCCCTGTACATCGGTCAAAGATGAGGAGTAGGAGGTATTGGGAAGCCTGTGGAGGTTTCCGGAACGACTGAATAGGGACAAGCTGCCAGTGGAAAGTGGTGGTCTGTCTAGCGTGGATGGTGAGCCCATCCAATGCAGCCACTGGAAACTAAACTAGTGGGAGAGTTGGGATTAACTTGAAAGCCAATTATAACCTGTCTAAAGTCAACTTGCTGCCCAAGAAAACAGACTTTTTTTTCTTTCATTGCAACTTGTTGGATGTGGATGTTTTTTTAATTTATTCTTTGTTTCCCCTTGAATTCACTCCGGCTTAAAATGAGCCATTTTAAAGAGGGTATTTTTATTTTTTCAGCTCCCTTTGGTGCAGAAATGGCAGAGCAAAAGGGGGGACTGTACCCAGGCCTCGTTGAAGGAATGTCTGTGTGTTTGTGTGGTCTGGGTGCAAGTGAGATCTCTATACTGTAGGGCTGCTGTACTCTTAAAAGGGCATTGTGATCAAAAAGAGAGGGTATCAACTACTGCGGATGGCTAGGGCATCGACACTCTCTCTTTCTGTTTTTATTTTTTATTTATATTTTTCTCCCTTTTAGAGCCAGTTTAGAACAACTAACGCAGTATATAGTCAATTTGAAATGTCATTTGATTGCAAAATAGTGCCAAGCCTCATATGTCCATTAAGTGTAGATTGGGTGTCAGCTAATATTTGACAACACAACACAACCCTGCGGCCTTCTGTTTAATCGGAGATGCTCTTTATTATGAGGGAATCAGTGGCTCTTGTTTGCATCGGGACATACATGCCTCCATGAAGAATCAACTTGTATCTACTATAAATGTTTGTATCTTGCTGTCGACAATTGCCTGTCAAATGTGATTGTCCAGACTGTTGGTCAGATGGCAACCAAGTGGAGCACTGATCACTCAAAACGTTTGGTTTCCTACAGATTTTTGTTTCACAAAGGGTCAATGTGTCAAGACTTCATGAATTCCATTGTTTGTTTTTTTCTGAATGATGTACAGATTGCATTTTACAGTCAGACGGCGCCATATCCTCTCCATTCCCCTCGTTTTAAAGAGCTTTCTACTAAGTCTTATATTGACTTCTTGTCTTATGTTTTAAAGATGAGGAGTATGCACATAATGAATGTATCGATTCTGTTTGATTCTTAAATTTGAAAATGATTTGACTTTCGATTTTGATCATCTGATTTGTTCAACAAATATTCAATTTGATTCATGGTTACTTTTTACTTTGACTTTTTAATGTTTTACCTTTTTGCAGTTATTGTGTATTTTGAGGCCTGTATACATTTTTACCAGGGAAATATTTTATATTATGTTGGAGTGCATGGCAAGATTATTCAAAAAATTATATTTTAGGAAGTTAAATCGTCCATGGAGATGTGTCTGGTGTACTTGCAGAATTGATTCACCTGGCATTGACCTGATTGGAGCCACTTGAATAATGTTGCTGTTTTAATTTCATTTTTCATTGTTGGATTAATATGGTAAATTGCAGATTTCTTATTCTTTATATTTATTTCAGGTTTAGATTGTCTTTAATAAATTAAGTTCTTTACAACGTGTTTTGTTTAATTGATTTAATTATTTGTGTTTCTGTCATCTCTGGTTAGACATCAAGGACATGATTGGTTTCAGCTGTGGAGGGGGGGGCGGGCGCGGGCGCGGGCGCGATGAGTGTAGGAAGTGTTGGAGCTGCACATCTTCTGTTTGGAATCTTAGCGAAAGGTTTATTGGGTATGCTGCTAGACAATAATATATATAACTTATTTTTTCTTATTTATGGGGGGGGGGGGTGGGGGGACGACAAGATATGCGGTGTCCTCACTCCATACAATCTTTACTCAAATTATTAAAAATATACATATTTTGGGGGGTTAGGGTGTGGTTTTAGGGTTCGTTTATGATTTGTTTTTAGGTTTTAGGCTTAGGTATGATTTTAGGGTTAGGGCTTGGTTTTAAGGTTAGGTTTTATGGCTTAGTTTTAGGGTTTATGGGTGGTTTTAGGTACAGGGTTTAGTTTTAGGTTTTTGGATTAATGATTAAG
Source organism: Lota lota (assembly GCA_026745465.1). Classification (NCBI taxonomy): domain Eukaryota; kingdom Metazoa; phylum Chordata; class Actinopteri; order Gadiformes; family Lotidae; genus Lota; species Lota lota. Next base: position 14,122,585 of record JACYXH010000479.1, on the reverse strand, counting down.
GTTTGGAATTTCGTTTTAGGGTTGGGGCATACACATATGTTGAACATACACCTATACACCTCCCAGCAGGCTTTGAGAATGAGATTCAGAACATAATTTACATAATAACAGCAAACCTTTAGGACCCGTTGTTATGAGACAACATAGAATTGCTGTTCTTTCAAATTAATGAAAACAGTTATGGTTGAATGTGTGGCTCCCTTGTTAAGAAACTCCATATGTAACTTTACATTCTGGAAGCAGGTTTAGTGTTTAAAGGTAAAGAAACCTGCAAGATGTTGTTTAGAGACATGGAACCGTTACATTTACTTATCACTAATACTACATATTAAATGAATTACCGAATTTGCTTCAAAATAGTCAACAATCTGCAGTTTGCATATTGATAATCATTAGTGATACAAAATGTTGTCCATTAAAGCATTTTTTACCAAACAATTCAATGTTTTATTATAGTTTCTCTTTATTAATCAACCTCAAAATAAACCGTGATTGGATTTCCCTGTGTCTTCAGAAGTCCAAGCGACCCATGTCTTTATAGAAACGAGTGTCTTACACTAGCTTCTAGTGTGATACAGATTCAGGCCTTGGCTTATTGATTGGGAGGGATCAGTGGGGATCACCGTTCATGTGAGAACAGTGATTCTTTAAATATATATATATATATATATATATATATATATATATATATATATATATATATATATATATATAGGTTGCGCAGGTGAAGTGAGGCAATTATCTAAGCTCTTCATTATGTGCGCTATTGCATCGACCAATAATACGAGCCTTGAGTACTATTGTGCTCACGTAAGCAGGAGAACTGGACCGCGGCATTCATCCCTAGGTGGACTGATCAATGGAGGGACAGCTCCCAAAACAAACCGGCTGAAGAGGCTGCTTTCCTTTTCACAAGCGGACTCTATTCACCAGCTCCTTCTCCATAAAGGGACACGGAGCAACTCTCTTGAAAGAAACCTCATCTCGACCCCATCCCTCCCCTGCCAGACACACACATACACACACACACACGCACAAACACACACAGGCCCGTCGCGCACACCCAAACAGTCACGCTTACACACACACACACGCACGCAGACAGACACATGCACACACACACACACACACACACACACACACACACACACACACACACACACACACTCAGTCAGGAAAAAACTACAGCCCTGCAATAATAGGCCCCTGTCTTAGTAGCGCATTTTCAATTTATGTTTTGCTGATTGTGAGAGAAAATAAAAAACGTGGATTGAAGGCATACATGATCAGTCTAGCCTTGTACCACCCTATGGTCGACCTCACCTTGTATCTGCTTGTATGATCAACTTGACCTTCTAGACTGATTCAACCCAGAAATAGAGCACTTTACTTAGTTTGAACTGTCCACCCCGGTTCCCTTTGTTTTGTTGTTTTTACAAGGTCACATCTAAAGCCAGGATAATGATAGGAACAATTCCAACATTTGTGATTGTTTGACATTGTTAGGCAGATTTTAAGACAGATTGTATTACAGGAAGAACATCTTTAAAACTTCTACACATTTTGAAGGTGAAAAACATTGAAAACATGAGTTCAAATTGTGCACTGGCGAAATTAAGAATCAAACTCCTCGGCTAATCCGAGCACTTACAAGAACTGTTATTTTCTTAACACATTTCTTTTAATGAAGTCCATTACTCTTTTAATCACATTTTTTTGGGAAATAAAAAGATTGATGAATTGATTCAAGAGACAGCTGTACGAGATGAGCAGAAAAGGTTGTTCATTAGCACTGCGGTAGCCTACTTACTGAAAAGAATGTCAAGTGTCTGATTATGCTAAATATATATATATATATATATATTAATTCTCTGCTCACACACAAGGACACACGCACACACACACATACACATGCACACATTCACACACACACATGCACACACGCACACTTGCATGCACGCATGTGCACACACACACACACACACACACACACACACACACACACACACACACACACACACACACACACACACACACACACACAGATATCTGACTGTGAGGATTTTGACAAATGTTGAGAATATTATGAACTGGTGCCCAAAAGTAAAGTGACAAAAATAAACATGGTCAAGGTGGGCACAATTAGCCTCTATATAATATAGGTACTTAGGCGTGTCTGCATTCACATCTGACCCAGAACCTGTCAATAAACACCTTTTACATTCCAAATTGAAAATAACGTCCCTGGTTTGGCTGTTTGCTCTGTAGGCCTGCTGCTGTTCAGGAGGATTACTGCTCCTCAAAATGTCCTGGTTTTTCATTAAAACATAATTTACTGGGTTTTGACCCAGTTACCAATACCCATCCTTGCTTTTAATCAGTAACCGACCTGCTCTTTTAATGCATATTCCCTACAACAGTTAGAACAGTTATAGACGCTGATAAATTGAAAGAAAAACCATGGAGAGAAAAGGAAAGGAAAAAAAAACCTGTGGGGAAAAGGACAGAAAAAAAGAAAAGGAGATAAGCCAAACAAGCGAAGCAAATTTACATCTAGTCATATCTGAGGTCTGCGGTGGAAATATAGCAGGGCTGACTGCCCTGGCGCTGATCACCAGCGCTCTTACATTAAAACTGAGATTAGTATTGTCCCTTTGGGGTTGCCGTGGCGTCTTCATGCAGGCCTTTAATTAGCAGAAGCCTGCAGATCACTCTTCACATGTTATTATACATCCATGCACTGCAGTCGCAGCTCTGGCGTCTCTTCTTAGTGTAGGGTAGGCCACCTATTTGTGTGTGAGTTAATTCAGGCGTGACACACTCCCAAGCAGTATTCAACTAGGTATTTAAAATACACGGGCTTATTATAGTGTAGGCCATTAAAACAGAATGATTTCATACAAATAAATTCACGATTATGCTATTTTGGAATTGAGCAGCCTAATATTCCTGCAAACAGGCCACGCATAAAGACAAAGTGTTGTGAAATTCCGCCTGAACCCGTTTGAATGAAAAATAATTGCAGTAAAATGTATATATATATATATATATATATATATATATATATGTGTATTTATATATATATATTTATTACGTTATTCATTTGTGAGGACATGGTTCTTGTTAGGGCCTGCTTCAGACAAGAAGCAACAGAGGTGACTGCCCCCTAGTGCCCTAGACTGAGAATGTAATGTATTTAGACTGGAGGGAGGTGGCCGTGTTTGCATTGCGCATCAGTATAATGCCATATTTCCTCACCAATCAGAAGACTGCACGTTTACAGGGTGTTTGTACATCAAGTGGAACTAGGGGGCGGTATGCAAATCCACATAAATATATGTATGTGTGTATGATTTCCAGATGAAGGTGTCTCCTTGAGCATGATGCACCACACATTTCTCCTTTATGTCTCAATGGTGATGGTGGTCATAGCAGGCCTCAGACGGTGCAAGAGGAACATTTACCAAAGAGATCGTTGACATAAAATGCTGCATCATACTGGAGTTATTGTCATTCGCAGAGACGATTGAATTGATTGAATCATTTTATTAATTTATTTCCACCTTGCTGTTACGATGACCTTCGGTGAGAATATCAGCGCCAAATGTATATGCTTGGTTAATATTTGCTTTGTATTTATTTTTCCTTATGAACTGATGAACATGCTGTGATCATAAGGGAATAAGGGGTAAGGCAGGCCTAAACTCAAACCCATTGTTGGAGGTGAAGGAACCGACATTTTTTAATTGTGACCTTGTGTCAGAGCAATGTTAACAACATAGTATTTTTACATCATGTATGTAAAAGAAAATGAGAAAAAGTTTTAAAGTATTTGTTTTATATTTTATGGTAGCAGATGTGGTAAGGGAGATGCAATACATTCCTCAGAACCTGAATGTATTATCTGATGAATATACACATAAATATGACAATAACAGATATAATTTATTCATAATTCAAAGTGCAACGTGCACAATTAATTGAGGGTTAATTTGTGGTTTGATCCTTTTTGTTGTACGTGAGTATGGTTAACATATTGACGCTGGCCTGGTATGAAAGACCCCTGACAGCTCTGCGCGACCTGTTGGACCTCCAGGAAGGACTGGAGGTCATTGGAGGTTGTTCAGATCACATCCCAGAGGAGACAGCCCTTTTGGACACACACACACACAAGCAGCTCCACTGACTGCGTCAACACTGTCCACTAGGAAGAGTGTTTCAACTGGTAGATCAAGTATATTTACATTCAGATTTTTTAAATTATATATATATATATATTTATATGTTAATGTATATAACTTATTTAGATACTTATAAATATATCAATGTATTTGTATATTTATAATTGTATCTCCTCTTTCACTCTCTTCATGCATTATGGTCAGGAAAATAAAACCCGAAAAGCCACACTATCATTTTTGCGACACTTTTGAATCAGATTGATATTATTATAATTTTTACTTTTTTTTTTACAAAAACATTTTTGTGCTATCATAGTTGTGATTTTGACGTTGATCAAGTCTCTGTTAATTCTAAAGCAAGTCACCATTTTGTTGTTATAAAAAAAAAGTACATCCTTAAATGTTATCATTTGCCTGCATAGAAAAGGAACAGCTAGAATGACGAGAGAAACCACAATAAAAAGAAACGGAAAATGAAAATAAAAATAAATTAAAGAAAGGTAATACAGGAGCAGCTGAGAGAGATTATGCACAGCCTCATCCAGCAGGGCCTGTCACATTTATTACCAACTTCAAGGGCTCCTCTGCTCCCTCATGCCCAATCCATCAGCATGCTGTCTGGCTTTATGTGTGGCCAGAGCCCTGGACCTCGAACAAGCCTGTTGAAGGAAGAGGGAGGGCCGGCTGTAAAGGAAGGCTAAGGGAGGTGTGGAGGCCCGTCTGATTCCGGGCCGAGGGCGTGTGGTTGTTTCTGGGGTACGGAGATCCAGGGCATGCACCTATTGTCTGGCATCCCCGGCGTGGTGGGATGGCAGCCCGGGGTCTTCGGTAAAGACGTTAGTGGAGAGGGGCCCAAAGTATTTCCACATGGACGATAATACAGGGCTTCCTTAACCATCTCTGATCTGTGACAGTCAATAAAAGAAGAAGAAGAAAAAACTGAAATGAGAATGTAGGGGGAGACAGGCAGAAAGAGAGAAAGTGGAAGTGTTCTAGGCGTAAAAACCACTCTGGCTGTAATTTATGTCAATACGTCTCACGTTTAAAATCCTCATTATAGATTGAGCGTGACAAAAGGGATGTGCTTTCATTGTTCAGAGACATCTTCCCGCGCGCACACACACACACACACACACACACACACACACACATACACACACACACACACACACACACACACACACCGTGTTCCCTTCTCCAGGCGTCTGTGCCACACCACCCACCCCTGTCGTCTTGCTCTGCGTAACCTAGCAACTATTTAATTAAAATAGCATCAGCAAGGATAGAGGCTTTATTTTTTTTATTATTTTTTTTCATCCTCGCCAGGATTTCCTCCAATCTCGGGGCTTTTCAGAACAACATGAATCAAAACGACACCATGTCTCTCACTGTATTGTGCCTCTCTCCTACTCCCATCGTTTGATTCCTTTGTTTCTATATTTGGTATTTCTGCTAAATCTTCCCCTTGCTTCCACGAGTATAGGTAGAATACAGTGAATGTCACTCACACACACACACACACACACACTCACAGACACACACACGCACACAGACACACAAACACACACACACACACATGGGCTGTGGCAGAGCTCTGAGGGGCAGGAGAGATTTTGACGCCATACGTTATAATGGCAACGAGTTTTACAAATAAGGCCAGTAACCTCTCTGTCCTTCATGGAGCTCTAACTGGAACCGCAGAGCACCTCCTCATTAAGCCCTTCTCCTCCTCCACCACCACCACTGCGCTCTCTTCCACCTCCTCCTCCTCTTCCTCCACCTCGACACCACCTCCCTTTCCTTTGTATGCGAAAATCACAGCAGCCTCTGATTTGACCCAAAAAAAAGCAGGCGCCTTTTCCCTGCTCTACGTGTGTGTGTGTGTGTGTGTGTGTGTGTGTGTGTGTGTGTGCATGAGTGTGTGTGTGTGTGTGTGAGTGTGTGTGTGTGTGTGAGTGTGCGTGAGTGTGTGTGTGTGTGTGTGTGTGTGTGTGTGTGTGTGTGTGTGTGTGTGGAGCTTTGGCGATGCACGGCAATTAGAGGGAATGTAAAGCAGGCCCACGTGTCAGCGTACATCACTCAAATCACTTCCATGACTCCTCCGCTTCTGAGAAACAAACATGGGAGCAATACTCTCGTTCAGACCTGTCTAAATGGAGGACTCTCTCTCTCTCACTCTCTCTTTCTCTCTCCCTTTCTTCACTCTGCTTATTTCTTTCGGCCCTAATGGATACCCCTATGTATCAAAGAGAATGCAGATCCCTGTATTCATCCCTCCTGTAATGCACCATGCTGAATGCCATGGCTGCTGCTGCTGCTGCGTAAGGATTCACACACCACCTTTCTCTCTCCCTTGCACATGCTCTCTCCAAATGGGACCTCTGTGTTAGGAAAAGGGGGTGTTTAGGAAAAGGGGAATGTCATGGTAAATGGCTATAATGATCCTTCTTCCAAATGGGGGCATTATAGGGCTGACCTCCACTTCATGGTACACTCCTGGCTTCCTACTTATTTACTTCATGCATACGTCCGTCCCCTCGTGCATTTTCATGCAGACGTGCAGACCTGCGTTTCCAATGCGGCGTGCGTCTAAAACCACTTGAGACCTCCCAGTTTAATGCAGACATTTAAGACCAGGTTGGAAATGGTCAGAGTTAAGGAATATGAAAGGACAAAGCCTCTTGTATAGAATGCCCTTATATCTAATAGAGGCTGAGGAAATCACTTTGCCTCAAATGCATGGGAGAGATGGGAGGTTAAGAGTGTGTTAAAAGGGAGATAATGGCCCACCACAAGGAAGTAGGCCACTCAATAGTCATTGTTAAATCACTGTAAAAGAAAATAGCTACAGGACTGAGGACAATTTATGTTAGGCCATAGAGACCAAATGCTGATCAATAGTTTATTGGTTTGAAAAAAAGCTAATAGACATTAGATTCAAATGTCCCACAATTTAATACACAAACAGGTGCAGTTTGTATTTTGAATTTAACTAAGCTTTTAACTACAGGTAAAACAAAATAATAGCTGATAGATTAATAATGTAATCATTGAGAGGGCTATTAAAGACAATTGAAAAACATGTCTTTTGAAAATTAATAAATAAAATGGTGTGAGTTTAGTTTTTTACTCATTCTATAGCCGTACATTTGGAGCCCTTTGTCAAATCTTCAGGACTGTATGTTCGCCAGGCAATTTGCATAATGGCACATGATTTTGACAGACAGGACTAGAAAAAGGGACCTCTTGACATTTGTATAATGGTACTTTACAGGGTGCACATGCTTGGGGGAGGGGGGTGGCATATAGGAGGAGCGGTATAATGCAAAATATTAAGGCGTAGGATGAATCTCTATAGCACCCCTGTAGAGACACCGCAATGTGTGTTTTCTAATACATTTGATATACTGTTGACAAAAAGAAACACAATCTAGCGTTGATGTTCTGTACGTCCAGGATTTCAAGCATTATTTTACTTTTACAGCGGAGCACTCAAATGAAAATAACAGTAGATTCAAAGCCAAACCACACGCTTTAACATGTTCTTTTAAACCATTACCCGTTCAAATATTCAGGTGTCAAATAAAATACAGTGTTCCTTACCAACAACAGCATAACCACATACACTGAATTAATGAGAAGAGGGGATGGTGAGTCCTGTGTGCATGCCAGCTCTCTGACAGGTCACTCCCTCTCAGATTCCTATTGATGTAGAGGACGCAAAACAATTTGTGTGGAGAACGAAATTATTTGATGCACTTACAATAGTATAGTATATATAATGTATTCCAAATATATCATAATATTAACAAATGAGTGGCCGACGGATAACTTGTGTTTTTTTTTAAGGATTTCCCTATAAAACAACAACAACCAACCATCGCCACAGCAGGATGTGGGTGCAGATGACAGAGGGGTGTGTGGGAACAAGAGGGTGTGTATGTGTGTGTGTGGGGGGGGGGGAGGGGGTGTTGCGGGCGGTCCAAAGAGGGACAAAGGCTCCATTGCACCCTCCACCCCCACACCCCCCCCCCCCCCTTCTCCTCTTTTACCCTGACACACTCCCCTCCTGCGTCTCGCCTGGGTGACACGCGCAACAATGCCGTCTGCCTGTAGCCAGCGTTAACGGCCCCAGACATGGCTCCAGCCTGGGGCCATATGCTCTGCCTGTGGCCATCACACGGTCCCCCAGACCCATTTGTCCAGGGGGACCGTGGGAGAGACGAGAAGAAAAGCGGGAGCGTCTGGATTGAGACTTTAAATGATGGCGGAGAGGGAGGATCGCTGTGCTATTCTCTTCTCTTCGGTCAGACGGTTTGAGACGTGGCTCTGACGTGACATGTCATGAAGAGTGGCGATGGCGATGGCACCGTAGCATATATGAAGGACAGGGATTTCTTCATTTTCCGATCGATTCTGCATTTTCATTTAGAACGATGAGGTATCGTGTACAGTGCACAAAGATCACAGAGAAGGGAGTCTACTCTGATTGGTTCTATGGCACCCGGAAGCTTCTTTTAAGCCCAACGTCATATTTTATGATTCATTATCCTATTAAAGGTTATTGGGTGCAAGTGTGCTCTACTACTCTACTTTTAGGATTCATTTCGCCAAAACATGAAATATTTGCACACCTTTCACATTGTACAACACAAGGTGTCTAACGTAGAGGCACAAGCGCACTCCTGCACCAACAACCATGAGCACACACACATGCACACACACACACACACACACACACACAAACACACACACTCACACAAACGCACGCATGCACGCACGCACTTCATTAAAATACCTAAAACCCTCTCACATACGGACACCCCTGCTGCATGCATTAATTAGCACTTTGGTAACAAGCTAGCTCTTTTCTTCACACCCAAAGCCTCTTTCATTAGCATGACAGTGGCTAGCAATGGCCGTGGGCCCATGAGCTGCCGGCCCCTCTCCTCAGGGCCCCTGATTAAAGGTAGCACCCCTACCACGTGAAGCTCTCCACTCCTTTCATCATCACAGCCGGGCAGCGTCTCTCGGATGATCCCCCTGACCACAAACTGTCAAGTGTACCTATTTCTATATGTCGAGCCCTCCACCCCCCCCCCCCCCCTTCCCTGCCCCTTCCCCACTCTTTGGTTCTCTTCTTCTTCTTCTTCTACTTCTTCCGTCATTACTCCCAAAAAAGAGACAATCTGTGCTAGAGCTGGTCCTCCACCACAATCTAATTGTCACCCACCCACCCCTGTAGATCCTTATGGGCGTCTTTCCTTTTAAACCTGGAGCCTAATACATGTATGCAACAGGGGGAGGTCTGCACTGTGCAGGCGATCTCCATCCACGAAGATGCAGATCAGACAGGACTAAGGCGATTCACACCGTGGACTTGACAATGGCAACACAGAGGGGAGACCCTGCAAAAAGACAGGGCCTTCACCCTACAAAGGCTTATCCTAATTCCTCTCCCCTATATAGAAAACCACTTCTTCCCCCTTCTCAGTGGTCATGCGAGCATCCTTACACCTGACTGGCGGGGTAGGCACCGTCTCAGGTCCTCAGCCCATCGGGGTCCCTCTCCATTTGGGCTCGGATTTCAAGGCAAAATGTCTCATTAGCCCTGGTCCTCGGTAAAGGGGCGCAGCCCAATTCAAATTCAGTTACAAATTCCCTTTGAATTGAAGGAGGAAGCGAAGGAGAAGGGAGAGAGAGAGAGAGGGAGAGAGGGGATGGAAGATGGTCTCAGTTCACCGCTGTGGCCTTGCACCCAGAGGGAGAGAGAAGGGGAAGAGGGGGAGTAAGGTCCTGCTGAAGCAACAGCAATTTCACGCCGCCATTACCTCTATTGGCAAGAGAGTTATGCTAATGCCATTTTAGTGGGGAAGTGCTGGACAATAACAGTTAGGATGGTCAGACGGTAATGATTAAGCCTGGCAATAGGATTGTGATAGACCCTCTGCATTCACAAACGATATGCTTTCTTTATGGCTCACTCTACTTGGATGCATGCCAATGCCAATTGTTTTATAGAGCGGGTTTGGGATTTGATGGAAAATCCATAATAAACAACATCATATTTTACTGATGTAAAATATGTGTGAAGGGTAGCCTACATCACTGGGAGCTCAGTTTCCCCTCAAATGCATTCCATATTTCCATTATATTCAAAAGTTGTGATGTATGGTGCCTTTCTCCATTCGATCGCATGCTGTTTGCAATCATTAGTCACAATAAGTATAAAGGCACATGGTCACGGCTTATTTTATTTCTCTCCACATTTGATCCATCCACGACACTCAGCAGGGGGGGATGGGGGGGTGGGGTATCACCACTTCTATCAATTACCCACATCTTGAAAGCAGAAAGGATCTGCCTACAGGACTCAGTTCTTTACCTATAGGTTGACTTCTGACATCCTTTAGCACCCCGTGACACCACATCTCTCGGGCCTGTCAAAATTCCATCATAGCTTCACACCATTCCACACAGAGGTGAAAATCACATTCAGCTCAACCGAGTGACCCTCCATAGAACAATAAGGCCAAGTAGGCTTCTCGCTAAGCTTCACATTGCCCTGAGTTGAGTGGTTTAAGATCTGTGAAACAGGAAGTGTGTGACTGCGGAATCTGATGCTGTGTTATTATTGGTCCCCCCCTGGTGTTTAAGTCCCAGAACTCGCCACTATATGGCAGCCATATACTGTGCTGTCCCTCGCTAATGATGGTTTCATCGTATAAGGCTGCGTAATGCCTGGGGGGAGGGGGGAGGGTGGGCATGCCTTCTACTAACAAGGAGGAAGGGTCTCAGAGAGCCACTGGCCCATGGACGTCAGAGATCCTAAGGGCCAGACAGACATCGTATCACACACACACTGTTCAGAGCCATCTCCTTCTCCTACCATTGCAAGTTAATTATAAGGATTAGTGGATGCTAAATGCAGGTACTGCGCACAGAATAAATGAATAAATGCCCACCGTCTGGTGATGATTGCTTGCTGCCGATCTATTGAATGTGACACCTATTGATCTGTCTTTCTGCTGTGCAAAGCACCCAAACAATGGGCAACAGAGATCAGAGAACAGTATGGTTGGAGCATGCTGCTTCGTGCTGAGATGGAAAAGAGGCGGATGGGTAGTTAGCACCACGCACACACCTGCCTCTCCTCCTCCACCAACCCGATCTCTAACCCTTCATTAGGACTCCCCACCAACACCAAAGGAGGTCGGCCTTTTGGTTCTAATAAACCAGTTGAAAGCATGTGGTCGCAAGATAGTGCCGGACAAGAAAATAGGGGTTATTACATGTTAACATCTTTCAATCAAGAGTTCCCATGTTGGTAATTGGTGGGATTACTGCATTTCAGGGTTTTTATAGACGACGACTAAGATAAAGGATGAAGAAGGTCCTATTAGGACTGCGTGATGAAAAAAGTATATACGAGGGAAAAACTGCTTTCATTATTTGATCACGTTCTTTAAATTATGTTTTCGTTTCTATTACTACTCCAACAGACACATGGGTACTTGCTCGGTTAAAAGGAAATAAGAAGGGCAAGTGGAACATATAACAAAAAAATCGAACTTGAGGAGTCAGTCAACGGTTAAGAGAAATGTTCCTTTATGTGCATTTGATACACTGTGATTTCTTCCCATCCCCTGAATGGAGTTGTGAATGCCTGGCTGTTTCTGTGAATTCATTTGTCAAATTAAATTTCATTGGCTGTCATGGAGGTGGAGTTCACCACTAAGGATATCTGCATTCCCTTTTCAATCAAATAGGCGACATCTGGCTTCGCTGTGTGCATGTTTCACTAACTCTATTTCGCAGCCTTGCCGTGTCCGAGTGCCAATCAAGATAAGGCTATACATTAAGTAGATGATTTGATTCTCCGGCTAGAGAGTGCTCTTCAGCACCAGACACCGATATAAATGTGTGCATGTGCGCATACTTTATTCGGACGGCAGTCAAAAGTCAATTCCATCTTTTTAAGCCACCTCTCATTTCTGTAAATTGAACGGAGCCACATGGATAGAGTAGTGTGGTTGAAAAAAAAAAAAAACACAAGCGACAGTTTGTCGGAAGCGAAGGAACAACCGTGATGTGATGGAACTGAACCAGCCAAGGAGAGGCTGTGTGTTAGCAGTACGAGCAGGCAAGGGCTGATGCCCTACAGCACACTGCAGGGGCTAAAACGTTCCCCCCACCCACCACCTCCACCACCACATCATCTACGCAGGGAGCTCAGAGACGAGTAGCAAACGCAGGATTAGCAGACTCTGCTTTCGCCCTAGGCAGTCACCGGGAGAGGTCTTTGCTCAGGAAGGTGTACATACAAACACATTGCAATTTGCTGTCGTCAAAGCACAACCCACACACATTCTCGCTCATGCGTAGGCGCACCTGTACATATACACTACGCATTCATGTATGCACGCACGCACACACGCATACACACACACACATACGCACACACAAACACACACCAACACACACACACACACACACACACACACGCACACAATAACACACACACACACACACATACACAGTGTACAGGCAAACTACAACATCTTGATGATGGCAGATTGAAAGCTTGAATCTACATTATTGAACATTAATGAAGGATTTAATCATAATCTCAGCAGGTTACAAAATTACACTGTAAACGTCTTAAACAATGTTATATCAGGGTTGACATTATCAACCCAGTTATAACATTTCTCCTCCTGTGCTAGGGTGCTACAGCTGACACCTCTTCAATCTTTATTTCTCATATGAGCACCACTCACACTCACACACACACACTCACACAGACACACACAGACACACACGACACACTCCCTGCAGAGTGTGTAATGCTTGAACTCTTCCCGGTATGTGCAGTTCGTACCAGGGGGTACACTCAGCAAACCCCACGTATATACTGTAGAAGTATCACAACAAACACACAGACCCACTGAGGTTCTACCGAGTGTAGAGTGAAGAACTCCCGTGAAACGGCTAATAAGGACTGGAACTGTCTGTTCCAGTTACTAGTCAGATCAAAATAAAAAAAAACTAAATTTCATACATCTAATATGAACTAACAGACTAACAAGCTCCCAGACGTCCCAGAATATTTCAATTTCACCATGAAACTTAAAATCTAAAAAATAAATCCCTTTCAATAATCACAGGCACAATATTACAAGTGGCTGTAATCAATCCCCCCATTGCAGCTTAGTTCATGGTTCACCTTCCACCTATCTGAGTGTCCTCGTGGCTGCTCAAAGAGACACATAAAGAGAAATGTCAGGAGCATTCTCCCTGCTCACTGCTTTCAACCCCTGGTGCCCATTATTAGTTAGCCACGGAGTCATTGTAATTTCAACCTCAACCCCAAATCTGTTTAATGAGAGCAATGATCCACAGAGAGAGAGAGGGAGAGGGAGGGAGAAGGAGAGAGAGAGAGAGAGAGAGAGAGAGAGAGAGAGACAGAAAGAGAGAGACAGAGAGAGAGCAGAGCAGAGCACAGAGGGGTAAAGTGTTTTTCACGAGAGGGCCCTTATTTTATTTTATTTTATTATTTTTTTAATGTTTTTTTATCAGCCTAGAGAAGCAAAAAAAAAGACTAGAAGAGCTGCTCTTTCGCATTTGGCTTCAAAGCGGTGCTTTAAATTGTGCAGACAAGACTTCATTTCCTCTTATCTGCTGGCAGTATAGCTCCTCTAGAGCGGCAGAGGAGCAGGGAGGAGGAGAGGAGGAGGGGGATGGGATGGAGCAGAGGGGTGGTGTTGGGTGGTGCTGGTGGGGGATGTATGGAGCATACAGCGCCACACAAAGACGAGGGGAAAGACTAAAATTAGCTGAATTTGAGAAGAAGAGGAAGAAGACAAAGAGGAAGAAGAAGAAGATGAAGAAGACAACGAAGAAGAAGAAGAAAGAGAGGAGGAAGTTGTTAGACATTACAGTTATGTGCTGTGGGAGTGGGAGTCTAAAAAGCTCATTCCTCTGCCAGACCCTTCAGATGGGAGATGTGTGTGTGTGTGTGCTTTGTTATAGAGAGAAGAGAATACACTCGTGGGTGGGACTCCGCTGCCCTGCTAAGTTGCAGTGGGCCTTTTGTGTCCTCGTGTCTGGTTGGTTGTTTCCACACAGAAGACAACCTCTGCCAACCTCGCGGTTGTCCTTGTAAATGTATGCTGCGAGCGGTATTGAGTGATATTTCAGGCAACAATGTCAAGATGAATATGCCATTGTGCTACATTTTAACTCATCTCTGGGATGTGATTTTTTTCTCTCTCTGACATTAGTGGAAGTGTGTCAATATCATTTTAGTACAGGGTTACTCATACATTCGTCCATTCAAAATATGACTTAATTACATTTGCAGAAATGAATAGACTAATAGTAGTTTATTTCATGCCGCTCTACTACAGTACTTTATCTTACTTTGCGCAAATTATGAAGCCATAAACATACACAATAGTCAACAACAATGCGTGGAAACATGGTATCCACGAGTAAGCGCAAATTCAGTTCACTAACAGGTTGTACAGTAACAAATTGTCATGGAGTCAGGTGATATCTTGGTGTGTGTGTGTGTGTGTGTATGTGTGCGCATGTGTGTGTGTTTGTGTGTGTGTGTGTGTGTGTGTGTGTGTGTGTGTGTGTGTGTGTGTGTGTGTAGACATAGCTACTAACATAACTATAACTAAACTATCATATCTACAACACTTAAAAAAGTAACTGTAACGTCCCTGACCAAAACTCCTGGCACTATGTTAGCCAACGATAGAAATCCCAGTGGGTAAGAAGTACAGCACAGCTCCGATGTCCTCCTTTAGCTCACAACAAAGCATCTTAGCGAGAGCAATGCTGCTGGAAACCTTTGAGGTTGGATTGAAGGAACGTTAAAAAAAAGGAAGAAAAAGAAAATGTCACCAACTCCATCTGTGAAGAAGATTTTAGATCGAGAGTCTGACAATGAACATACATCAAAGGGAAATGCAGACCCCAGTCTTCAAACGGAGAGGGGGGGTGGGGGTGGGGGGGCTGCAGTGAGCAGCAGCATATTGAGGGTTATTAAATAGATGAATATTGACAGGGTTTTCCTATCTGAGGTGAACCACAGCTCAGCCCTATATCTCAGCACATCCGACGGAGGCCAGAGAGATCGCGAGCCCAGCCCCGGCGCATTCAGCTAGCTGGCAGCTATATTCTCGGCAGTGGCTCTAATTGACGGGCAGAGCGCTAGCAAAACAGCCCTCTACTTTCACCCTTCCCCACTCTCTTCTCTCCCTGTGCCCACAGGACCGAGTTGTTTTCCTAAGCCAATCAGGGTAAGGTTTTTGTTTGCGCAACCCCGGCTACGTCCTTGAGCAACGCTTTCGGCCCCTATTCATCTCAACCAAACAACCCCCCCCCCCCCCCCCCCCCCCCCACCCCCCTAAAGGGTTTAACTGGTAGGCAAACATGGCGCACGTGGGTAATAGCGGGGGCACCTTGGATGACTATGTGAATATTTACCCTAACGTCAATGAAGAAGGGGGGGGGGGGGGGGGATGCATTTAAACCAGCCCTCTATTGGCAGGGTCAGGTTTGGACATTGGAAGGGGTGGGGGGGGGGGGGGGGGGGGTATTTCTCTCTAAACACTGGGTAGTTTAAGATGGAGACTACTATAAGTAAGAGGATGGGAGAAGAAGATGTTTGCACTGGATATGCTAACAGCTCATTATGTGTGTTTGAATGCGGCTCGAAGCCTATTTTCTGTTAAGCTAATAGTAGTTCTTACTCTACCTGGGCTCCATAAACAGAGAGGAGAGTTCCAAGGGTCCGACGCGATGGCGTGCGATCGGGAAATTGGCTTGCTCGGTAACTTGGCTGAATAGCAGAGGTTGTTCAAAATGTCAGGTCCATGAATAAATACATCTGAAAATAAAATGGCAGTCTCCCACGCACCAGGGCTATTGCAGGGGGAAGGAAGGTGTGAGCAGAGAAAACCCATCATTCATCCAAAACATTCTGTTTATCTATTTTTCTAATTAAAATAAAAAGTTTGGTATGAAGTATTCGTAAAAAGTTTTTACATTGGATAAAGCATTTCTATTCCCTTCTTCAACAGCTGATAAATGCAATCCATAAAGGGCCAGCACACAATTCCCCTGCAGAGACCAAGAGGAATGGGAAATCCAAGGAAATAGCAGCAATCAACCACTGGATTGCAATGTTGTTGTTTGTGATTTGGATATGTGGGAAGATTTGATCAGGCAGGTTCTTCTGTCTGGTAAAGTGATGCCAGTGGTAATATGTTTAGCCAAGGTAAACTTCCAATAAGTGAATGCACATTTGATTAACTAAAACAATATGTAGGGCTAGATAGGCTTTGCTTCTCCTTTGTTTTCAATCTTTGAAAAATTCTTTCCACTCTAATTCTCTCCATTTTACTTGTTCCTTTAACTTTGAACAAATTTACAAGTTTAAAAAACACTTTCGGTGGAGGAGGAAACAACCAAATCATAAAGCTAGGTGAAACCCAAATACATATTATTTTAAACAACTTAAATTCATTCAGTCACTATATTTGCGAAGAAAATGAACAAATGAAATCCATCCCTCCTATATGTTTTCGATCTATGATGTTCCTCTGGGAGAGTCCCGAAGAACTTATAGAAGCGGGGTGCATATTGAATCTTTAATACACTAAAACAAGATGGCTGCCATCCGTCACAGTTGCACACACTGCTCGCAGGAGCAGGAGCCACGGCACTCTCACAGGAGACAGTTTCTCCCACCAGATCTTTGCTCCTGCTGCACACAGCTCTCCAAAGAAATAGGCTAGGGGCGGGGGAAGGGGGGCGGGGGATGGGGTAACTTTCCATCTATCAAACTAGCGACTGTGCTACCCCCTTAGATGAACAAAGTCCCAGTCACATATTACTGTACACACTCCAACCTCAGACTCTGCCAGGGACCCCGAAGCAAGCATTAAAAAGAATGATCTTATTACAAGCAGGAAGAAGAAAATATATATATATATTTTTGCCAGCATGTTGACAGAGAAAAGATATAATGGCAGTATGATATGTTTTATTTATTCATTTTCTATTTATAATTCAAAAGTTCCTTGTGTTAGCTTCTAAGGATGCTCTAGCGCTAAAAGAGGCAGCATGTTAATGCACATCTACTTAGCGAAGTGTTGTAAAGCACCAGTGTGTTAGCATGGTGCATTAGCAGCAGATCGTACTGAATATTTACACGTCTACATGAAATTAGTAAATCAACTGCAGTTCAGCTCAGTAGTAGCGTTGATTCCTTATACTTATTAAATACTAATTTGCTCACTACTATAACACAGCTAATACAATTACAGATATTTGTATCCATTGTAAAATACTAAATAAAATTATATAAAGTCTTACAACCTTTTTTAATTTCTACCTTCAAAACAAGCACATGCATGCATCTATTTGAAAATATATGCACACACACACACGTTAACGCACACAAACGTGAACACACACACATACACACACACACACACACACAGACAAAGCCCTTTGTGCCTTCCTCCACACAAGTGCTCCTCCAGGGGCCAATCCTGTGCTCCAGAGCCCTTTAGAGGGGCAGCAAGCCGGAAAATGACCCCATGCTGTCCTCACTCGGCCCTGCCCCGCCTGCTCACGCCTGTTTCCCAGAGACTTGCTAAGGGGGGGGTGCCCCCAGGCCTCCCTCTCACGCCATACCACCTCCCGGGGCCAAACGTTAACGCAAGCTCCTCACTGTGGACAATGAGGGCCCAGAGACGTGGGAAAGAAATGTCACAGGGCTCTCTGACAGGCCAGGATCGACCTCTTGAACCGTAAGGCTGGTCCCACTGGGACGCTTTATGTAAACACAGGCTGTCCAAGCAAGAGCCAGGCCCATTCTTAATTAGATTCATAACCTATGGGAGGAGAGGTACACAATCTACCATTTAGTAGCCCTACTGTTCCTTATGGGCTGGGGACCATTTCATGATTACACTGTGGAGAAAAAAACAGAGGTCCTCCTCACATAATTAAACATGATATACTGCAGTTATTACATTACATAATAATATATATATTTTATAATATATTAAATAATATAATATTTTACATATAATAATATGGTATTACATTTAATAGATGGTGTTCTTTTCTACTAAAACAAAACATGTAATCATGTTACTAAGCAGCTCATTCCATAGATAATAATTATTTATTGACCTTAAATGGAGTAGTCTTTTATCAACAAGTGCTGGGCACAAAAGCTTTACAAATTGCTTAACTGTTTTGCGAGTACCCATCTCCTGGTCAATAAACCTCTGACCTTTCAGCAGTGCCCCCTTCCCCTCTTTTTGTCCACATCCCTGGACATAAAGGAGAAGCATGTCCAATGAGGAAACGGTCAGCCACTGAGGACTGGGGGCGGGGGTGGGGAGGGGGGGGGGGGGGGGGGGGGGGGGGGGTGGGGGCGTTAGGAAAGGGGACATGCTGGGGTGGGGGTGGGGGGGGGTGGTGTTTATGGAGTGGTCCGGGAGGGGGGGCGGGTTAAAGAGCACCACAACAAAAAAAAACACAGGGTGTTTAACTAGTTTGTGATGGACACTACCAGACAGCACACTTCACCCCCAGACTAAACCTGAAGTGATGGATTCTGGGGGAACTTGAAAAAGTCATATCATCCATCTTACCCGCAGAAGAGAAGAAAATGTTTAAATCATCTTCTTCATTTATTCAGCGATATCTACTCTATAACTTCAGTAGGAGAACTAGATTTACGTAGTAGGTTACGGATATGAATTCATTCATTTCATTCGACTGTGACATAATTTATCGAGACATACACATGTTTACCTTCCATGGTACTATGAGCACTACTACATGGTCCCACTACATGGGCTACTGATACAACCACAGGATACAACACACTACGCTACTTCACTCTGGGTTCACGGGTCACACGATTATAGTGTCGAGCAGGGTGGCAGTTGACCATCCCATGTCACCAACGAATGACCTAATCTGTTTGCTTAAGGCCCGTGACAGGGTCCCATTGTCGACCTCCTCCGGACAAGAGCACATATGCCGGTCAAACCACTGTGGTAGCCAGGGGTCAAAGGGCACAAACCTCTCCCCTTCACCACCAGTCCCAGGAGGCTCATTCTATTGGACTCTTGGGCCAGTGAGTGGACATCATTAATGGCTGAGACAGGGGTCACCAAGATCCTGACCCTCGCCCAATAGCTCATGAATGCACACATACACTTTGGCAATGCATCACGTCACATGTTTTGATCATCAAACTGTTCAATGCACTTTCAAAGTATGTAAAAATAATAGTAATAATGTACACACAAAAACAATTTGTGACTCACATTAAGCAGATTTAAGAACTAGCATGGATCGTTGCAAATGTCTACGGTGCAACAGCTTTCAAATGACCTTGATGTTCTAAAACGCTGTAGGCAAATTCATTAAGTATTAATAATGTACTATAATGTATAAGCCTAATAGCTATTCCTTGCTTTTCTGTAGAAAAAGAAAAAAACAGCTACGTTCAAAGCTCAACGTCATCAAGCATATTATGGAAAGGGGCCGGAAAAGATGCATGGGGAGCAATTATGAATGCAGAAATGTAGGTTGAGAACGATAATTACCTCTGTAGAAGGGACTTTTAGAGGGAAGGTCTTTGAGTAGTGGGTATTCCAGTGTTGATCTTGGGGTTAACTACTCTGTATGGAAAAACGAGGCCAGAGGTACGTTTCCTGACCACAAGCTACATTTAACATTACCATATGAATGCATGTGTTTTGCAACATACATTTTATGTAGAAAAAATTATTCTTTCTTCAGAATTCAACTAAATAATTTGCGTGCATGATATACACAAACTAATACATTATCCCAATTTGCATAGTGACTCCATTTCTTGCATTACTGGCCCTTCAAGGTCTCTCTCTCTCTCTCTCTCTCTCTCTCTCTCTCTCTCTCTCTCTCTCTCTCTCTCTCTCTCTCTCTCTCTCTCTTTCTCTCTCTTTCTCTCTCTCCCACTGCTCAACTTCTGTCTCTTTCTCATTCCTCCATGTTTTCATTGCCATTGTCAGTCACTATGTCCTCATCATCCTCACTGTATTTCAGTGGCCATAGAGGATATGCTTGGCTGCACTCAGTCCCCTTGCACCCAGACTCATAAATCTACATGCTGTGGAGGTTTAAAAGATCTTAGCATGAAGATCGCTCTCACAAACAATGCCCTTCATCCGCTAATGGAAGCCAAACATGAACATTGTGGATCAATGCAAGGTTTAATAAGGTTGGTGACTGTTCACTACTGATTTGCATATGACCCTTTGTGCAAAGAAGACTTCCCAGTGATATAGTTCTACACTACAATCCACTATACTACTAATACTACTACTATTATACATCACCAATCATTCGTTTTACTGACATTTGGACATTTAGCAAATTTATTTTTTATTAAGATTCCAGTCACAACTCCACCACTCCACTCAACAAATGTCGAGATTACATATTTTAATGGGACCTAACTTTGTTAAAATTTGTTTTATTAAATATTCAAAAACTATAGTCAAAAGAAAGTATGGTCAGAAACGTAAATGGAATTTTCTCCACAATAGGTCTATTTGCAAAAATTCGATTTGACAAATTCTGCCATGCAGCTAGGTCAGGGGTTAAATGAGTGAGATCAGGGAGTCTAGGACCTCTGTCCTGGGACCACTCAGATCAATGAACGGGTGTTAAACATGTGTGCATAATAGGGCATTGATTAGTTGAGAAACATATATGTCAGATGGGTGGATTGGTGGTCAGTGCTGCTGAGGAACATTTTGCAATCATGCTTAAATGAGATTGAATTAAAATGCAAATGCACAACAACTGGTTAGCTTATCAGGCAGCAATTCTGTAGACTGTAGTGGATTTGAGAATATTAACGTGTGTAAGAAATAGGGCGGCAAGAAATACAAACACAGCCGATGCATAACGAAACATTTACTTAATATAAGCCGATAATACTCTTTAAATTATACTTAAACTATATATTTTCTTAAAGCATCTTGTTTTCCTCTTTGTCCCTGTATTAACACCTTTATAGCTGTTTTGTGCACACACAAAAAGCTCCACGCTCTTTAAACCACTTGGATGTAAAACTATAAACGTCTTACCAACGAAACATGCTGGAGGTATGATTATGATCACTCTCAATCCTCCGACCTCTTCTTACTGTTTCATAGCACGGCCTGCACCGACCAACCAACCTGGGCCCTTCAAATAAAATGGACAGAACAGAAAGGACAACAAGGGGTATAGATGCAAAGGAAAGGAGGGGGAAAAAAAGAGTCAAGGGGAAAAAGAGAAAAGCACTTTTGTGCTTTTCAAATGGATGGGAAATGATTCGCTGGGATTTGCTGACAATTATACGGTGGGGTTTAATCAATTCTGCCCATTCACAGTGTGGAGAGGGCTGATCCCCCAGCACAAAGGGCCCAGCCGTGGGAGGGCGGTACCTGAGAAAGCGCCGTCCCGGTGTAAGTAGCATGGGGCAACACTCCCCTCCTCGCACATTGCTGCGGAGCATATGGCCCCTCTCTGAACTTATTAGCTTGCGGATTAAGGCCAATCGTAACGACCCAAGGGCCAGTGGCCGCCCCCTCCTCGCCCTTCTCTTTACTTACCCGGCCAACCTTCCTCACACCGGGAACGCGGTTAACTGACAAGGGGTATTGTGTTCGGCACCTAGATGGCCCCACCCCTCACTTACCCTGTCACATAGTTAAGTTTGATGAGGTTATTAAGCACTCTGACCATTGGATCCACGAGTCGCGCAACAAACTCTGGTGTCACGAATTAACGCGTAGTCGTGGCTTCCACTTAGCATAGGAAGCACACAAGCTCCCTTCAAAAGTGTCTAAATCATAATATTTCAAAATCCACCCTTATTGCTGAACCGATATGGTAATGCTACCTCAGCGTTGGCTAGCTGCTGCGCCGTGGAGTGGATTAAAAGCACCTGAATGCGATCACACAGATTAGACCTGTACATATGAAGTCTGATTGGCATCTCATTGCATCTTGACATGCAAGCCCCACATGAGAGCAGACACACTGGGACCAAAACCTCCATTGGGCGTGGGTTGATTATAGGGCTATTATTCATCACAGTACTTAAAGGTGGTCTGAGAGTAGGAATTAAGAGCTTGATGGCTACTGTGAAGGGACCTGGTGCTGAAATATGAGAGTGTTAGCAGCATTCAACAGGGCCTTGGGCCTATGGGAGGCGAGACCAAGGAAGGGTGGTAGACTATAGCTTTCTGGCATTCCTGTGAATTCATGGAGAGAGATTTGGCAGGGGGGGAGCCTTCCATTTTAGCCCTCATTTGATCTAAAACGTGGCAGGTGATCCTGGGCCTCTTTATGTGTTGGGCCATAGGGGTCTGCCGACCCCGCATGACGGGCCATACCTGGTGCCCTTCAGGCCACCTCATTTAGGAGGCGAGAAGAGAGGCAAATTCAGCCCAGGGTATCCATCCCATCACGGAGCCTCACCTGGCCTCAAGGGGGAGAAGGTTGCGAGGTCATCCCCGCACCGCACTGCCAAGGATTCTCCACACCTGCTTTGCTAATCCCCTCACACACTGTGAGGAGCTGGAGGGCCCAAAGGTCAGAAAGGGAGCGGAGAAGGCCATCCTTCTGGTTCTCTAAGACAGGATTAGAGCCACAGCAGGGGGGGAGGGGTTCTCTTAAGGGGCCATGGATCCCACACAAAGAAGACGCCATGGAGGACATATCTGAGAGGACCAGATGAAGACGCAGAGTACAAGCATCGTTCCCATGTCTCCTAGGCATTGCATGGGATCCATGACCTGAATCATACCGATCACCCTTCACCCATCCATGGCAACAGGAGCCACAGTGGTGAATATGGTAGTTGACTTTCTTCAATTCAAAAAAGCTGTTGCTCTTGTTTCCAGACTTCTTTGTTTGCTTTAAAGATGGAGGACTCGTTATAGTGGAGCACAGAGGCGGTTGATCTTTAATGAGAGGGGAATTCCTCTTCCTCCCTTCACCGCTCTGCACTGCATGATAGCTTTCTACACCTTATCTTTGACACCACCCCCGCCAGCTTTAACGTGTACGTCGTCATATGGGCAGAGGGATTGCTTCTCCTGAAGACTGTGTCATCGAGAAGGACCGATTAATGCTCTTCGAAGTGATGAAGCTGAAGCAAGTTAGCCTTAGCCTTATTAATATGCAAAGCAAACAGACAATATTTCCACATGGAAAATGTGTAGAAAACACAAACGGCATTTAAGATATAGGAATGGCCGTCCTAATATGAAGGGGTTTTTTTTTCATACCGATTTCCTGAATACGCCTAGGGAGGATCAATGATCCTGCAAAGATACAGCTCACCATCTCTGACACATGATCGTCTCTGGGGAATAAAGGCGACCACATCAAAAACATTTCTCAGGGGAACGTGGATGATTGTATGGTGCTTTGAGAGCTATTTTAAGAGTAAGGAGATGGATTAATATGTAACAATAAATTGCATTTATAACAAACCAAACCCAGCTCAGCATTGCAGGGATTGTTCAATTTAAGATTTCTTTATTAAATGCAATAAAACCACAAGAACTGCACACTGCAAAGAATATATCCAAGGCCATTAGGTTATCACATTAGACTTAGTATGTCAAATACATCTAGTATTGGACAAACAGCCAGTAAGGTCTCAGATTACACCCTTGATGAATCTTTATTGGTGATTTATTTTTGCTGAATCCTCATCCAGTTTTAAGTACAGTTGGAGGAGGTCATTCTGTGAGGCTAACAGCATATTGTTTCCATCCAACCACACATACATGCACACACACTGTAGCACGCCCTACCCCGCATCTCAGTGTGTGCCAACTCAAATCACGTTAGCCAGGCAAATCACGTTAGCTCCTCTTTAGCGTCAAGCACACTTTTAATTCAGAGCATCACTTCATCAACAGCAGCCTTGTTTGCAAGCCGCTGCTCCAGTTGTCAGTCCCTCTGCACTGATCCACATCCTCAGGGGTCAGGTGGATCACACTACTCGCCACCAAGCATGCGATGCGTGTGTGTGTTTGTGTGTGTGTGTGTGTGTGTGTGTGTGAGTTTGATATGTGTGTGTTTGTGGTCCATATGCATGTGTGTTTGTGTGGTGAATATGCCTGTGTGTGTGTGTGTGTGTGTGTGTGTGTGTGTGTGTGTGTGTGTGTGTGTGTGCGCTGTCTGGGTCCGCAACGCCAATCTAGGATGACGGGAACGGACGAGCTAGTGACAACCAGGCGTGCGGTCTCCCACTCTGGCTTGTGTTGGAGAGTCCGTGCGTGCACTCAACCCCCTCTCCATGGCCCTACGCTGTCAGCGAAGGTCGAGTGTATGACAACAGGCTGATGTTTGTGCTGTGAAGACCAGAGGATGGGTATGGTGGTGGTGGTGGGGGGGGGGGGGGGGTGGGTCAGATGGAGGAGGTGAATGGGGGGACAGGGGTTGTGTCATGGCTGCCAGTCTACTTCACACACGCTGCGATTGGGCAAACAAAACCACTGTGCGCTTTCATTTTTGCTGCAATTTTACACTTGTAAAACATACACAGAACTGAAGAGAAGACAAATGCTAGTTTGTTTTTTCGAGGTTTTTAGGTTTTCTTATTTTTAATGAAAAATGTTTTATATAAAATTGAAGACCATCAAAAATAGAGGTAATATGTACATTTTCCAGGCAAAATAATTTGTTAAATCATATAAGTGTAATAACGTATAAAGCTATTACATGTTACAGTCATTTAACCATAGATCTACATTTTCCTTACCCATATTCTTTGCCTATATCTTACCCTCACAAGTATGTCTGAAAGATAGTATGGGTATTTGATATTTATAAGGAATCAAGGAGGTGATTCTGGAAATCAGAAGTTAGCCCAGTTGAACTCAGAGCTTCGCCCCAACAGCTTTAAGAAAAGACCCCTGAAGCTATGATCCTCGATTGGACCTCATGAACAGCACTCTGTTCTCATCCCACTAGCAGCCTACTAGGGAAATGTAATGGCCATCTTGTAGG
The DNA here is from genome assembly GCA_026745465.1 of Lota lota. Lineage (NCBI taxonomy): Eukaryota > Metazoa > Chordata > Actinopteri > Gadiformes > Lotidae > Lota > Lota lota. The sequence continues at coordinate 14,097,293 of JACYXH010000479.1, read as the reverse complement.
GAGAAAGGAAACCAAAGGGCTAGAGAGTAATACTAGATGCAAATAAAATAAACAGAGATATGTGTTTGGTCAGAAGTGGTTTTTCCTCAGTTCTTGGGTTGCCTGAGGCTACCCTCACCTCGGCTAAGACCAAATAAGGCTTTCTGAGTATATTGGAAAGAGCACAGAGCACATGCCAATGAATAGGCCAGAGGGGATTTAGCCCGCAGGACAAAGATGAAAAGATAAAAAAACACAACTACAACACAACATTATTAATTCTCTGTCACAGGATGAAGGGAATAAGAAAACTCAATCAATATGTAATCTTTGAAACACCTCAGATCAATTATTTCATTTTATTTATTGAATATTTCATTTCTATCTTTCTAATGTTGTGCTCCTAGATTCCACTTGAAGCTGCAACGCCAATTTCTAAGGCACATTATATAGGTGCACTGTACGGTTATGTTCCCGAAAATAGCCGCGGCCGTGGCTCTGACTCACAGAGGTGTGAGGGAGTGGGGGTGTGTGAGTGTGAGTGTGAGTGTGTGTGTGTGTGATGGAGGGGGGGGGGGGGGGGGGGTCCTGATGGTCGTAGGCTAAGAACAGCAGAGTGGGAGGCAGAAGGAGCACAGGGGAGAAGTTAAAGAGGCAGGGAGGCTAGGAGGCTCACAGTGTAGGCGGACGGCTGGGCCTAAAGTGTGTGTGTGTGTGTGTGTGTGTGTGTGTGTGTGTGTGTGAAGTTGTATGTGTGTGTGTGTGTGTTTTTGCGTAAATAAAGCTTGTGTGTGAATGTGTGAAGTTGTGTGTGTGTGTGTGTGTGTGTGTGTGTGTGTGTGTGTGTGTGTGTGTGTGTGTGTGTGTGTGAGCGCGTACACACACATGTAACTGCATTTGTGTGTGTGTGGTTGTGTGTGTCTGTGTCTGTGTAAGGGGCAGTTTATGGAAGTAGGTGTGGTGTGATAACCTTCCCCAGATAAAGGAGTGAGAGCATGGGCACCACAGTGCTCATAGGCACCAGCTGTAGCCTTTTGGCCTCAACTTATTTCTCCCTTTGGTTTTACCTGTCTAGCCATTTTTTCAACTGGTATTTGTAGGTTTACATTTGGGCCAAATAGAAGAAATAAAAACATCTTTATTTTTTGCATTACGATTTAATATTATTGTTCTAAAGTATTCCAGAAAAATACAACATTTAAAGGACTCTAAAATGTATATAAAATATGTACTTTCTGTAGAATCAAGTGAATATAATATAATATATTCACTTTCTTTTTAAATAAATAGCCCATGCAACTGTGTGATACAAATCTCACCCCTAAATATGTGTACTTAAAAATTATACTCATATTCTCATCATACATTTTCTTTACACTATTTCTGAAGTGCACGAGGACAAGCCTGCCAGTGAGTGGACCACATGCCATTAAAACTAAATTCACAATGCCCTCCCTCTCGAAACAGTGAATTTGTGCCAGCATCAGCCACCAGCACACTGCAGCAGCAGAAACCATTGAAAGAACCACTGCTGATGTAATCCCTTGTATGTCTCTTCTTTCATTTCCAACATGCCAAATGAAATGAAACAAAAGTGACCAATGACCAGTATTGTAGTCACTTACTTGCTGTGCCATATTGCATTGTTGTCTAAAAGCACATTATAATTTGGATATGTTAATTGCACCTTGAATATTTATATCAAGCAATAGAGATGCAGGTACACTGAGCATGTGCAGACATTAAATCCTAACGTCCTCACAATGCTATAACGTGCTCTAAGGACCACAATGAAAATCCACCCTGATTGAGGCAGTGGCAAATATATTCTGGCGAGAATCCATCTGCCATTGGCTAAACAGACAACTGTTAATCCTTACTGCCATTTTGTTAACGATCTTGGCAATATGAATAAGCAAACGTAGCATTGCACAACTGGTCCTCGTCTTTAGAATCAACTGTGTTTCATCAACACAAATAGAGTACTACAAAAAAAGCCAGGGATATTCAGATGACACAGACAGTTTGTGAATAAGATTTAAGCATGTGGACTGAATGAGTGGTGCGATATGCAGAGGTGGAATCAAATGAAGACGGCATGCGGGGAAGACAAGTCACACAGAAACAGGGTGGGAAGGGAGCCCAGCAGCACTCAGAATAAGGGGGTTTTGATCAGGAGTTTCTACGGGATAATTGTCAGGATCTGCTGTTTGGAAAATGACTGACAAAAGATAGAATATGACAGTGGAATTTGTTGAGGAAACATGAATATGTGTCAAACATCCGTCAAACAAAGAAACGCAATATTTATGGATTCATGAGGAGTGTTTATTTCTCTCGAGACACACACCGCATACAAACTCTCTCTCTCTCCCTCTCTTTCTCTCTCTCTCTTACACACACACACAGGTCCTTGCTCTTTAGCGTTTCCCTTGCCATCAACCACGTCACCATGGTATTCTAAGATACAGATTAACATGTAGAAAAGGCAGTTTACTTGACAATATGGTGAAAAGCAATCCCCACATTACAACTTGATCATCTAACCCGTGTTTTTTTTCCAATCATATGTTTTACAATTTCAACCCCCAAAAAAGGATTCACACTAGCACATGCTGTTGAGTATTCAAGAGCTTTTGAAATGCGTTGTCGAAAAAAGGGCCGTCCAACCCACCGGCCGCTTGGATCAAAGCCCGGCTAGTAAATAGAACAACAACGGTACATTTGCACATGCTAACAAGCTTTTCTAAAGGATGCAAATTTAACACTACTTTTTGGGAGAACATCAAAGCCCCTCCATTGTGTAGATTAATGTTGTACAGTTTATACACACACACACACACACACACACACACACACACACACACACACACACACACACACACACACACACACACACACACACACACACACAGGCACACACTGCATAAAACCACAAAACAAGTAGAGAAAGAAAGGAAGAAAGAAAGAAAGAAATCTATTTGATCATTTAGTTATTTTCCCCTTTTTCAGTATGACAAGCCACCTTATTTCCTTTATTCCTCAATCTCTCTGTTTCCATCTCCCTCTCTCTCTCTCTCTCTCTCTCTCTCTCTCTCTCTATCTTTCTCCCTCTCTATATGCCACTCTAGGACACCATGTCCTCCCACTATGAAAACAAAAGTGTGCTAATCATCTGAGGTCCAGGGGGGAGTGAGGGGTGGTTGTGGACCTGAGGTGGTGCTGGGCCGCCACTGTTCTCTCCATTATCTGGCCTCAGCAGTGCTCAAGTTTTTGTTGGTTTTAGTTTTGCGCCCTCAATCAATGGCTAACAAGAAGAGCTTTAATCAGGGTCTTAATGTGGCTGTACAAGAGGTGGGCCGGCCCCATTGTCTGGGTCTGAAAAGGCCCGATCGGAGGGGAGTCCTCCCGCGTTTCTTTACATTCACCTGCTGGGCCTTATTGGGTCTCTTTCAGCGAGGAACAGGACAAGGCAGGAAGGGGGGACGGGGGACGGTGGGGGTGAATGAATGAGACCGGTCAAAGTGTGGCTCCTGTTCGAACAGATCCACGGGTTAATCAAGGGGGCTACTTGTCATCGCCATTGAGCCGCACAGTGCCAGCGGCATGTAGGACTATTAAAGCTTTCCCAGGGCAATTCAGGCCTACTGAGAGGACGGGACGGGATGAACAACAGCTAGCCCATAATACATCCATGAGCTAATGATGGGTGGTTTGGATGCAGGGGACAGGGGGCTACTGCATGGCAGGGTGGTGGATGTAGAGGAGGACATTAAAAATAGAAGAGAGGGAGCACGGAGTATAATGAAGAAGACTGTAAGACATGGGAATGCATGCAAGCGGAACACTGTTTCCAGTTAAAGTGGTGCCATGATGATACTGTGTGAAAGACCTAATTGAACCCTCAAGAATACATCAAATAAATTTGCTGTTAAAAAAAACAGCAGTTATTATTTGACTAATCTAAAATATCCCAATGCCTGAATGTATCTTTTGTTAGTGGGGCCACGAAACAACTGTGCCCACTGTTGCAAAAAGGATTTAGCAGCAGAGACATACATAGCACGTAGACATGACTGAACTTACAGACACACATCAAACACGGTACTCTGTTTTCTTTTCTTTTATCTATTTATTATAGATTTCTTGTGAAATATGTGTAAGACATTTCCAGTCTAACTCTTACACGGCTCATATATATATTTCTCATAGGCCTGTTTGATCAGATCAAAGACTCACCATTAATACAATACAATGTGTTTCTCACAGATTTTTGATAACACTTGATCTATTACATTTTCATTTGGAGATGTGTACTTTGGGAGAATAAATGTGCTTTCTCTATGCATTTTTCAACCTGCAGTATCTATTCAATAAGGATCTGGCCCCATCTAGTGAAAAGTAAGAGCAATGCTTTGTGTGTGTGTGTGTGTGTGTGTGTGTGTGTGTGTGTGTGTGTGTGTGTGTGTGTGTGTGTGTGTGTGTGTGTGTGTGTGTGTGTGTGTGTGTGTGTGTGTGTGTGTGTGTGTGTGTGTGAGATGTAGGAAATGCAGTCTTATTTTTTCTCATTGTTAGATCAATATTCAAATATATCTAAAACATATTAGATTGATTATGAATATATAAATATATATGTATACATGCATACTATATACTATTTAATATATTTTTGACATTGTTCAGCAAAATGATTGCAGATAGAGAAGGGACCCTACTTGAGTAGAATCAGTGGATGGAACATGATTGAACATGACGGGCATTATTTTCGTTTTGTTATTATTATTTGTGTTATTGTTATGATTATTGACACTGCAATTCTTCTTCTTGCATTGATGCTGTTAATGATTTTCTGGAATGATTGAAAAGCATTTAGTGGCACCACACAAATGTAGTTAAAAAAAGAACATACTATTCACATCATAGTCTGACTCTGCATCATTATTAATAATAATATATTATAAACAATTTCAGTACTTTACATTCCTGATACAAAGTTTATCAAATCTTAAATTGGGACTAATCCAATCTTTTTTTTTCTTCCCAAAAAGGTTTCTGACATTTACACAGATGAAAAAATACATGACATTTTTGGGGCACAAAGATTGCTTTGAAATTATGAATGTACTTTAAACATCAGATTTGTCAGACGGGAGACGTATACTGACTGCTAATGACTAAGCCCACTGACAAGGGTTTTTTGTTGGGAGTCCACAGGAAGTCGACAGGTGGCCCCTAGTGAATCTCCAGCAGGGGGGTGGTCACACTTATCAGAGCTCTCTAACAAATGGCATGGCAGCAATTAGGAAAACAAAAGAGGGAAGGGGGCCAGTCATTAAAGCACAAGCATGTCAGCAGCCGACACCCACTTCTCAGTTTTCACTCAACTACTCATTGTCCACAGAATGAACAATGAGCAGTGTTAGAAAATATCTGGGTTTTTACTGGTTAATATGAAGTATATTACCAAATAATTCATGATAAAAGATTATAATGAAAAACATTGCATTGAATGAGGTGTGATAATTATTATTGGATTTTTTTATGTGTTGGCTTTTATTTCTATGCATTTTGTCAAGGCTGTGCTATTTCCTATCTGCATGTAAACTATTAATAATACAGTATTATGCTGAATCTGATTCTATGTTTTAAATTAATAATACAGTATGATGCTGAATCTCTGATTCTACGTTTTTAAATTATTACAATTCTGAAACATGCAAGTGCCCATTTTGTTCATCTTTATTTGTGATACTAACAGAATGTCACGTTTTATCAAAGGAAAATATTTTATTTAATATGTGAGTCAAATATATATATAGCAGATTTTTTCCCTGTAGAGTCATTTTTTAATGGTTAGATTTGAAATAACTGTTGTTAAGACAAAGCGGTTGTTGAGAGAAAAAAACGATATGATTAAAGATATAGCCTAATTCATAGCCTCATTTAAATATGGTTGCAATTATGCATCCATTGTTCTATATGTAATGAGATTTAGAAAAGAAATCCTTGCCACTCTTTCACACTTTCCTCTCTCTCTCTCTCTTTCTCTCTCACACACATGCACACGCACAAAAGCACACACACACACACACACACACACACACACACACATACACACATACACACATACACATTCACTTACACATACACACATATATATAAAGATACAATTCATTACCTGTCAAATAATATAACTAGCCATTTGCATGTTCTAATACCAAATATTCATCCTAATATCAACACACACACACACACACACACACACACACACACACACACACACACACACACACACACACACACAATCTCAGGTTTTTCACAATCTCAAGAGAAAGGACCCTGGGTTAAGAAGCCATGTATTTCTCAACAATAGGCAGATATGTATCCACTACCTTAGAAGTAGTGCATAGGTTCATTTGGCAGAAATTGTCATCATGCTTGTGTCCTGTGAAAGATATGATTATCTTATCTCTATGGCTTGACTCTATGGCTCACTACATATTGGTCTCTGAATGTAGATCAAGGTGGAATTTGATTGCAGAGTAGACGTCCAAATAAACACCCACAGAGACACACACACACACACACACACACACACACACAAACATTTATCAAACACATTGGACACCGGCCAACGAATCCTAGCACGTCTGTGTTGTTTGTGATTGGATTGAAGTGTCTTCGTGGTCAAATGTAGAAATCGGTCATCAAATTTGACTTGATTCTAACTAGTATTGCTGGGGAAGTTGCATGCATATAAGGAAGCAAGGACAGTGGGATTTGTCATAGAGAGACCATGCCATTTCTGCTCCCTTAAGCTATGGCTTTGATTGAATCCAGAATTGAGTTGAAATGTCACAAATCCTGCCAATACGTTGGAAATGAAAAGCTTGCCTTGGGGTTTAAAGGTTCCAATTAAGAAAGCGCTTAACACATTCTGTGAATTATTGTGTGTGTGTGTGTGTGTGTGTGTGTGTGTGTGTGTGTGTGTGTGTGTGTGTGTGTGTGTGTGTGTGTGTGTGTGTGTGTGTGTGTGTGCTCAAAAATATAACTTCATTCTGGGCCTCTGTGCACTAAACAAGCATCTCAAATGTTCTGAAATTCCCAAATATTCTCAAGTCTGGAGGACCCCAGGTTAGGTCCGAGACAATGACCAAAGCTAAAGGGAAATAGCATTCAAGTCATAACCAAGACCAACACAATTTGAAACCTGCTTGAATCCTATGAGAATCCACAGGTAAATCGAGTAGCAATGAGTTGCAAACTAATTTGCCAACAAGAAATATAGAAATAGGTTAAAAAAAGAAATGCAACAGAATCAACAACAGAGTGCATATCACAATCAACATGCTCTTGGCGTTTGCTATAAACTTGTGGCCAATAACCTCAAAGGGAAAGATACAACATATTAGTGCAACACTGATTCTGCTTTACTTTGTATATTGTGCCAATCTTGCATCACCAACTATATTTACTCTAGCACCTTTTCATGTCAATATTGCATTTCCTTGCTTTGGGAAAACAATACACTGAGAAAAAATAGATTCAGCCAAGCATCTTGATTTTGCATCAAATTATCGTTGCCAAACTGTAATAAATATTTTGGGCAAACGAATGAAGGGATTTGATTCGGCCATCTTTTTTACCCCCTTCTCTTTCCTTTCCCCTCCACCATATTTCCAGGGAAGAGGTAAAAAGGGATGTCCATCCCTGCTGCTGGCCTGTTTAATATTCACAGCACGTAAAGTGGGTCTGTGTTCCTCATTTAGATCCATACTGTACAGCTGGGGAGCTGTCGACCGCACCACGGCAGTATGCAAATGAATGTGGATTTGAATGGAGATGGTGGTAGACACAAAGCTCAATTACAGTGGGGGGGGGGGGGGGGGGGGGGGGGTTGTCTGGAGGGGAGGGGGATGGGGGGCCTTGACTACTTAATGCCAGAAAGAAAAAATATATAGGCTATACACAATGTTCAGAGACATTCAAACACAAAGGGGGGGGGGGGGGGGGGGGGGGGGGGGGGGGGGGGGTACGTCACTGGTAAATGCATATAAACGGCCATAACCACATGCATATGCAATGTGCATTTTCTTTACACGTCTGATGATTTCCACTGGCCATAAAGGCAGTTGACATTAATGTCTGACATCGAACGCACTCACAAATAACATTTACAATAGAAGGGGAACCATGGCCATACGGCCGCAATGCTAGTGTTAGGCGTGGGATGCTTAGACGTATCACCTGCCTCCGTCCCCCTTGCACTCCTGTCCTTGGTAGGAGCGCACTCACATCAGTCCTGCCATCCCCTTGTAACCATGGCAACCAGTGTGCAAATGGGGCTGGGCATTTACATGGGGAAGAAGGGCAGGGTAATTAATATTCAGAATGAATTCAGGATTTCATTTTGTTGACTTGTTTGGTTTGTGAAGTCAACACTGGTGGACGAGTGGGAACACATCATTACAATTACTGACAAGTGTAATATGAGAGTGATGAGAAAATAACCGATAAGATAAATTATTTAGGCATACTGGACAGTGAGCAGTTTTTTAAAGGGGAACATATATGCCCTGTTTGGAAGCAATCATATTGAATGTGATCATTGTCTTCCTCATGTTCGGTTTCACATCTTTTCACACACGCCAAATACAGCACATTTGACAAATCACACAACCGTGTCATACTATGCAATCATTTCTCATTGCCCGCAAACGCTTTCATATGTGACTGCAATATACAGACTCTGGTGCTGAAGAGAATAAAACAGAGGGCGGTCTAGATTTTTTGGATAAACCTAACTTGTTTAGGGAGACATGCATCAGACTGATGGGAAGATGGCGCGAAGTCTGATTTCCCAGAACATACCGTGTGTCAAAATGCATAGGCGCAACCTTTAGTCACAGCACCACAGACGCATTGCCTGACATTATCTTCCCGGAAGGAAAAAACTGTACATCTACTATACAATATCTTTCTCTCGTCATCCCTCTCTCTCTCCTTCTCTCTCTTCATCACTCTCTCTCCTTCTCTCTCTCTCTCTCTTTCTTTCTCTCTACACACACAATCCTTTCTATCACTTTGCCAGTCTATAGGCCTATCTATCTTGTGGAATTATGATTTGCCTCACTTTTTTGCAGTCGTTATGCGTTTGTCAATATCTGAAATAAAATCTTGAAATCAAAGGTTTACGTTAAATAAAAGGTTTATTTCTTTCTGTGTTTTCTTAACCAAAAAAGTCAAATTATTAACGGCGTCATGTCGACTTGTTTCCCTGCATCTTTATGCAATGAAAAAAATAATAAAAAAAACCAGCTTACTGCGGCGTCATACGAAATAAAGTAGAAGAAGGTTTTTTTTGTCAAATTGACAAGACAAACACACATGCACGCTTTATGACACGCACAGCACTGCCCATGCCCTCGTGAACGCGCACACACGGGCGTACATACAGTAAACGTTGCATTGGTCTCATCAATAATGCATTGGCACTTCATGTTTATGCAAGTTACAGGGCAAGACGAAGCGATGGATACCGAATCCTCTCACACATGCAGCGACTCAGCGTGTCACAGAAATCACAGTAAAAACGATTTACGGAACGAGATTAAGATAAAAGTATTCAGCACATACCTGTTAAATCATTATTTCTTTGATGCGGGTGTATGCAGGCTTGAAGGTTTCATGATAACACCGCACTATGAAATAAAACAGTAGCTGTGGTGATATGCAAATTAACAGCTCCCACCAAATACACGGGCATTTATTATTCATAAATTACTCATGTTTATGCAAATTAGGGCATACGGAAAACCTGGCGGGGATGGGATGCTCTGTCTAAACATACAGTGTGATTCAATTCCGGTTAGTTTATTCAATCTAACAGCAAAAGGCTGGTCTTTTTGCAAACTAAGCAGTTGACTAAAGTAGAGCTTGCCTTAAATAAAATTATATTTTTCGTAAGTACTGCTGAAAAAAAAAAACGTCAGAAAATTGTTGGTTAATCTTTGTATTTTGAAAGGGTAATGTCTTGAAAGCTAACAGGAGGCCTATAAGGCACACTTTTAGTTTTTGTAGTCACGTCTTTAGTGTTGCCCTATGGGAGTATCAGATAATTGAAAGGTTGGCACCCTCCGTCCTAACTTATCGATAATTATGTATGTTTATAAATTTCACTTATTTAGTTCGTTTTCTTATGTTTTCATGTAGACCTAGGCCCTATTCATGCTTTTATAATGCCATAGCCCTACCTGTTTATCTTGGTGATAAAACAACAACAACAACAACAATCGAATTTATATACTGATGTATTTATTCAGTCATTTAAAAAGACATGCATGTCCTCTGTACAAGCACTATTTAGAAGCAAGCAACACTGTAACCCTGTGGGCCAGCAGATCATAGCCAACGAAAGTGTGAATCACTGGGGTGTGTGTGTGTGTGTGTGTGTGTGGGGGGGGGGGGGGGGGGGGGGGGGGGGGGGGGGGGGGGGGGGGTATCTAACCCTATCTGTTATGAGACCTAACTGTAAATAAATGATAGGAACGAGATAACATGTCTCAGAGTAAACTATGTCTGTCTATTATTTTGAAATTTTAAAATAGTTTTACTTGATTATCTAAAATGCAGTAATGCGATCCGTGCGTCCATGCAAATGGCATAGCCTATATGAAAGTAGCATTTCAATATAATGAATGTAGTCGAATAATAATATTATATAATATAAGCTATACTATTGTAATATGTGGCAACATTTTGAATTTTCAGATTTCTGATCTCCCAGATCAAATTAGCAGTGCATTGGATTTATTGTGCGCGCTCACTATCAGCATTTACGGTAAATTCTAACGTCATAGCAAAGCGACACCGCGACATGTTTTGAGTTAGTTGTGAGGCTGTTGTGTTTTAGTGGTATTATCAATTTATAACCACCCTAAAGGTCTCCCTGATCCCTTTGTAGCAGTCGCTACTATCATTCTCTAGATAGGCCTAACGTTGCTGTACTGAAACTAGATGTCTACAAGTAATTGATAAGTTCGTTTTGTTGTTGTTTAAAAGAATTCCAGGTACCCAATATGTATCATAATAGCTCACACAGAAGGTTTTGGATATTTGACAATGAAGACGCGTTGGAGATATTAAGATGCCAGGCAAACCTGAAATGCCGTAACAAAATGTCAACGAGTGGGAAGGTGAGCCGCGCTGTAGACGATCTGCACACGATTCTTTACGATATATCTGCAAACTATTCTTCGACAATAACGGTAATATGTAATTACGTCATATTATTTTTAAGGAGTCCATGTTTTTGGAGCGGCACGAGGAACAGGTGTTGTTCAGATACTATGAGAAGAGACTTCTAGACTTTTGCAATGCGTTCAAGCCTGCGATGCCAAAGTCCGTTGTGGTATGAACTCTTTTTGTAATTGGTTCATCATTATAATATAGAACATATTGTTGTTACAGTACATTATGTATTTAGACACTTCAAATAGAGACGCTGCACATGTATCTCTACAGGGCACAGCCATCATGTTCTTCAGAAGATTCTACCTTAACAACTCCCTCATGGAATACCACCCCAGGATTATCATGTGAGTTGGGATTATTCAATGGTAAACTAGCCCTTTAAAAACAAAGTGTTTAGGTCCTGGCCATTGTTTTCTTTTAACATCTGATGGAGACCCTCTATACATTGTTTTACATTTTATTAACTGTAGTGGCCCTTCTAATGGCCCTCTGTGGAATGGTATGGTGAGCTGTTTGAAATCGATTAATTCATATCGTTTCATGTTAATTGGCCTAGTTGCAGTGAAATGCCTCAAATAGCTCCCAATCCTCAACATAATTTATGGATCTCTCTCTCTCTCTCTCTCTCTCTCTCTCTCTCTCTCTCTCTCTCTCTCTCTCTCTCTCTCTCTCTCTCTCTCTCTCTCTCTCTCCCAGGCTGACCTGTGCTTACCTGTCCTGTAAAGTGGATGAGTTCAATGTCTCCAGCACTCAGTTTGTAGGCAACCTGGTGCAGGAGACCCCTGCCGGGCAGGAGAGGGTGCTGGAACAGATCCTGGAGTTCGAGCTCCTGCTCATCCAACAGCTCAACTTTCACTTGGTGGTCCACACGCCGTACAGGCCGATGGAGGGCCTACTGATAGACATCAAGGTGGGTGTGGAATCCTGGGAGAAGCTTGTTGTGTCCTTCCTCTTCATTCCTAGGATAGGCTGCTCTCCCATCAACAAAAATACCGTTGTCAAGTAGTAGATTGTGGACATTTTTTTAAAATATATTTTTTATCATTCAACCAATCGGACACTCTAGTATAAAAGTTATACCATATTTATATAATACAATATATAGAACAGCACTATTCTAGTGTTTTCTTTGGCTAGGGAATTTATCTAAATCTATTCATGTTGTGGTTGATATTCTCCACCCATCGCAACAATGTCAGTCCCTTAGGTTGAGGTTTTTATATTATTTCCTCAGTGGATAACATGCACATAACCCTATCTGTGATCAGACCCGGTACCCCCTGCTGGAGAACCCGGAGTCGCTGAGGAAAAGCGCTGATGACTTCCTGACCAGAGCCACCACGACGGACGCAGGGCTGCTGTTCTCCCCGTCTCAGATCGCCCTGACGGCCATCCTCAACAGCGCCTCGCGGGCAGGCCTCAACATGGAGAGGTGGGCCAGCCACCCGGCACCATGGACCACATATCATGCGCTTTGTTTTTTTCCATGTTCACATTGTGATGGATTGGTTTTATTTTTCCAACTCTCTCCAGCAGCTTTTTCCTTTTACAATTGACCACTGGCATAAAGCACTTTTTTTGTACCCAAAGTGACTTTTTTTTTTAATGTCACTGATACACATAATTAAACGTATACAAGTATATTTGATCTCTTTTTCAAATCTGGCAATTAATGACTAATTTAATTAATATCACTATACCCATGTATACTGCTAATAGACAATGTTGTAGCCATTGTCTATTATCAGTTAGGTAGGAAACATGGAGATAATGAGGTGTATTATATTTTCTATCCCAGTTACCTGACCGAGTGCATGGGGATGAAGGACAACAAAGAGACCCTCCTCAAACTCAGTGATTCAATGAGACGTGAGTAAACTTCAGATACAACTTTCCACCACAAGGTGGCACTAGCTTAGTTCTTGTCCCAAGTATACATTGATTAGGGGAACGTTTTTACCAAAGTCTTATTCTAATCCAGGGATGAAGAAGCTTATAAAGGAGTATGAACTTCCCAAGCCAGAAGATGTGAGTGCTTACAAAGAGAAGTTGGAGAGGGTCCACTCTGAGTTTAACACAACAACCAAGTAAGTGGACACTGTTTATATGACGTATCAAGGATTAAAAAGCCCATGCACATTAAGTAGCATTGCACATGAAGCATTATTTTGTTGTTTTGATTTCAGATTTTAACGAGTTAAATCAACTTCACATGCCATATCTACTATACGCAGTTGCAATGTTAGAAAAAAGGGGATAACCAAACCAATCAAAGCACAACAAATTCACACGGTTATACGTACTAACGTTTTTATTCAGCCAGGTTGTATCTAAGATGCAAAAGATTGAGGTTCGGTATCAGGTAGAAAAATAAAAAAAGGAACACATCATTGGCTAATATGAAATACAATAAGGAAATTCAACAGCACATCGCACACTCAGACCCTACAACACCAAAGACTATGCTGCTTATATCGGGTACTGCGGAGGAGGAGACTTTGACTATCTCAATCTCCTCGTCACCTCCTGGTTATCTTTCTTAACACCCGGTCGAGGTCTGTGGTAGCGTTAGTGCATCAACGGTAAACAGTTTGGTAAACTCTTGAGTTCTGGCAGGCACAGATTCAAAGGGATTACTAGCTGTGAGGGATGGATCCCTGGCGGCAGTCAAAAGTTGTATACAGTCACCGGTTCAACGCATGAAGACATGAAGAAGTCAGAGAAATTCCGCACGCAAAAAGGAAGCCGCATTAACCATATGGTTATTTTAGAGAACGTGACAAGAGGAATAGCGGGTGTGACTGTAAACACATGAACGTAGTTTTATTTTCTCCAGTCTTAACGGAAGCTTTTAGTGAAGTTTCTAAAGAGCAGCATATATGTAGGCCCATACACTTCATCTATGGTTATTAATCACATGCACAGGACAGCTTAAATATCCTCTACACACATTTGTTAGAACGTCATAAACTTCGCTATTGTTCAACTCATTTCAGCTATCTTAACACAAACCCCTCAGCACAAGCCTATGTGAATAATACTAACAAGCGAAAAGCGGCATATAAAATTATGTTAGGTTCCAGCTTAGCATGTTTCCCAACACATGGACGAATGGTGGAGTTGCACATGAAAAAAACTTGAAGAGCTTGTGTGGTGAAGTCACGTGGAGGAGGGTTAGAGGTTGCTGTGCAGAAAGGTTAAGGCTTGTTTTGTTTGTCAGAGAGAGAGGTTCTAAGTTAGAATTCCCTGATGATGGCAGACAATGCTACTTTTAATGCTTTGGATCATCTCTCCGTTCCGACTGTTTCCTCGTCAAAGTGTTTGGTTAGGGAGAGGAATACAAAAAGTCAGATCGCCTACATACTTGCCTTTGTGTCATACTGCATGGTTAAGGTAAAAGAATGACGGTGTCCATGTAGCAGACAGCAGAATAAAGAAGCGTGAGATAGAAACTGTTCAGGAGAACTTCTGTGGCGGCCTCTACAGTGAATGATTCAAAATGTATCTCAGGTCCATCTTCAGAGATCCACATCTCCTTTCAGAAGCTTCATCGTTGTCGCCCCGCAAACATGACAGTATCTGAAGTAAACTTGGCTTGGACAGGCTTTGGAAGGTTTTAAAAATTTGCAGGTGTCATCCCCAGAGAAAGTGAGTTCCTGCAGCAGTGTTGCATTTAAAACTGCCAATAAGGGCCTTGCACATGGCTACGCAGCTACATGCTTAGCAAAAACATATTCAGTTTAGATCTTCTGTCCCATCACGCCGAACGCGTAGCTGACTGGCCAGTCGTTTGGAGCATTGTCATTGTCTTTCTCTGGTGGCACTTGCTAATTCACATTACCTGGATGGCAGCAGCCAGTGACATAATGGTACACTCCGTCCTGCAAGATAGTAAGCGGACATGTTTGAAAAGCATTTGAAGAGCTATTCAATTGAAAATAAGGTAATATTGCAGTTCAGGATGACCTTTTGTTTAACAGACAAAAAAAAACAACTACAAAATGATTAAGTTATAGAAAGTGTCTAATGGAACTACAACTACCATGATACGATGGTCATGAGGACGTAGATGGGGACATACTGTACCTATGTGACCACATGACAATGGACTTGAAGGTATGGGGGGGGGGGGGGGGGGGGGGGGGGGGGAGTAGTGATGCAAGGAGACTGTAGATGTCAGTTAGAGTTCACAAAAAACAACAGCTTGCCAAGACAACCTGGATTCACAGCTTTCACTGAGTACAGTACAAAACGTTATTTTATTTTCTGACCTTGCTCATAGTAACCAGTATGCGGTCTCTTGTTTTCTCTGTACTGCAGCAAGAGAAAACGAGGCTACGAGGAGGATGGCCATGTCTCAAAATTACCGTGTCTTGCAGAAGAAGAGGTAAGCACCCTGTCGGTTAACATTAGACCATCTGTGACAGGGTTTTCCTCTGGCAGAAATACTTTACTCCAATATGAATGTGGAATATATAAGTGTCTATAAATCTATGAGGTAATGGCAACTATAACAAACGTTTACTTTACTTTTAGGAATGGACCGATGAAGACTTGCTATGAGGTGGCTCACATCTATGATTTTGAAGCCAAATTATGGACTGAGGAGATCCGTTTGCAGTTATGTTAATTCAAAAGTTTGCCACAGATTTTTTTTTTTTTTAATGAATGCCATACCCTCCCAGTTTCTCCTCTTGAGTTTTGTAAAATAATAAAAATATTTTCTACATGTTTTTATTAGTGTCTTATATTCTCTGTGCACACAATTTGCCATTTCTTTCTGGGGACAATGATACTGTTATATACTTAACAAAAACAAGTTTAATAAGTGCATGCAGGTCTGATACAATCTGTATTTAGTTTGCTTGGTTTCTGATTGTCTTGTCCGTTGTTTCAAGGGAGACTGAGCCAACCAATCAAAAAAAGGAATTACCTCATCTCATTTATATACTCATGATTCCAGCAAGAGAATTTATTCTTAATATAAAATAACCACTTTCTGAAAGATTTCTCCAAATCTAAAAAACAAACAAAAACAAAACAAACAATAGGCAAAGAAAACAAAAAGGACAAAGGCTAGCTTCAGCACTTGAGCAGATACTGTCACAACAGACAAATAAATTGGTCACTAATTACAGTATAAAAAGCATAATCGCTCATAATCCAGTTATAAGTAAAGAGGAGGAGTAGCTTCTTAGCGTCAGTCAACTATCCTCAACAGGGAGGGGAGGGGACACTTTGGCAACCTGTGCTATGAAAACAAACATTGTGGGTACAACAGACGCTCGTTTTCTGTCAATCCTAACCGTTGGCCCTTGTAGTGATGGGAATGACATGTACCCGAGTCATCAAACCACAGAACACAGCTTATTAGAATGGAAAACAAGCAACAAAAACGCCCTCCCCATGTGCATACAGCAGTCAGTCACTGGTGCAAGTGTTTAGTTTTTGTTTACAGCTACTGTGTTGGTTGTTGCGTTTGGCCGCTGTTGTTGCATAGCTCTTAATTTGAGGAGAGGGGATAGGGACGAGATGGCAGGCAGTTGAGGATGGGCGGTGGCTATCGGAGGAGGAGATGATGGAGGGGGTTGCCATGGTGATGAAGGGTAGAGCATGCTAGGCGCCCCCCCCCCCCCCTCTCCATGTGTCGCCCTCCGGAGGGAGAGCCGGGATGGCGGAGGGATGGAAGGAGGAGGCGAGGAGGGCAGTACTACCTGTTGCTATTGGACATGGCATAGTGAACCTGCTTCTGCTGGAGGAGCTCTGTGATGGCCAGCAGCTTTTTCAACACATGCTGCAGGGAAACGGACACAGAACAAACGCAAGGTACATTGAGATGTGATGCCTTGCAAACTATGCAAATCAATAGTATATGCACTCTGATGAATGGGCTACTGTAGCAGGCCCGGGGCGAAGATTCTGGCTAGAGCAGGAATTGCCAAACAACGTATAGAATACACAAGTAGAATAGAGTAGAATTCAAGCTAATCAAGAAGCACAGGAACAATACCACTGCACAAAGGTTTCGAATTCAAGGGAGATAAATAAGATATCATTGAATACCACAAGAACAATGTACGGGAGAGATGAGATGCTATCATTTTAGGACCCATGGAAAAAAAAATCCCTTTGCTGCAACAACATAGGAGAGCCATCTGACCTGCTGAGCTCCCCGCTGGTTGCTCCGGATGCGCAGTTCGTCTGAGTGCGCCACACAGAGCTCGTGCAACGCCGCTAGGTCCCGGGACAGGTCCGTCCTAAAGTGCTCAGTCGTCTCGGGGAGGTCAGGAACATTCTGGAGCACAGATTATTGATCAGCTATTGATATCTGAACCCACGCCACGGTGGGATGAGACGCACAACACCCACACACAGATATAACTCACCCCCAATTCATCCAGAAACATGATCATCCTATGTTTGTTGTTTTTGATGAAAGGGTTGACTCCTTCCATGTAGGGTTCCTGAGGTAGAAGAATTCAACAAAGGGGTAAACGAGGGATTGTTTCAATTGCTGTCATAGCACTGACTGCCAGTCTCCTCAAAGATTTGCCAACAGAACTATAAACTATGATCCAAAATAAATAGAATAATTTGATTTCGATACCGCCATAATTGACTGATGTTTGATTGGACGTTTGAAAACAAATCAAAGGGTTGGGGTCAACAGCGGTCTCTACCTTGGCACCAAATTCCACCAGGTTGGCCAGGTTCTGGACTGACTTAGCCACCAGAGTCAGCGTCCTGCCGGCTATTGAAGATGGAGGGTCTGCAGCACAAAGCAAGCCTCAAGTCACCACCCTGATCTGACTCAAACACAGCTGTGTTTGTGTGTATGTCCGGTGAATATATGTGGGTACGAACGGGAGAGGGTTATACATCACTACATTTGATGTGTGTGTTTGCTCACCAGCGATGATGTTAAACATTCTGGGGTTGAGGATAGCAGGGCAGATCAGCCGTAGGAATACAAAGCCACTGTGGGAGCATAAGGTAGGTAAGCTTCAACTGAACCAGCACTTTAATGTTATCCTAAATACAGAATCACAGATTACAAAACCGAGTTTTCAATAGGGATACTAGGTATAACACGTGTTCCATTTCACTTCAGGGGATATTGTCGAGTGCTGCTGTATGTTTTACCTGACGACCCTGGTCCTCATGGTGGTGTTGGCCGGCCATTTCTGCTGTACTGACTGCTGCAGGCAGCCATAGATGTACCGCAGCGTCCTGACATTGATAGAGCGACAGTAACATTATGTCAGGATTCCATATTAATGGCGGTGACTTATGTATCTTCATCATCGTGAACAAAACAATCAATGAGCCACTCCAATGTCACTCTGGTTGCATCTGTCTGAGCAAGACACTTTGTCACAATTAGAACTTGACATCGATAAACAGTTCGAACTGAGCATCTGTGTGGCCTTGATTGGTTATGTTCGCATTAGAAATATCCATGTAAACATTTTGAGTTGATAGAGGTGACACGGGACAAGGACGTCGATGCATAATACAGGAGTTGATGTTGGTGTATGTGAACACCAGCTCATATGGACCAACAAAACAATACCAATCCACAAAGCGCAAAGTGCTTACGGTGGCAGGATCTCAGCGGCCATGAAGATTTTCTCCACCAGTTCAGACAGGATGTTGAGTAGGTGCGCCAGGTTCAAGTTCACGTCATCGTTCTTGTCTAGTTTGGAAGGGTTTAGCTGAGGATACGGAGGGTTGGAGTAAAGGGGTCAATGGGACAGAGACAAGGAGATAAGAGTGTGGTACAATGAAAGGAGTGAGAGAGAGATGGCCGTGGGGCAGATACACTGGATCCACAACCTCATCGACATGAAGTTCATTGGCACAGTTAAGCGTTTACTTCGTTCATATCTGCTGATCAACGCCAATGGTCTGTCCCTTGTCGCTTCCGTTTAAATTTGAAAAGCGCTACGCTTCATTTCCGGTTACGCTGTCAAGACAATTTTTATAGCCAGCAACAAAGTGATATATGGCTCAGCCACTGAATGTGCATTGAAAAATACAGAGTTGTTATTGTTATAGTTGTAGTCTACATGATACAAGCAGGCGTATTTTGAAGGTTGGTGGTGACGTATAACAAGAGCTCTCGAGTCTGTTACACAGTGTACATACACACCAAGACTAGCAGTAAAAAAAGATGTCCATGACAACGCTCTCCGGTATGACCTTAAACAACCTCGGCCATGACTGTTGACAGCAGCCACTGTTACCTCGCAGGACTGCTTGCTCTCCATGATCTTGAGGATGGCTTCTTTGAGGGCGTGGTGGACAAACGGCGTGGCGGTGGCCTTCATGTACTGCTCCATCAGCGTGCTGGCCAGCGTGGTCGCTCTGAACAGCGTCGTCGCCTCGTCTACATTAACAATGCATTGCATCGGTACTTTAGTCATCCACCAATGGGGAGATAGATTGCGTAACGGCAGCCCACACGTCCGTCGAAAAGCGATTATAATAAAGGATATGAGGTAGACAATAAAATAACGATATTTATCAATAATGCATATACATAAAAAATGAATCTAACTAGACTTGGGTGGAGCAGGAATCCATGCAAGATTAAGTGATTATAAATGGCGGTTTTCATAAATGACAAGCATATAAATTGCAACAAGTAAAGACAATTACGACACAATTGTATGCCACAACACATCATCCTTTAGACTTAAGATTGTTGGCTAGTGTTGGCTCTTACCCTCCATGTTAATCTCCCTGTCGTTGAGTGTCCTGAGTAGGGGGGCCTCTGTCTTCTCGTGCCTGAAAATCCGCAGCAGCAGGCTGGCCAGCAGGGTACGGTCTTGGCCGCACACATGGGCCAGGTCATAGATAACATGAAACTCTTTCTGCAGTATCATCTACAAAGAGGAAGAAAACACCACACCACATGACTTTTCTCACACAGATGGAGACACGGTGTGATTCTCACTAGAGACTTCCACAGGGGGCCATTTAAGCCGAATTCAAAGCAAAGATCCACGTCGTGACTCTGAGACATAACGCCTGCATTTATACTTCCATGTCACGGTCACATGTACACAAGGGGGCAGCATAGCGCTTCCGAACCTAAATGTTCATGAACCGATGGGTACTTCTGGCAATGGAATCGCAAGACCAAGATAATATGTTGAAAAAGCAATACATCCATGTAAATAAGATGTTGCAAAATCATTCAAAAGGTGCTGCTGAAAGCAATTGGTGCATTACAACCAACTGAAAATGTATTTTCTTGATTTTTCAAGGTGAATACATTTCATTCTCGTGTCTGGGTGTCTAAAACAAAACAAAAAAGACTACGGCTGTTCCCTGCTCAAATAAGCGGCCACCTGACACGAACCTCCACAGAGAAGGGTGACATGTTGCTAACCTCTGGGAGGACTACACAACCTGCATAAGGGCCGTGTACCGGTCTCTAAGTAGCGACGTGGATCTTTGCGGAGCTTCGCATAAATGCAGGATGCCTGAGTGTAATTTGGCCTTCAGTGGGACACACGTTTAAATCAAACAATGCTGTGACCTCTTTAAACTCGCTGTACTCCTCCTCTGGCATGATCTTCTCCATGGAGTAGCGGGCGCGGACACGCAGGGACCCCGGCTCGATGCCCTTCAGGGGGACGTGGGAGCTGAGCGGGAACCACTCGTCAATCATCTGGCCCTTCTGCAGGCGGTTCAGCTGGCAGCGCATGAACACTGTGGGGGAGAGGCGGTAGACGTGAGGCCGAGTCAGTGGGTAGTGGGGGTGACGTATGTTTGTGGAAGGATTAGGGGGTCTGTTTGGCCTGTTTCCCATACTCAAGGCACACGTACAAATGTCACTTTCTTTGCTCTTTTTTGTCTTGTTACTCAGGCTGATTTCGAATCGGTTGATTTCGCTCGACAAGTCACTGAAAAGAAAACAAACAAAAAGATGCGATCAACCCTGAGAAACAACCCCTGAGAAATGTGTGCAGAAGAATAGCAGAGAAAGAGCAGGCTATTGTTATTCAGGGCAGGGAGCGGCGGGGTTGGTGTACTAACTCGAAGATGAACTCCTCAGTGAAGACGGGGTTCTGACCCTCCCTGGGGTGGGTCTTTGCCACCTGCACGCTGTTCAGGTAGATGTTACAGTAGGGGTTGGTGAAGTGCTTCACGGGCAGCTTGTGGGCCTCCTCCACGTACAGGACCAGACTGCTCACCTGGCAGGAGTCCCACACCATGGGTCAGCTACCGCACAGTTATTAGTGGTACATGAGCATTTCCTGGCGGTCTCACCTCAAGTTCTTACCTGTCTCAGTCTCTTGTTGGTCGTTTGCTGTGTGGGTTTCCTTAGGTTACTGCAGAAGGTTTGAAGGCATTTCATCCAGTCCTACAAAACAGATGAGCAAGACAATCAGCAAGTGAAGATGCTTCACGCGCCTCCATCCCCCTTCCAAAGCCCCAACACATACCTGTGCATGCTCTGGAGCTTCCCCTGCAAAGTAAAAGATGTACTGCTCCTCACTAAAGTGCTGGACCACAACCTGGAAACAATTTGGCCTAGGTGAAAGAAAGAAAGAAAGAAAGAAAGAAAGAAAGAAAGAAAGAAAGAAAGAAAAAAGGAGCAGAAAACCTCATGTTAGGGTGTACCCAATGACAGAGACACAATAGTGTAACAACTTCTTCCATCAAGCATCTCAATAAGTGATCACTCAGAGTTGATCATCGCACTTGGAGCAAACGCTTAGCCTTTGGATCAATGCAAAAAGGAGTGTTCACCTGCCAAACAGACTGTCGTGCACGCCGTAAACAGAGCACACGCTTAGGTCGATTAGCCCTTTGGGTTTGGTGGCTCTCTTCTCACTCTCAAAGTAGATGAGCTGTGCGTCGTTTCCCTCCAGGATGAAGTAAAGGTTCTTCCACCGCTTGCCTTTACCTGTGCATTTGAGGAGCAGACAAAATAGAGGTCATTATGGCGCTACAGACAGCGATGGGCTTGTTGAAAGCACAACAATCACAAACTGCGTTTAGCCGTATCACTTTGAGAAGAGACGGGTGATAATGTACCTTTGTTGAATAGGAGGTAGCCTTTTTTGACTATGTTCTTGTAGAAAGCGTCTTTCGTCTTCCGTCTGATAGTGTTGTAGATTTCCTTTCCGTCCACGATGTCAGAGAGGACTTGTTCTTGATGCTAAGGCAGATGTACATATGCAGAATTAAAGTTACAGGAAATCCAAAACCACTATCTATATGATTTTATTTGGGATTTGACAACATCTTTTTTAATTCCTATAAAGCCAAATCCATCACAGAAGATACTGGCAGTCTGGCATTGAGCACTAAATTGTGGATTAGTGTGGATTTGATTGGTGTAATAACATTAGTCAGCCATATAGTAAGACCACCACAGACATACCTGAACTGAAACCGCCTCTTTCAGGTTGTAGCCCTCAACAATCTGCTCTTTCTTGTAATGGTCAACGATGTCATCAACACTGCAAGAGGTGATGAAGAATCAGTGAGCTGACCACATGAGGACATCATGAGATGTAAGATAACGCTATATTAACCATGCCCCAGTGAGCCCCACGTACCTGTAGTAGTACCTACCCCCCATCATGTACTGGTTGTTGGGGGTAGGGGAGATTTTAAACCTTTGGATGTTTTCATTGGTGCGAAAAAACAGAGAGTAGTCGCCAGGCGTGTTATCAGAGGGCCGGACCAGGAAACTGCACACCTGGCCCACTGCATGAGAGGGAGGAGAAGGAGGAAGATATTGGGCCAAAGAGTTTTGGTGTGCATGCTCAGCAGTTGTGTAATGATAAATGGATTTGGAAGTTCAAAACCTCGCGTCGGCATAAAGAATGTGTGGTAATGCCACGGATGATTCATATCATGGGCCTGATGAAAAGAAGAGAGGGACGATACCTGTCATCAGCAGGTTGTAGGCCTCCTGCTTGCTGATCTTCCCGTGATACCATCTGCACGGGTTCACGCCGTAAGCAACATCCAGAGGAAAGGGGCACAACACATATACAGCTCCATCAGCAACATGCTGGATGTTCAAAAGTCCCCAACATCACCAATCTAAGATCCACTCTAAGCCTCTGACTCACATGTGACCCAATCACTTTGTACGCAAATTATATTATTATTCCCAAACTGACTGACCGACATCTGATGAATAAAAAGTGTGTAGAAGACTATCGCAACAAGAAACGTCAACATGGGTGGATTGTTTGGCTTCACTGGCTGATGTAGTCATTTGAGGATCGCTGAGATGAACAAACCCGATATGTCAGCTGTCTGTAATGAGTCTTACTCCTTTGCTTGCTCAGGCGGAACATAAAAAAAATCACTTAAAGCTACAGGACACGATGGCGGGTTGCGTGTAAAGAGGCAACCGGCGAGGTCGTTCTGACGGGGAACGCTATAAGCCTATAATGATAGGTTGTCTAGAAAGTCGGCACTCATTCACCACTAGGGCTTACTGTAAGAGAGGGCACACTATAAATGTGGTACATTCCACAGGATTTGACTCTAGAATGCATTTGACCCGCACACACACACCATGATTACCAGTTTCGAAACAATAAATCAAATCATATATTTGAACTTACACTTTGCCCTCATGTGGATCCTCTTCACGGCCCTGAAAAACACAAGACGCAATCATCAGTTGACTAGCCCATCACGGGTCCCACACAAATGGTTGCTTTATTTTAATTTTTGAGAAGGACCCGAATGCAATAAACCATGCAGATAGATGTCCGATCTGAGAACCAAAATGCACTCTTGCACATGCTGCACCCTGTACGTGCAAGCTTTGAAGATAGTGAGCAGACGGGACAACTGAGGACTCAACCAGTGTCCGTCTGGCCTGAGTTTTTGCGAGTACAAATCTAAAGAGAGAAGTTCTTTCTGAATTATTGATGGTGATCTTTGCAAGTGGCCTGTGAAGAAATGATGACAGAGAGCCCTAGGGACAGAGCGTCTCCTCGCAGTGTGTCCTCACCACCTCCTCCACCAGGTCCTCCACGATGAGGCCCTGCTCCTCCGTGCGGACGTTGGTCACCCACAGCCAGCCGTCATCCAATTCATTGTGAACGATAAACATGTCCCCTTTCAGGAAGCTTGGGATACATAGGAGTGAAAAGACATTATGAACCTCATGAACAGCTGTGCTACCTCATGAACTGTCATAAGATACATTTAGTTGAACTCTTACTGGGAGATTTAATGTCAGTGTTCAGGCCTAGAAAAACTTGTTTGAAACAAGGTTTTGTATGTCATGGATTGTGCTTCTTATACTGGGTATCAGTATCAAGTAACCACCAGCAGGGGTCTCTTGTGAGACACTAAACATGTGTGGCAAAGTGTGTAGGCTCTGCATCAACCTAAGCCTGTTAGTGGACAGACACAGAGTCATGTTTCTGAATAAGGGTTTGGATTCAGACAGATGTTTATCAGATTTAGGAGACCAGGCTTAGGATAGCTAGGATCACCAGTAAGTGTGCCTTGCTCAGCTAAATTGACATGGACAGGACCTTTTCCCCACCGCAAGCAAGACAGAAGATAGATCCTCGTTTCTGTCTAGCTAGAAGAAAACAGCAGATTAACTTGCCACGTTTGTGTTGGGAAATCATTTGAAACTAATGAAATTATCTTACTAAATAGTTCAGGAGTAATGCACGTCATGTTGCTAGCTTCTCTGTAACTACAAATGTTCAGCGTGTGTAACTGTATGAAGATAAAATGGCCACAAAGGAGACAAGTGAGCAACACAAAGTAGCACCCACCTGATTTCATCGGTATCTGGCACTTTGGTGTATGGAAGTATGGCCCTCACTCGCCGCCTGTCTTCTACAGGCTGTGGGAACATGCACAGGAGGAGGACTCAGAAACACATCCTAATAGAATGCCATTCTCAGCAATCAGCAACCCCCCCCCCCCCCCCCCCCCCCCCCCCAACTTTTTTTATATATATATATAAAGCTAAACCACCAATTATCCCAGTCTGGAAAACCTCCCTCTGGGAGATTTGACATGCCACTGCTCATTTGCATTAGACAGAACCTTGCTTTAAGCAGCACTGACTATACTGCCTGGAGGCACAAGATGAGAGGCAAAGGAAGACACAGGAGGACATGAAAATCAGAACTTGTGAACACAGCGACTGGGTAAAGAGAGAATTGGGAATGCCCTCGAGTCATCTGAAATAGTTCATTCCTCCTTTCGGTTATTCCATCAACGTCTGGGGGAAGTTGTCAGGGGGACCATAACTTAAAACAAAAACCTCCAAGATAAGTCGGGACGTCAACCTGTTGCATGTATATGTTGGGGCAGAACAGCCGGCCTCACCTCTGGGGGTGCCACTGGTGACAGCAGCTTCTCTTCCTTCAGCAGACAGGACACATAACTGTAGTAGCCAATCAGGTCAGACAGGGAGGAGAACCGCCGCCCTCCGATGTAGTAGTCCCCACACATGGCAATTATCCTGTTGAGAGCACACACACACACACACACAGGTTAGAACAGCTATACTGTTACACACAACCTGGCGGGAAGTTTTCAGTCCTCATTATTCAATAAAATGAACTAGAGGTAGCGCACACTGCTCATTCAGCACTTCAGAAAAGCAAGGGCTTACGTGGGAGAAGATGAATCCACAACCATGTGAACAAAGTGTACTTGATGAATGGCTGCTTTGGAAGATCAATTGAAAAATAAGCCCATTGAGTTACCCTGTTGTATTACACCGCCATGGCCCAGCTAAGGGCCACTAGAAGTTACGCCAGTGAATGATGAATATAGTTGTATAAATGCATAGGTCTGTACCAATTCCCATTGGACAGACAGACAGGGGTACTAATTCTCTACTGATGTGCTGTTGAGTGGACCCATGGTTGTAGTGAATTTATATGCATGTTTTTGCTAGCTGTCTGTTATAAGAAAGAAACAGTAAGCCAAGACGGTAGACTGAAGGTTGGTCCATCTGTACATTTATTTGATGGGGGCTAATGGAACTAATTATATAGTTAATACGACCATTTCCGGAAAGGTATTTGCATCAATCTTAGTACATTTTAATGCAAACATTAACCGACATTAACCGCATTGGTGTGATGGGACTTAACCCTGTTTATATTATTCACCCACAGAATGACTCTTATCTCCCCCAACAGAGATATCCTTTTCCTACACATGACCAACGTGAGGGAGGGATCCAGTTATTTGTATGTTGCATAATTAGCTGTAGACACAGTTTAATGAGGCGACTTGGTGAGCTTAGACTTGAGAATACAATCCTAATGCTTAGCCATAGAGTAACTCGATCTGGGGACCTAATGCACTGTTACAGGCGTTTTATTATTAGTCTAGACAAGAAGGAGACAAGACTCTTGCATGACACCATCGAGCTGATCCCTTATACTCTCAAACCATTGAGTAAGAGAATGAAAGAGCGAAATACAGAGGAAGAGTGTGAGACAGTTAGTGAAGGTGAGGGTAGGAAAGAGAAATAAAGAGAGGGAGAGAGGGTAAGACGGACAGCTAGAAGAGACTGATACTATCACCACAGAGGTACAACTATGGGGACTGATGGGATATAATACATCTAGTGAGGGGTGGACAGGTTGTGAGGCGCAGCCTGTCCTGTCTGACTGACTTCACTGTCATAAGATACTGCACAGCATTGTTGCAAGACTGCTGTCCTCCATCTCTCGTTTCAGGTCCGCCCACGCTACTTCCGTCCCTCTGCAGTCAATCACACACAATCACATAGTTCTGCCCTGGCCATCTACATGGCGGCTGAGACCACTTGTGTCTACTGGCTTGACTTGTGAAACTTGCTTGACCATTTGCAAATGCTGAAAAACAACCAACTATTCTGTATGGCTCTAAGACTAAGACCATTTGAAATGCAGTGTTAAGCTTAAAGTTCAGCAGGCAATGGCTAACCTCAACAGTTTCCTGTGTCCTACTGTCCGGGGGGAAGTGGTCGAAGTTGTTGCGCGTGCTCCGAACTCACCTGAAATGGTTGACCACACCCGTCATGCTGAGGAAGGACAAGACGAAGGAACCGGGCCGGCGGTCGCTCTCCCTGATGAGGTAGCTGCCGGGCGTCTTGGCCTGGCGCAGCCGCTCCTCGGCGATGGTCCGGTCCAGCTTGCCATGGTACCACCTAGAGTGAAGGGATGAGCGGCGGGGGGGGGGGAGAGAGGAAGTAAGAGGGAGAGAGAATATGTTTGAGGAGGGAAGCAAAAGGATTGTGCCACATCCCCAGCGCTATGAATACCAGTCTAATTTGAGAGGGAAAAATGATGAATGCTGCTTTGAGCTCAAATGTTTTTTCCTGCGTGCCGCCTTGGGCACGCAGGAATCTAGGCCACCGCAGTGTAAATTGAGGTCACTGGTCAGGGTTCCTCTTAGATTAATTGAGACATGATTCTACATGTATTTGTAAGCAACACTGGCTATTGCCACGCCTCCGACAGATTGATTTGCTGGGAAGTGTAGATTCGTGTCGTCATGCAGAAGGCAGTCCATGGCTAATTCCAGTATTTTAATGAGTTAATGAAGCATTGTGCCGAGATCCTGTAATTCTTATTTCCATAAGCCTGTATGGAAAGTCATTTTAAAGAGCAACTAAACTAAAACCGTTTTTTGTTGTATTTTAAATGTCGTAATATGTCTTATATCGTCAACATAGTAATCTATGCCATTTTATCACTGTTTCTGAAATAAGACCCTTATTTAGAGAGAAAGTTTAGCTTCTCAGACACCTAGAGTATAAAGCCATGGTGTGTGTGGATGTGCAGGTGTGTGGAGCTCGTTCTGGGCATCTGTTGATTAGGATGTTCGCGTCCTAGAGAGGGTTAGGCTTCCCAGACACTTATAGCATAACGCTACAGTGTGTGTGGATGGTGAAGCTCCGTCTGAGAAACAGTTTACTGAATGTCCGCGTCCGAGTGAGGATTAGGCTTCCAGGACACCTATAGTATTACGCTATGGTGTGTGGCACATTTCATATACAACATCGCTCATTATAACGCTGATACACAATGACAGTACTAGAAAATACAGATTGCTATTGATTTCTGCACAATGACTATTATGGTGAAATATAACTGCCAAAGATTGCATGCACACAACAAACGCATCCGTGCACACAAATTATTATTGCGAGTGCTTTTAATGCACTCGCACACAGTAATCCTCAATAATATAGCCTACAAGGAGCAAATCATTCATTGAGGGTGCCCATACAGTGAAACAGCATGCAACCGACGCACTTGTGTGTGTAAAGGCTCCCGTTCTTGCAAAGTGTGCAGGACCAGCCATGACCATGGTATCCCTAAATGTCATGGGTACATGTTGCCGGACAAGTCCAAACACCTCTTGAAGTGCTTGGACGATTTCATGGGGTACACCATCAAGCTCCCATTCCAACAAGAATCTGCTTAAGAGCCGACGTCTCAGAACATGCTTTGGAGAATAATAAAGCACAGTGTAACACATCAAGCAATTTGCATTTGTTATCGAAACATATGACGATCATCAGGCACACTGAACCATGCCCTAAGCCTTAAGATAAGCAGTATTTGAGTGTATAGAATATTAATAGACCAGGAAATAAACACAAAAAATGCTGATTAGGAAAGAAGAGAGAGAAGATATGAGCAGAGAAATACTGGGCGCAAGTGCAGTAAATAGTGCTCGCAATAATAACGTGTGCACGGATGTGTTGGTTGTGCATTCGCGTGCAAAGTAATTTCTGCTCACTATTATTGGTGACACGCCGTCATAGACTATGAGTCATTACTATTTATAGAATGTACGCTACCTGTGAGGGACAAGACCATCGTCTAACCGAATCACATATCATTGGCAGATTTATGCATTTAGGTCTGACATTGCCAAAAGGAGGGTTATGCAAGATGTACAAAACAACCCTGCACTAGAAAGAACATCTTCCTCCTAGCAGAGAGAATAGGTTAAGAAAACATGAGTCTAGCATACTCTACACTCAAGCCACGGAAGTAGTCTTAATATTTTACCTACAACGTGTCTCCGAAAAGATTAAATGCACACCATCTCTAAAACAAGAAAAAAGCAAAAGGCTAAAAGCAACGCGTGCTTTTGGACATCCGACACATCCACTACTGGTTAAGGTGTGCTTGCCAGACGGGTGAAGCATCAACACACTTATCCAAACAGAGACAAACGGCACCACTCAGAGAGGTGGGACATGAGTAGCAGGGAGAAGATGAAAGAGGGGCTCTTGTGATGCAGCTGTACTCAGCAGACCTTAAGACAAGTCAACACTACTCTAGATCCACAGAGGACTCACTGACACTGAGGAAGATGAAAAGAGAAAAACGTAAATAAAAATAAAAAGCGAGGAAGCGTGTGCAGTGAGTGGTCAGGAGGGAGACGCGGTGGGAAGAGAAGGCAGAGGAAGAGAGACCGAGTTAGGGGTATGTGATGGGCCTTGGGGAAGCAGAGAAGAGAGTATTGTGGAGGACAGATGAGTGGCCAGTGTGTGATAAAGAGAAGCTGCAGAGCGGGGACAAGGGAAGCTCCGGGGGGAGAGTGGAGGAAAGGAGGAATTGCACTGAAGACCAACCGCCGCCCCCACCCACCCACACACGTGTCCCATAATGGTATGCCCTAATGCATGACATATGGGTTATAATTACTGTGGTACAGAATAATTTGATTAAAATAGGTCAGCCCACAGGAGAGGAATAGGGTAGTGGGGGAATGATGAATGATAAATGGGCAAGAGTATTTTGTGAGGGTCAGTTTTAAGCATCCCACAATTTGCAAACAAAGTGGGGCCAGTTTTAGGTTGGTGAACTGACAAAAGTCTAAATACTCTATTCCAATGTGCCACTGGCATCAGACTAATATAGGGAGGCTTCTTCATGCCTTGGATCACTAGAGGCTCAAAATGCTTTGAGAAATCCACCCACTCAACCGTTAACCAATAGCAGGTCCTTAGGCAAGAAAAATATGATTAGTCATTCTTACAAACTAGCAGCAGTGTTTATAAACAGCTGTCTGTACCACATAGGGAAGCTGGAGTGGACAATTCACACTCTTGTCTTAAGAGGCTGTTCACGTTTGTTTTGTGTGCCATGAAGTGCATGTACACTCACTTTGCTGTGCTCATTCACCTTGCTCTCTGATAAAAGCTTGACGTGCAAATTATGTTCTGCTCCCACAATTGCAGGTGTGCAGGTCAGGAGTATAAAGTATAGGTTATAGTAAAGTAAACTAGATATCTATAGCAAACTATTTTGTCTAATTGTAAGACCTTGAGTTGGTTTCAAATATAACATCTTGTACATTGGCAATGAAGTTGCTATTGAGAAAGTCAGTCAACACAAAGGAAAACAAAAACAGTTGTATCAGATCAATTGTTACAACACACCAGTTCAAAAGAGCAATCGTATCTTGAAGATGTACCATTTCATTCATGCAAAAGATGCATGTTTAAAGCTTTATTGACCCAAGAAAATGTAGATATGTGTAATATAAAGTGAGGTGTGGATAGAATAAGAGATGAATGACAAGCAATAAGACTCTTAATCAGGCTCTGAATGTGAGAATGGGTGCATGCCGCATCACTACAAAACACAATATACAAAAGAGAACAATTAGTACTAGTTTGGGTCCAAGTTTAAAGACACCATATAATACAAATATATAACAATATTTGTGCAGTCAGGTGGGGGGTGCAACGCGGTCTAGTGGTGTGTATTTATAGAGGATGAAGTGTCCTCACTTGTAAAGCACTTTGGATGAAAGCGTCTGCCAAATGAATAAACGTGAATGTGTAGCAATAAAGCACTTTTATGTGTCTTCCCCAAACAGGTCCAGTTACGAGCACCAGACTCGTTATACCACCAAATGATACAGATCGAGCCTACATCCAGAGAAAAGTAAACAGTCAGGTCCACTGCTAGAACGACTATGAGGTGAAGCGTGTGCATCACACAGGAAGTTATGCAGGTTTACACAGGAAGAAAGTGCTAATGCAGCTAGAGACAGATTTCTATAGAGGAAGTCCCTGAGGCTCTGTGTCTTCCTGGGATGTGTTGTGAAGATAGACTGCTGTGGCAGCAGTTGGAAGCCGGGCTACTAGACAAGTCACACATGTCCCAGAATTTAACTGGCGGGCCTACACTGTGCTTTTAAGAAAACAGTAATGCAAGATCATAAGGCAGCGATCTGAACATGTTGTGTTGCCACAGCATATTGTAATATTATAGTCTACTTTTTAAAAGGGAAAGGGTTTTGATTTAAACATGCTATCCTAGCCATGTCATGAGTTACGCTTGCTTGCTCTTGCTAGTGTGAATAAATGCTGGAATGTGTTAATGCATTATAGAAATGAAATATAACAAACTTCATCCGTTAAGAGCACTTGAAAAGCATGCTAAAATAAATATTTTACAGACCCAAGCAGACTATTTGTGACCATGTCTCTGGTTACTTATCAAGCCAGACGTTCTGGGTCACATTTGAGAATCACATTGAAATCTTCTATGGGATGTTCCATGGGAAACATTGACAACAAAATACATGAAAACAAACATGGCACATCTTATCTAGTGCTTGAGATCACTGTCCAAACCAAGTAAGTTGGGATTCAGGTTTAATTTAGAGATTTCATTAATGTTAATTTAATTAACGATGATATATTCGTAGGATTTTCTAATGCTGTGGTCGGATCAGTTCAGGTTTCGGACAGGGTTTTGCCAGGCTTAGCACACAAAACAACGGCTACAATACAAAAATAAAACAACGCAGTACAATTGGGCTTCGAGAACAGTTTCCAATTCCCTAGAGGTCATAATCATGAATATGTTAATCAGAGAACAGTGACACATAGTCATCAAGTAGACCTCATCACCGTCCTATAATTACACTGCTGACTTCATGTTCAATCAATGTGCCCTCCAAGACACCATTTACGTACCGTCTGGGGATGGTCGCGGGGGCACGAGAGAGAGCGAGTGAGGCCGGTAGGCTGCTGTGATAAATGGGTTAGTAACACAAGGCCCTGCTGCGGCGATAAGACGTGTTGCTTCCATCAGCCAGAGGAATGCCCTGTCGTGTCGGTGCACGAACCAACACACTTGGCTCTAATGTTCTACTCACTGGAGTAACGCGGCTCTCTGGGCTAGCTAGCCGAATGCTCTACGTGTTGGAATGCAGGCATCAGAAGAATGAGTCCAAATTGATCAGGGCACGAAAAGTCACATCTCTCATGTTCTACACAGAGGCAGATATTGCAGCTGTGTGTTCAGCTGTTTTAAGCGCAATGCAACTGAGAAACCCTAAAAGGGTTGTCATCAGAGCTGTAACTTTGACTTCAATAGCAGGAATCTGTGGTTTGGACTCAGAAGTCAAAATGTGGTTTGGGCTTTTCTTTGTTGTTTCAATTACTTTCCTGTTTCGATATCCGTTCACTAAAAGTAAATATATGTAATTACAAGTACTGTGTGCACAAAGCTTCAGTATTTCATCTCATAAGAATTATCCAAAAACAAAGCAACATATCCATGTCCAAATCGGACTGGAGCCGCATCAGCGTTATCCCTGTTCACTAGTTGTACAAATGCCAAGCTAATTGTGAAACCTTCCCCATCAGCATACTCTAAAACGTATTTTACCAGTGACCACATCAATACTACTAAGGTAAATTACAGAGACCTGCATAGACAGCATGATAAACAGGCATGTTACTTCAGCATGTATAAGTCGGGGATGGACCTTTCTGCTCCGTTTGGTGCAGTTAAAAAAAGGTTTCAATCAAGAGGCAGGTGTGGGGAGGGTCTGGTGAAGAAGTAAAGAGAGTAAAAAAAAACGCCAGGTCTCTGAGGCAGAGGGCAGAAGACATTATGTGCTCTGAGTAGATCGAGATGGACAGCGGCTCTCAAATTCTATATTAACCTCTGTCTCGCCCTCTCATTAAGCTCCTCTGTAACTCCATAATTTTGCTTGCTTTCCTTTTTTCCCCCCATTCTTTTCTTCTGTCTCGAACATAATCATAGACCTGTCAGATCTCATCAGAGTCAATGGGTAATGAAATTACATTACTTTACATTAGTCGTGTGCATGTTTTCTTCAGATCAATGGCCATCTTTACCAATCCTGGTATTGGGAATGATATATATAATACAATACACTTTCGTTTTACAGTTTTAGTTGTGTGAGTTAGTCCTGTGCGATGCGATTAAGAAACTTTCACTAGAATCGCCACGGTTAATCCAATTTTATGCCATTATAATTATTATATAATCAAAAAGCCATCAGCAGAATATTATCACTTGAAGCACACAGAGGACTTATAATTACGTTTTTAAGTTTTTACTTAAAAGATCTATACATAACAATAAAAACACACAATGTGCAAAATGCAAAAACAGATACAACGGATCGGAGGGTGTCAGAGTGCTTCCGCCAGCCTCTCAATCGGCAAGAGGAGGACGCAAGGAAGGGTCTGGGAAGCGGAGAGAGGGGTATGACGCCCCACTTACTCAGAGTTTGCCCTGTGCTGCATCTCCTTTGTGCACGTTCTGCAATCTCACAGGAGGCGCCCGTAACACTGATGCTGATGCTGCTGCAGGTGATGCTGGTCGGGTTGAAAGTAAGTTGGAGTTTGCGGAATAATGTCAGAACTCTGGTTCAGAAAACAAAGCGGTCGTGAGCGTAGATCATTCCAGGGCATGTTGCTTTGAACAAGCTGTGGTGGCCCAAACGCAACCATCTCCGTGTGCTTGTGAGCGGAATGGAACCAAATGAGACAGTGTACTGGAGGGATGGGTGCGGGGTGAGACCTCACATATGTTGGGAGGAGCCTTATCAGTGAAGTCAGGCAAACCGGATGGCCAGAAATCTGCTTCTCTTATCCTCCTCCTGCTCTCGTTTGAAAGAAGGGGACATGATTCTGTATCTCTTCCTGCCTCTCTCTTTCTCTCCATCTTAACATGTAATGTACCTAATAGTTATTAGTATGATAAGTTAGTTATGTAACAGAAAGAGGTAGAAGATATAAACAGTGACGGGAATTCACTTTGCAGCGCTCATCAATCCACACAAATCGATGTGTCATCAATTATCCAAATTTACTACATACGAATAAAATAAGATACGCCTATTGATGACTAAATTAGATATGGATTTACACATCAGATCGTTTTATTAGATATGGTAATCCTGATATGACCCGTTTGAGTAGGCAAATTTAAGCTTGCAATGCTGATATAATCCAATTGTGCTAGACATTATTGCTTGCATTTTCTCACAACAGCTATTCTTAAATGAAGCATTTCCAGTAGGCCTGTATATATGGGTTTAAGAGAACAGAAATCTATAAATGTTGTTATAGCAATAGTGGTCTCATAAATACTGTTGGTATTCATGCTTCATTAAATAGTCTCATGTAAACAACCTGTGTAGACCTATGGCCAAAGAAAATGACCAGACCAGGTTTTTTATTGTTACAAAATGCTGCAATGATAGAGCGTTCTTTTGGGGGTAGATTAATAAATGAGAGCGCCTCTAACATAAATACAGCAAAGGTTTAGCAAAAACCTACCAACCAACCATTATGCAAATTGTTTTCCTTAACAAATAAGCAAAAACAGATGGAGGACTATGGCATGGTGTGGCAGCAGCTGAAACACTCTGTTGTGCTTTACACATGACAACCCTCCACAGTGTGTTACCTGAGTCGGGCAGGAGAGTGACAGCAAACAGGCACCTGGCTGACACACACAAATGGGGAAGGAAATGGGACAGGGCCATTCATGCATCTGAAGCATTGCTTAGTCTGAATGCTAAGCTAACTGCCCAGTGAGGCAGCCAGCCACACTGCCATTGAAGCAGATCAGAGCTATATCGCCACACTTGAGTCCAAATTGATTAGTAATAAAAGTCGGAATTTAATGGGAGTGATGTAAATAGCATCATTGCCATTGTTAGTAAGTTTCCTTTGGACGCAACAATGACGAAGCAACGGAAAACACAACAAAATCAGAAGTGAAAATTGAATTCCCATTCAACTTAATGGAATATTAAAATAGTCAAGAGTATGGTAGGTTCAGGTATTATATTTTTAGTCTTTGGGCGCTGTCAAACTCCTTGTGAGTATTCTGCAAAGGCCATAATGTGTAGCCCAGAAGTATTGAAAACAGGATGCAGTAGAGAAAAGGCAGGGGTGAAGGTATTGCAGGGGCATGACAGGACATTGCGTAACATGTTGGAAATGCATGGAAAACATAGTCTATGCCTTATCAATGCACAGCCCATGTAATAAAGCTTGATATGAAAACATATAAGATCTGTCAATAGGATTCACTAGTGAGGTAACCTTGTGACCAGTATTGCACCATTAAGATCCAAAATACTACACATTTTCCAAAAGCAGCAGTAGTCTGTGAATTTTTGTTCTGAATATTCAAGCAAACTAAAAGGCTTAGGTCAGTAAAATACTTTGAATTGCTCTGCTCACATGTCATCAAATCTCTACAATGACTAAGCCTATGCCAATAAGACCTTTGCATTCATAGACATCATTGATATGCTGTTGTATTTTGGCAGTGGTTATTTTCTCAGCTAGGAAATAGTCTAGACAATGTAACCTATACACATAAGTTAGGCTATGTGACTTGACCCATGTGTTGTAAAAAAAAATATGAACTGCATTTGCCTCACATGACAAAGAGCAATAATGGAGTGTGTGTGCTCTATTAGCAAGCACCAAAGATGTTTCAACAGTTAGGCCTAATCCACAAAATCTAGCAAATACATTCACACAGCCAACTTCCAAATTCAACTGTATCCACACACACACACACACACACACACACACACACACACACACACACACACACACACACACACACACACACACACACACACACACACACACACACACACACACACACACACACACACACACACACACACACACACACACACGGGAAGCCACTTACGATTGAAAATCCTCTATAATCTTCGTGGAAACTCAAAATCAACTATTTGTTCCCAGCAGGTTGTTTGTTTTAGCTTAGGCACTAGACCATCGATTTCTACGGGGGCATAGAGACAAACTCCATACAGCCACCGGCAATTCACTCTCACCTCTTTGTTAAGATATTTATAGCATGAATAATGTTGCAACGGCCATTGGGTATTTTACAGTGGTGTGAATAAATGTGTCTTCCCAGCTCAAAGGAATACACACACAAACAGACACACAACATTCTCCCACTGGCATCACACAAAAGTGCTAAACTTTTTAAACAAAAACAAATAGCCTTTTTGAGATTCATTCATGCATTCATGCATCGCATAATGCAGCCTTTAAAACCAAACGTTTTAAAACAAGGTTCATATAACTGGCTCATTAGCAGCCGGTGTGTTATATGGGGGTTCCATTAAGGAAGGCATGAAGCACTGCCTTCCCTGGCCGTTAAGCTTCAGATTTATAACTGTGCTGTTCTGATCCACACAGGCTAGATGATCAACCATAGATGTTATTCCACTTGCATGAATGCAATTGTCTACTCTACATCCAAGCAAGAAGCTATAAGCAGACAATTCTGTAATGTTGTCTATATGTATATAAAAACAAAGATAGAGAAGTCCTGCAGAATCTATCGTCATAACAAATTCCTGCTTCATATTGTTCCTTAAAGTCAGGCCGATGTGGGTGCAAGGATACTGGACATGGACAGGGCAGGGCAGGACTTTGTTCACTCTCTTCAAGAGGACCATATTTAAATGGGCATTATACCTCAGGTAGTTACATCATACAGGCTAAAACACTTTGAAATAGTTATAAAACGGCTAACATCAATTTATCATTCATTCCATTACTTTTCTGATTTGTACTTTATCGTTATTTGCAATTTGTCACTGGCTGTCGTGTCAGGCTTCCAGTGATCAGCTCCAGGCTGCTATTTTCCTACATTACCCAGAATGACTTTCGCTACCCCCTCTCAACATCAGGAGGCAACATACTATAAATGGTACATTTTTGGTAAATTCTAAAATAGGCTAGTAAATAATCACATGGCTAGTAAGTAATCACATGGAAATGATAGCGCCGGGTTGTGCGACAATAAATGTGATTTAACAACACTGTGGACTATGATTATTGAGTATGGTTAAATTAAACATTTGGTATTTATAATACAAGGTTGGACATTTTGAAAACCCATTTTGCATTCAGAAACAGTTTTTTTTAAGAATAAACATAATCACAAAATGTAGGAATGTAGACGTTGATTGACGATAAATGACAAAAAGCTTTTTAAAGTATTTTGTAAATAAAATAAACTAGTACATCTCAGATGCCTTACATCCTGTCTGCCTGTATAGCAGACTATGTGTAATAGATTATGTGTAATATATTGCCCATAAGTACTGGGTTCCTATGTAACCCTGCAGAAAAGAAGGCTTGCCTGTCTGAATAGATCAGTTGGGACATGCAGAAGGCCGGGAGATCCTTGGCTAAACTAGGTCGAGATTATACAGCAACGGCCCGTAAAACCGGATATCCCTTTCAGAAGACCCCGCGGTCTCGCCAAACAGGCAAATGAATGAGGGCAGTGTGCCATTTCTAGAGACAGGAGATGCTGTACCTGTCTTTGTGGCTTCTTCCAATCACATTGGTTATCATCACAAAAGGTGGAGCATTATGTAGGTCTACAAGGTATCTAAGAGGGGCTACAATGCATCAAATTTAGAATTTCCGTCACAAAAACAAACAGGGACAATATAGGCTGCCAATCACAAAGGGCAGCAATATCAGCAAAGCTGGTGTAATCATTTGTTTGTCTGTAATATAGACCTAACCCAAATTGGCTGATAGTGTCAAGTTAGTCAGTGCCATGCCTTGTGTCGAAAATGGCAAGTGACATGATCTGGAACAAATTGCTTTTGTTACCATGTTTGTCCCTGTGGTTTGATTTTAGTGCTTGGCTGAAGGGTCTCTAGTTTAATTGGACAATATTTTAGTGCAAATAATGCTCAATCAGCCAGTGACAATTTGGTCAATAGAATGCTGAATACAATTGAGTAAATTATGTCATTGGCAATCACGCCTAACCAGATAACCTTTTTTGAAAGGACCTAGCAATCAAACTTTTTCAATACCAGCAGATTCTCCAATAATTATGTATTGTCAAACTAGCACTGGTATGTTCCTTTAAATTAATTTGTAGAGTGTTGATGCAGTAGGGAGTGAAAACATTGATTGGGACATCCCTATAACTCCACTGTCTGGATTTCACAGATATAAAATGCTCTAAATGAAACCCACAAATCTCTCATCAACATTCAGTTGATAAGGAAAACTGAGTGGACTTACTTGACCCTTCCAAAAGTATGAAGTGCTTAGTGTGAGGATGTATGTGGCTGATAAACATCGGACCACAAGACCGAACAAGACAAAACAAAACTAGGACTGCAAGCAGTCACACAAGGTATTCACACCCCACGCACCGCCTTTCCCAGCGGCCACCCTTTTCGAGCGAATCACTGGTGCAGTCGTCACTCATCACCGCCACAAACACACAGCCAGTGGTTTCATAGTGGATGCCGTTTATGTGTAATATTTTGCCAGACACAGTGGTTTGATAGTAGATGCCGTTTATGTGATATTTTGCCACCTGCTGGCGAATTGGTGCATTACGTTTAAGAGCAATCACTTTAATTGACACTGTGACGTCATGGAATGAGATATTGACACCAAAAATGTATCACATGTTAAGGGAGGTGTCCTTTATGTGCATGCTAAGTTTCAAGTTTCAGTTTCTGCTCCCTTCTGAAGCTGACTTGTGGCTGATATAATAATGTTCGATCATTTGCATATTTTGAATTTGCCATAACTCTGCCATTTCATCCCCTTGAGATTTAAGCTCAGACAAGCCCATAGATCATGAATCTGAAATCCGTTTT
Source organism: Lota lota (assembly GCA_026745465.1). NCBI lineage: Eukaryota > Metazoa > Chordata > Actinopteri > Gadiformes > Lotidae > Lota > Lota lota. Next base: position 14,058,092 of record JACYXH010000479.1, on the reverse strand, counting down.
TCATTTGAAGCTATGGTTCTGAAGAAGGAAATGTTCTAAGCTTTCATGAAATGTTCACTGTACAGCAAAATCTACAACGGACTTTATGGTCCCAAAAGGATAGGACGTGAAATAAGGCATGTACACCAGGTTTCAGAAATTGTCATCCATAGGGGCGGACGTGCTGATCGTTTAACTTTGACTGGATGTTATAGCGCCCCCCCTATGCGCAATTCGCCGGCAAACTTTTCCGAGACCTGCTTACCAGGGATATGTATAAAACCTGAATGTATGAAAACCTTTGATTACTACACCGCGGAGATATAGGCGTTACCAATCCGGAATACTAATAATACCCAACCGCGACAATAACAATAGGTATCCACAGATACACTGTGAACAAGTACTATTCCTGCTCAAGTGACAACTGAGAGACTGTGTTGGTGTCAACCTTGCAACAAGCAAAAACAAGATTCTTAAGGCTTTCGGACACTTTTATCATAAATGTAATTTTCGAAGAGGTACTACTCAAATTCAAAGACTTTGATTCAAAGAGAGCCAGCCCTTAAAAAAGGTTGTTCACTCGAATAAAACATTTTGAACTACTTTCCTTACAGCCCCCCCCCCCCCCCCCCCCCCCTGTAATCGGACAGGGTGATATAGGGTTGCTCTTAAAATAAAAGCTGAATCCACACTCCTCCTCCAGCCACTTCCATATCTCACAGTATGTGGGCCAGAAATGACCCGCTCAGCACTTCTCTAATGAGACTGTAACAAATGGGAGGACCATTTGGCCGGCTTATAGACACACACGCACTTACAATAGCCTACAATCCATGCAACGTTGACTTGATGACAAAATGTTGACAATATTTTACAAATGTGCTTGCCATGCTCTACAACTAGTCTAGCTAGTCACGGGTGTAGTCAACTTCTTATTAAAAAAAATATGTATACAATGTATAACATTTTGAATTAAATTAAAGCACATGATATGTAATCCCTGTGTAATCAATTTAAATATCGAAATTAAGTAAATAATGATTTGTGTTTTGGTTAAGAGTCATAGCTGTCCCATTTTAGCATTTTTCTATTGCTATAGACTATAGTTTATTCAAGATAACAATATATGACACTAACTTTTGCTAGCACAAAACTAGTGTCAATTTTGTGTAAGCAAAGGAAGCGCCTTAGCTGTCAGTGAAAGAGAGATATGGAGTAAACCAGAGCATAAATTCGGGAGAGCAATGCAGGCCAAACTGGGAAGGGGATGTCACCACCACGCTTCTTCTAAACAACATAGTTCTGTGGATGTGAATGAAAAAGATGTAATGTGACGTTTCCATTGATATATTCTTACTGGTTCGTGGGTGGCGCTGACAGGGGGAACACCACCTCCTCTTCCTCGTATTCTGGTCCATCTTGCATGTCACTTTCATCTACCGTGCCCAGTACCCCGCATCCTGGAGGAGGTGGAGGAGGGGGTGGCAGTGGGGGAAAGAGATTCGGCCCATCCGGGCATGAAGATGTGGGTGACATCCGGCTACCTGGGTCATCCGACGTGGGAGAACAACACACGCCGCCCACGGTTCCTGAGCTTGTTCCAAGAATAATTGAATGCCCACCACTCCCTGCTGCAGACATTTCTCCCCTTGAAACGGGATATATTATACTCATATCGGGAAGAGAGTCTGGAGAGGTGTTAGAATTCTGGCGCATGGCTGGTTCTACTCCTTGTCCCAGATCAGTGACTCGCACTCTGGTGGACTTGGAGTAGTACGGGAAATGGGCCGTCTCGGGCCCTCCGCTGCCTGCCACCCCTGTCCCTGTTGACACTGATCCCGTCTCCTCGCTGCCGACCTCCGCAGCCATCATGTTCACGAAATGTGGCGAGGGGGAAAAAGTCCAGAAGGGAACCTGCCCTTCCCCTCTAATGCTGCAGCGCACCTTCCCTGTCTGGGTGACAAAAACACCAAACCAAAAGTTTCTTGAAAACACGTTTAGCTAACTAGCCAACCCGCTACCGTATCTTATTTTCTCCTTTAGCTGGCGCTAGCTTTAGCCACACAGTCGCTAGCTACAGGATAGCCAAGCTAGCGGAATTGCTAGCCTCAAAACACTTGATGAGTTCTCGCTTGCTAGGTCTTCATTGTTTCCTGAGTTTAAAGTTCACTCAAAAATTGTATTATAACACTTCAACTTAAATACCAAGAGAGGATAGCCAGAACAATAACAAGTTTTCCGTTGTTTCAGACCTCTCCTTCAGTAACACAAGTCCACTTGTACTGGAGGAGTGTTGTTTTATTGTCACGGTTGTAGTATATTCCCGTTTTTCCCCCACTCTTGTTTTGTTTCGCTTTAGTTCCAACCGATCCGTGTAGCGTCCACAACTAATCCACACGCATAATGTTAAAGCACGGAGCTGGGTTCTGCTGACATAGAACCCTCCAGGTAGTTTAGATGAAGAAGACGTCTTTGGTTATTGCGTATACAAGCTATTCGCCCTTATTTCTCGGCTCCGGGGCTGGTGGCTTGGCTTGCCCGCTGCTCTTCTGCTCTCTCTCCCCTCCCTTCCCCACGCCACTTCACAGGCGCGTGCTCGGTGCGCAAACCGAATGTCGAGTTCACAAGCCCACAAGACTATAGTTATGAAATCGGTAATGAAGTAAAATTGTGTGTGTTATATAGATATCTATATCTAAATATAGATATAGGTATAGTTATAGAGATAGAGATATAAATATAGAGATAGAGGTATAAAGATAAAGAAAAGAGAGATATAGCTATAGATATAGATATAGTTATAAATATAAATATAGATTTATAGATATGTATAGCTATATCTATATAGATATATAGATATAGATATAGGTACAGTATATTATATGTATCCTCCAATTCCCCTTTACTATGATAGGACAGCAAACAGGCAAACATTTCCTTCAATCACCAATAACATAATTAATTCAATGTAGTCATGGGAACGAAAACGGACTGTCCATACAGGCGTGTGTGCGTGTGTGCGTGTGTGCGTGTGTGCGTGTGTGCGTGTGTGTGTGTGTGTGTGTGTGATCTCTTTCTATCAATGCTTTTAATCTGATGACATCAGAAAAGCACCCTCTAACCATTTTTCAAATGACCACTTCCCGTTACCCACGTCTGATTACCATGTGGATCATGTCTTGCATGACGCCTGTAGACATAAACAAAGTGTGTACACGGCAGCATAGCAGGTAAATACAAATAATGTATAACCTACTGGTGGCCTTTGTCACACATTTGTCGTAGTTGCATTTATCAATTGGGTGGATTTGTACCTTTTCTACCTTGAGGTCCAATATGTCAGCTCAAGAAGCTTCACTGAAAACATAATTTATATTTGGTTTTACACAATACAGTATTATACACATGTATACACAAGTATAATACACAATATGAATTAATACAAAACTTATAGAATAGGTTTTTCTTATTTATTGTGTGCCTGATCATGTACAGTATGTCAAGCTTGTCGCCACAAGTGTTAAATACTTCAATGTATGAAAGCTAATATTCACGCTCTGCTATCATATTTAAATAATTGTAAATAGGACGTTATAGGTTACACATGTTACACATAATAACTAGTCATGATACCGATGAATACATACTTTACTCATACAACTACTTTTATGTTTGTTTGTATTGTCTTCTGACATATAGTCTAGTTAAGTAATTGTTGAAGACAATGATGTCAATATTAAAGATGGGAGGTACACATTCCCTAGCCATGCATCAAACCAGGATCTTCTTCTGTACAGCCCTGGTTGCCCTCATGTCCTGTGGCACAGAAGGTCGGGGAACTGTTCAAACCAAGGCTGACACCGAGTTGAGATTAAAGCATGTGGTAGCCACTTTGCATGAACTACGCAAATTCACATGTAGCTGCTAAGAGGTAAAGGCAAGCTTCTTGCGGCAAGCTTACAATTTGTGTGCATACATAATTACAAACATCATTCATTTAGGTTTTGAAAGATCAACAAAGGCCCTGATCCGAAGAACCTGACTAGAACATAGTTAATATTTTCATCCATATTATTTCATTCAGCATTTTAAAACATCATTCCATTGAACACACCACAAAACAGCAGAGCAAATCACTTCTTTCTTAAATATTATGGGATCTTCAGCCAAATAGGATAACTGCCTTCAGCTGATCCACATAAACCTAATCTCCATGAAGTGTATGAACCCACTAACCCCTTTGATGTCTTATTTATGTGTGTGAATAGTAAAGAGTGCCTGAGGTGGAATACACACATTTACACTTATGATCCCCAGCCCCTGAACCCCGCATGCCCATTTGCCATTCCTTCTTGGACAGCACCGGGGGGCACTTGTAGTCACTTTAGGAGAGGCGGTAAATAATTCACCGGATTAACATGAAAGTTTTACCAAGGGAGTGAGTGACACACTACTGGATAGTGTGAGTTGACGGTCTGAGGAAAAGAAAATCTCTGAGCTCCAACCGTAATATTGAGTTATTTATAAAAATGTACAATGCCAACTATCCATCACAGAAAATATTGCTTTCTCGTTCGTATATTAATTATCCTGTGAGCCTATTCTGAGAATCTGAATCTATAGAATTAATATAATTATTGAAACGTAAAAAAGCAATGTTTGCACAGAAAAATTATATTCTTCAAATATTTGTTTCATTTTAAGTTACAACGATAACAAACCAATTGAAGAGTAACTTTAACTACTGTAACTACTGAAACTATATGTTGACAGTAAATTAATGTTGTATGAATATGCATGCCACAGCATGACTATGGTTATATTACATGGCATACATGAATATATTAATTTGAAACAAGAGGTAGGCAAGAAGTATCCTTACACATACCTATTTCCTTTACAGCATAGGGTTGCTTATTGTTTTATGAAGAGGGCCACATTTTTGAGTGATGCAGGTTCAACATTTTGACATTGAAGATTGGCATTCAAGCCATGAAATGTCATTGCATCAACAACAAATATGGGTATAGTTATTCTGATCCTCATCCTCATACACCACAGATCAGTTGGTCTTATTCAGTATGAGTTGATGATTCTTTTTGCATCTGATAGTGTTTACACAGTATGTGAAGGTAACCCAATGTACACAGTATGTGAAAGTAACACAGTGCACGCAGTATGTGAAGTAACACATTGTGGATTAGCGAGAAGAGAGAGAGGAAGTTAGAAGGAAGTTAGATAGATGTGCATTTTGTGGTATTGTGGGCTCTGTGTGCTTGCTCCAGCTTGTCTAACAACTGAATGGTATGCTCCTCGCCTTGTATGAATGATTTTAGTTGAGGAGTGTATGGCGCAGGCAGCTAAACCCAACACCTCCTCTAATCCGGGAGTGAATTTCAACAAATCAGATGTTGAGAAGAATTGTATGCTTTGTTAGCACCGTGGGTTAAAAATAAAACAAAATGTCTACTGTATTTCCCAGAGTGCAGGAAAAATTGGCATGTTGTGTTCACCTAAATTGACCTTAAGAAGTAGAAAGGGTAACCAGAAACAGAAAGACTATCCAAAAATAAGTGGGTCGACTATTACTGTTGTGGTTTGTCTTTTCTATTTTTTTGTGGGGGAGCGTGCAGCTGCCACTTGATGGCACATTTGGACAGAGAGCTCTGGTGATTAGAGAGGGGGTTGGGTGAAAGTGCACATGGCCCCCTCAGTCACACTTTAGGAAATAACAGTGGAAGAAAAGTGGTGTGCCTTTTCACATGTTCAAGTTAGGTTTGTTATGAGCAGAATTCAACTGTGGTGGAAGAGAAGTGAGCACTTGATCGACATTGGAAATATCTACGAGGTTTTTCCAGAAGTCAGAATCGGAACTATGACATATTATGTGGATAACTCTATCCATATGTTGGGTAAAATGTTTTAAAAGTGGAATAAAAAGTGATTATATTATTATTATTATTATCATTATTATTATTATAAAAATGTTAACAAAAAGGTTTTGCACAATCATTTTCATTTTATGTCCGTCTCTTATTGGTCATGTTTTTGCACATGCAAAACAGTGAAATTAAATTTACGCTGATGCATGCTTGCTTGCATAACAACAGGAAGGAGGTTGGTATTTAGAATAAACAACACTCTGTTCTAACACAATTTGAATATCATGACCCTTTATTAGGAAATGACAGCTGTGAGTGAGTATTCATTGCAACCTACTAAAATGTTTTGCCTCCGGTAATGTGAACTTACAAGCATGATCAGTGACAATACGAGAAGATTTGAAAACAAAGTGCTACAGCTAACAACACATAGAGAGCATTTTTTCTGTTATTTTATGTATGTATTTGCAAAATGACAATGACTTTCTATATTATATTATATTGCGGTTATATGGTTTCTAACTGGACGTACTTTGCATTTCATAAAATAAAGCATCTCTATTCTGTTCTGTGGATAATTAAGATCCTCGTATCCCTGTATTCATGTTTCTGCAGGATATGTATATGTATACAGAGATCCCTGTATTTACATGAATACATTTATACACAACAAACATAGTATAGTTTCATATTGTAAGTGTTTGAAATATATAAGGGCTGTTTAACAATATAAATATACATGAAAGAACAACTGAAATGTCCATGTGCATAGAACATGTGTAGTATGCTTGACACGTGTGCATGGGTTAAAATTTGTCATCTTGTTCAGGAAAAGGAGGGGGGGAGGGGATGCTTGTCCATATGGACCCTGATGGGAATAAAGAGCACTCAAGCACAAACAGAATGGCATCTGATACTCCACACATTATTCCATCTAACTAAGAGCATCAATAAGAGGCCCAAGCTACATTCAGACCACGGTAGGCTGCTACAGACTTAGACAGATTCGTGTTAATAAGCCTGATTTACTTGGCACACGCCCAGAGAAAAAATAATAAAACCTCATTTTATATGACAACCTCATTGCACTTGTTCTGTGGGATCAATATTAGTAGAAAAAAAAGCATAATATCAAAGGGGCAGTGAACTGGTGAAGTCGTTTATTATTCCTGGGTCCAAATGCGCAGTGTGGCTTGGCGCAGTGTATTTTATTTTGGTGAACAGATGATATCACCCTGGCACCGCTCGTCTGGACGGCTCCATTCCCGTCCGGGGGTAGCCATGAGAGATGGACGACAACCCTCTGGGGGCCAATGAGTGAGGCTGTCATTAGATGCACTTCCTGTCAAAAGTTACTTAGAAATATCAGCCTCCAAAAAACATTAAAGTGTGTGTGTGTGTGTAGTTCTATGCAAGACAGAAAGACATTCACAGAGATATGAGATCGAGAAAAATACAAAAAAGCTTTTAAAGCTTTTAGGTAACTGGATTCAAATGATGACACACAAATATGTCCCTGTCAAGGATCATTCCTGGTAATATGTGGTTCCTGTTGCCAGGACAGTAAACACAACCAAGGTCGTGCTGCTTCACACTGTTTTATGCAAACCACCCAAAAGCATAGTAGTAAATAATATATCATGTATATCATTTGGTAAAGTGGGTAGGTGGCTCATTGCTTAATCATGCCTGCTGACCTGTATCGATTCCCTGCATGAGGTGATGTGTCATTGCGGTCACAGTCTAAATGGGGCAATGTCATCTGTGCAGTAGAGGTGACTCCAAGTCGAGCTCAGTTCTCATAATGCTTTAGGATCACGCCCAACACAATGTTCTGTGGTGTGTTACGCAGCAGTGAGCAACAGCTGGGACCTCACACCTTAAAACCTCATGGTCTCATTTTGGTTAGCTCTTTACAACCTCAACTCACATATTGCCCATTCTCTCTTCAATGAATCTTCTTTGTTCTGTTTTTCTCATTTGCATTTCATCTTCCATCTTTCCGTCCCTGTCTTTCACTCGCACTCGGTCCATTGCTCGCCCTCTCCCTTTTTTCTCCCTATCTTCATGCACACCTTTTTCTCTTGCTACACACACACACACACACACACACACACACACACACACACACACACACACACACGCACACGCACACTCCTGCCCTTCTGCTTTTAGGCTTTTCTGGGTTATTCATGTGCTTCCTTTGGTGCTGTCAGTTCTCATCAGGGCCAGAGAGGACAGCACAAATAATGGAGCATCCCCACAGACGGGTGTTTAGGGTGGACAGCCGTAGTGCCAGGCTCTCCCATGGAGAAACCACACTTGAGGTCTGTGTTTCATTTACACTATGGCAGATATGTCAGCCTTTGCCATTGCATTATGTTTTCCATATGGATCACAGAAAGCAATGAACCATGACTTACTGTCTCCCAGGCAATACTTTGGAAGGGCCAACTAAACCAAGAAGTGTTAAGGGAATAAATGGCTAAAAAGGATGGGGTACTGATTTAGTGAACAAAGGTTGGGTTTTAAGTTTGACACAAAAAAAGTACAACATACCTTTGCTTATTAAGTGGTATACTTACAGTATATATGTATTTTCAACCATTGATTAGTAAAAATCACTATAATAGCTGGGGCTGAGGCCCACTGATTAAAAAAATCTTTCATTCTTAAAATCGTTCCGTCTTTCAATATTTCATTGTATTGACGCCATATGCCAAAGGTTGTGTGAGTGAATTTCACAGAATCCATTATCTTGTGTGGTATCCTTCCTTCAATTCAATAATAGGAGTCCCTAATCAATATTACTGCGTGAGAACCAGAATCCATGCCAATAGCACCGGGGCAAAATCCCCAAAGAGCTCTCACAAGGTCTTCCTTCTACGCTGCCGCCTCTGTTTGTACAATAATGCTATAATGTGATTCCTCTGACACAGCCAACACAGATCCTAGACAATATTATCATATTGTCTTATACAGCATACTGTTCTGTGTCAAACAAAAGTAAGATATGGATCTGGGGAAAGTTGGTGCTGTAAAGCTTATAGTGCCGAATATGCCTTTTCCCTCATCATTCGCTCTATTTCTTCTGAAACATCACTCTTCCTCTCTGTCTCCTCCACAGTCAGTTTGCCGGCCATCAGGCATTTTTTACGACACACCATAAATTGAAGGGAGAGGGTGTTGATGTGCAAAGGAATGATAAGTCTGTTATGGAATAAAATAATAACCTGCCGACAGGGAGCGCGCCCGAAAGTGTGGAAGTCCCTGTCAAAGCCTTTGCAATGTATATGATTGACCAGCACACTCTCTCTCTCTCTCTCTCTCTCTCTCTCTCTCTCTCTCTCTCTCTCTCTCTCTCTCTCTCTCTCTCTCTCTCTCTCTCTCTCTCTCTTTCACCCTCCACCTAGTCTCTTTCTTTCCAGCTATCTCTCTCTCTATCTCCCTCTCAAACACTCTCTCCCATCTCCTTCTTTCTACCCCAGTCCCTGTCTGTAGATCATAATATAAATGACATCATCCGTGGTAATGAAAGTAATGGCAGTTTTTAATTACACTCTACAGGCAGTGCATGTACCTGAAGTGAGGACACGTCAGCCAATGTCATCACATCATTTCTGATTGGTGTTTGTTTATATGTGTGTGTGTGTGTGTGTGTGTGTGTGTGTGTGTGTGTGTGTATGTGTGGCAGGCTCTTTTTGTAGATAGATTGATACTTTCATCACATAAACAAAAAAAAAGAAAGACAGATAGATAAATAGAAATAAGCAAAGAAGGAAAGGAGAATACAGGAAAGAGAAATAGTGTGTGTGTGTGTGTGGGGGGGGGGGGGGGGGGGGGGGGGAGGGGGGGGGGGGGTGGATGGGACAATGTAGTTTAATCAGTTCCATGTGGGAAAGCTCTTAGGATAACGACCTGGCAACACACATTGTGTTTATTGATTTTCAGCATGCTAAGCAAACCCACCACTTACACTGGCTGTGTTAAACATGCACCTGTGGAACCCCCTGCTGCTCAGTGCTGGGGCACATCCTCCTCCATTCCCCTTGATCCATGCCCCCCATGGCTGTACCCATCCAGTCCACCGGGGATACGTTACATGTTCGGAAAATTAACCATTCTTCATACACAATGGGAAAATGTGCACGTCACTCTTATCACTCTAGTTGATTGAAATAGATAGTTACCTGGTAACCTTTTTGTGCTTTAACGTCTAGTTGTTTTAAGAGCAACATAGCGAGTGCAGGGCAGTACAAGTGAGGCAACTGTCTTATCGAGTTTCTGCTCACACTTTAAGAGGAACACTTTTCTGCTATTTGTGGTTGTTCTGTTTAATGGTCATACAGTAACACAACTTGTACATGTACTTACTGATTAATCAAGAGGATGAGTGAGTCATGTTTTTCTTTTGTCTTTGCGCCACAATTGTGGTAGAAGAGTAGAAGATTTGTATTTTAACACTTGAATACCAGAGTAAAGTTTGACTTCTTAGTTATCAAGCAATTAGATCCTTCTGCAGATCACTGGTTTAGGGAAGTCTCTCTTGTACCAAGACAGCCAGTGTTACAGGGCTGGCTGGTGACTTTATGACAGTCATTGTGACTGCACTTTTTCTTCTTTGTTCATCAATTCAACTGTGGTATGAAAAAAAAATAGCTGCAGAGAGCAAGAATGTGTGTGTGTGTGTGTGTGTGGGTGAGTGTGTGTGTTTGTGTGTTCCTCGCAGGGGTTCACACATCATGCTGCTGCTTGATAACAAGTAATTTATCCCTCGGAAAAGAAAAGCGCATTGAAGTCTGAATAATGCAAAAAAAAAACAAATTTAGATTACTGGACAGATTGCTTTTTAATCAAACGCTTGGAGCTAAGAGGTGAGAGTTATCTTCTCTCCGGAGTGTACGCGATAAAATGTGTTACTTACAAAGTGATGAAGTTGCGTCTCACCAGAACAGCTCCCACGAGGGGCGGCGCGGGGGGGGGGGGGGGGGGGGGGACGGGGGACGACACGAAGGGTGTCTGGTTTGGTGTTAAGTGGAAGAGTGATGGTATGTTCGAAACTGACGCCAGAAACGAGGGCACCGCAGGTGGGAGAATCTAGGACAAGCGATTAAAACAAGAGATCATATTAATTGAGAACTGAGTAAACCCTAGCAAAAAGAATGAGTGTAGAAATAAACCAAAACGCCTTTTGCAATGGATACAGTCAATATAAATTATGCAGGAACTGCTTAATGATACATTGTCTTAATGATGTTAAAATGCTCTTCATTTTAATTGGATGGGAATAGGTTGCACTTTTAGTGTCCATATCTAAAACTAAAACTGGAAACAAATATATTTCTAAAATAGTTCTGGTGATGCAGTGAAGGATTACCAGAGTAACGGATCAATGATAAAATGTTCATACAAGCCTGATTATGTTGATACACATGCACTGCATTTTTCTGGAAGAAGCCATAGCATTTCCGTACACTGTGTTATTACTCGACCCTTGCTCTCAGACACACACACACACACACACTCAAACTCACACTGTCACACACACACACACACACACACACACACACACACACACACACACACACACACACACATACTCTCACGTACACACACACACATACACAGTCCCATCTGCTCATCAGCTTGACTTCATCCCCAGATTATCTCCCAGTACTACTGATTAAAATACTAGTATAATAAACTATTATATCTTCAAAATAATTCCACTTTCGGTGCTCAGCAAAATGAACAACAAATTCCTATACCATTCCGACAATATTCAAAGACAATGACAAACACTTATAGAGCCCTTCTTTTGATTTTAGCATTGTATGGTTTGATCATGACTGAATAGGACAGCAGCCCCCTCTTGGCTTTCGGCCTTCAAAGTAGATATAGGTAAGCTTCCGGATCAGCAGGTATGGTTTTGTCATCACTGGCTAGACAGTGACTATTTTTATCCGCGCTCTCCTTCATTACCTTTCAGAACATTGTCACATTTCCAGACAAAGAGCCTGTTTTCAGAGCTATGGAGCCTGTTTTGCTCATAAAAATTTTCTTGTCTGTATTGTTTGCCTTTTCTTTTTCAATTTCTTTCAAACAAATCCAGCCTTCTTTTCTATACAAAGCTGTCAGATAGCGTACAATACACAACCAGCACACACCTTGCCTTCTCCTGTGTCTGGCTGAGGTGGAATAGCTGACAGAGATAAATGCACACTCAGTAGCGAGACTTTTGCGGAGCATACTTGTTCATATAATCTGCATGACTACTTTCATTGTCATATCATGTGTATTTGTGTATGTGTGTTTGTATGTGTGCATGTGTGTGCATGTGTGTGCGTGCTTGTGTGTGTGTGTGTTTGGCTGACAAGCATGAATCTATGTGACAGATGCCCATCTATGATGGATGTCCACATGCCAAAGCCCTCAGAGATGACACTCAGAGATGCCCCTGAGTCGCTGCTCTGCATTTGAGCACGACATATGAGCACGACATATGAGCACGACAGACAGATAGAAAGACATATAGTCAGACAAATAGAAAGACACATAGACAGATAGAGAGGCAGATGGACAGATTTGCAGATGGATGGATAGACAGATAGATGGATGGATGGATAAATGACGACTAAAGAGAGACAGATAGACAGATGGACGGGTCGGGTTGGAAGGCAGGCGGATAGACAGACAGATGATGAATTATACAGTTACTCTCAATGCAATCTTCAATTGAGGCCTGGACAAAAGCTTCCTTATAAACTCTTACAGCAGCTCATGAAAGACCGAGGAGAAGAATGAGAAGGGTGTGGGAGCTGCCCCCTCTCCTGGTTGAATTTAGAAGCTCTCCCAGTGCGATAATAACACAAGGCAATTCACAACCATTCACGATGTATGCAACATGAGAGTATGAAAGTATCATAGATTGTGCACTGAAATAGGGGTTCAAACCACAACAAACATCAATAGTGAATAATACTGTATAAAAAACGCTTGGTTTTGAAATGAAAACAAACAGCCTTGTGTGCATAGGCACAACACACAGCGAACATTAGCGCGTGACTCTTAATTACAATGAATTCGCTGATGAGAATCGTCCACCAGGGTCTCAGAACGACAATAGGGACAGTGTGTGTGTGTGTGTGTGTGTGTGTGTGTGTGTGTGTGTTTGTGTGCTTGTGTGTTTGTGTGTGCGCGCGTGCACACACACACACACACACACACACACACACACACACACACACACACACACACACACACACACACACACACACACTGATGTACTGCTCATTACCTTCCACTATATTAACTAACCCTGTCCAGTAGAGGTCACTGTAGCATCAGAGCTAATATTATATTGTGAGCTCTACAACAATTAATATTACTCAAAGGCTATAACTATTGTAGGGAAGAAATATGCCGGACACGCCAATGAACTAACAAACTATATAGATCATATAAAAAATATAAACATTTCTTTTCATTTGAACACAAATTGACATGAAACATACTTTCCAGACACGTCAATCCAAGTGACAGGGCTCCAGAAAATATTTACTTACTTATTCCCTTATCGAAATAAATGTGCAGGCATCATGCTTCCTTATGAATATAAATATAATCCTCAAGCCTCAATATGGTCCAACAAGCGCTGTTGTGGACACTCTCAGGAGCCTTGTTCTCATATCTGGGGAACAATGTGAAGTAAAGGACACAAATAATGGCCCCTCTGCTCTGCTCTTTCTGCCATGTGGTCGCCATTGCCAGCCTCATGCAGCTGTAAATAAAGGCAATTGTGCAAAAGCTTAATTAAATTACATAAATCTTTTTTATGATGTCTGGGTTCTACACAGCTACTGATTTGTGCAGCAGAGGCTGTTAGAATGTTGTCTAGAGTGTTGGCAGTATTCATGTTTGTAAGTGTGTAGAAGTGTGTGTGTGTGTGTGTGTGTGTGTGTGTGTGTGCACTCTCTTTACCTCATTCAAACTATAAGCTAGTTTAAATCATATTTTTACTGAGCATGCACACACATATACACACAAACAAACATGCACGCACCAGTCACACACACAAAGAAAAACGCATACACCAACATTTACATTTAAACTATAAAGCAATTGCCTTTTTTTTCACATGAACATGCACAGACACACAGACACACACACGCACACAATGATGTACACATGTCCATTCAACACACAAGACAATAGACAAACCAACCCTATACACAAAATACATTTAATGTCCTTCCCATGGATGTAGACACTTCATGTATTTTTTTAACAGCTTTAATGTGGATTGTACCATGCTGAGGTCAATGTCTGTGAAGAGCCGTGAACTTAGAGAATAATAACTATATTTCATTAGGACAGAGTGTGCAGGGAGGGGTATTGCTGAAGCTCAACCACAAGCACACAATGTCCGTGAGCTGTCTCCGCCCACGACCCATCACCCCTTGTAGCCCCAGGGCGCACCAGAGCAAGCAAGGGTATGTCATGTGCACACAGGAGGAGGGCTTACGCTAACCCACAACTCACAAAGGGCCATCCCAGATGCAATGGACCAGGCTACACAGTACTAAGGACACACACGGGCGGGTGGAAACCCAGTTCGTTGTCCTTTTGCTGTTCTGTTGAAAACGATACAGTATAGATGCAGGCAGAGACTTGTGTGTGTGTGTGTGTGTGTGTGTGTGTGTGTGTGTGTGTGTGTTGAGTCATTATAAACGTCTATGAGATCATCAATTGAAATCCATCCGATCTGTCTCGATGTCGTCGACTCTATCGTGTAGACGCTCTGCCCACCACGGGGAAAGGAGGGGGGGGGGGGGGGGGGGGAATCACTATGTTCTGACCCCCCCCCTCCAATCCACTGTGCACGAGGCCCTTTGTGATTGATCGATATTAGGGTTGATTTGGTTATTTCAGCCCCATTTGCTACGGCAAAAGTCACAGCCTGAGATTACAACACTGATTGGATTTACATTTTTAATGAAAAGCGTTGGATTTTGTAAAGTAGTGTCCTGTTCGAGATCACAGAGCACACTTCATGCCATTACCAAGCCTGGACAAGATAAATCGGTTGCATTACCAACTGCCTAATGTTCATTTGTTATGTGTATAATAAAGTGGCATGTATTTGTGCAGCACTGAAATTGATTATGTTGTACAGCACACCATTCATGGAGGGAAGAATGCTCTCTTTCACAACCTCATAAGTCATTACTGAGTCTCGAGGCAGTTACTAATGTTGTCGGTGTGTGTGTATGTGTAGGTGCGTGTGTGTGTATGTGTAGGTGCGTATGTGCGCGCATGTGTGTATGTGTGTGTGTGTGCGTATGTGCGCATGTGTGTGTGTGTGTGTGTGTGTGTGATGATGATGATGACCCGCTGTTGAATCAACCGGGACCTTCGCTGGCTTGGCCATGTCTCCCTGCTGCAGCATATAGCCTCAACTCTGGCGTTCACAGCACTACCCCTGCCCAATCAACTGTAGACCATTAGACAGACATTCAGTGTGGAACTGATCAGGGTTTCCCCCACATACTGAGCCTCCCTACGTGCCAGGGATTATGATTAGGACATGATGCATTGGTGGAAAACAGGTGAAATTTCTAGGCCATGATGTCTGGCGCAGTCACCCGGGAGGGGCTGTCGTCCGTCAAGCACTTTGACACCTGCAATCGGCCAAGCAGGAAAGTGAGAAGGGGGATGAAAAAAAAAGAAAAGGCAAGGATGGATTTTAGATGGTGGTCGAAACGACAATATTATCATTCCAATAAGCCTTACGGTACACAACATGAGAATGGGTAATAGGAGCATGACACACACATCTGCAAGAAACAGATGGAATACTACAAATAAACGACTTTATAATATAAGAACCAAATAATGATGAAATGCCAATGACAGCCACTGTGATTTGGCAACCCGTACACTTCAGTCCAAGTCAAAACACGAAATGTGTCACATGACACAGGTGGATGTGAGGTCTGAGTTATTTAAAAGTTATTCTCCTAAAGAAATAAACGGAAAAAGACTCAAATACTTTCTCCAGTAATACCACAGATGAATAATTCACTCGGAATAATGGTATTGTTCACATCTGATGTATCTCCAGCCCTCCCTCTTTGACAGGGGAGTGCAGCAACCCATAATTGCTAGGGGCGTGCGGCAGGTACTTAAAGTCCAGACCAATGTAGATCATAGGCCACTGCACACCACACTGACAGGCGTCGCCAGTAACCAGTGTTTAATGCCAACTCCACTCCAGCGGTAGAGGAGGGGGACTGTCGATTACAGTCGACCATACGGCGTCAGTGCTCTGCTGAGCCTTACTGCAGGCTTTAATTCAGATCCATACATACAATAACAGAAAATTGCTCTTTGAATTAAATATAGAAGAATCATGACACTATTAGGAAGTTCATAAAGGTGCGCAAGTCAATGCAATACATGGTTGAGAATACAAGCTCTTTAAGTCAAGTTAGAATTGAAAAGCATGCAATTGAAGGACACTGCTTGGGTACTGTATTTGGTTTTCATAATAATAAATGTTGGGTGAAAGTACAGGCATAATCAGCACTTGCTGACTTAGGAAGGGAGGAAGGGAAGACTTTCAGAGGAAAATAGAGGACTCAACGGAAGTGCAAATCCCATCTCTGAGGATCATTATGTATCTATTCTCACAAAGGTCAAAAAAAGCTATTTTCTTTCTCCCTCTGTCCTATTATATATCCTTTATAATAGTAACGAAACAGCCTAATTTAGCAACTGATTAACTCACTAACTCACTGACTAGCTCACATACTCACCCACCTAACTCACATCTAACATTGCTCCACACAATTTAAGCATTCTAAAATCCATCCAACAACATCGTTCTTTGTGGTATAATTGTCTAGGCCTCATTATCTTTATTTCAGTTACCTCCCATCAACAAATCCTTTCAATCTTCCACGGATTAGCCATTTATTTCTGTAATATGTTCTTTCTATCTCTCAAAGCCACCGCCATCTTTCGCTATTTCTCCTGTTCTCCCGCAGCTGCTCGGGTTGATTTGATTCAGCAGATTTGATTCCAGCGACCTTTCGCTCCCCACTGATTATTCTCTCTGCTTCATTCACAGATGGCTGCAGAGCAGGCCCTCGGGATTGCTCACTTGCGTGGAATGGTTGGGCCGGATACACATTGGCGGCATATATTTACAGAACTCCTCCGTCACCACACTCTCATGCCGCAGCTTGTCAATGTCTCCAACGCTACTTCCTCTTCCTCAAGCTGGGTGAAGGAGGGTAACGTTGTTGGCTCACAGTTGATTCAATATTCAACGCGGTAAACACCTCAAAGCATGTAGCCTAGCAGGGGACATGTTTGTCCATCTGCACGTCATGTTTTGCAACGTTTAGTGGAGAAGTAAACGTGTCCCCCTTATATCTCGTATTTATTTCTGCCTCCGTTGCTTTCAATAGATGAGAAAGTGATCGGCAATGCTTTCCGGTGGCATGAACTCTTGCCACAAGGCTGACAAAAAAACATAACCGCCATTGTTGTGTGTCAGTGTGGAAAAGGTGGGATGGAAATAGTTATTGTTCAATGTCAGTTATTAAATCAAAGGAGGGTTTGGTAAATGCAGGAAGGGATAATCTAGCTGGCACAAAATATTTTTTCTGTTAAATGTTGTATATGTTCAGGAACATTGCCATTCACCTCATAAGAGACAATATAGGAATCACACAAAAGAAATTAATTGAACCAAATGCTCGGATACGAAGTGAGTAAAACAGGAGTTCATGCAAGTGGGTCACCCATGTGAAATCAATTTAAAAAATCCAACATACACGTAATTAGCAAAAAGACTACTATCTACCAAATCGTGCCATTTCCAAGTAACCTATCATCCTCCACACACTTTATTTTCAAGTATAATGTGACTTTTGACAATGGAACCCCTCGTAGAAAAAATAAGATAGATGTTATGAATGCCCATTGGTGAATTACATTTTTTTAAATCCAATTAACTTTGAAGAACAAAAAATCTAAGGAAAGACATTCAAGGAAAACCACATTAAAGTTGAAATAATGGAGCTTTATGGATTGAGAAATTGATGAGCCTTTGAAGGTATGTAATTTACTTTCAAAGATTAAAATACTGTAGTTACACCAATTTAAGTCTTCATACTGTAACATTGTTCTGAAAGTATTGAATATTACGACATAGCCATGGGGGAAAGATTTCCATGGTTAGATAAAACCATTTGTTCAGAATGAAGACACTAATATGATGTTATTGCATCAAGATAATACTGATGAGAATGCACTCTTTAATATGTTGGATTCTTCACTGAAAATGATGCAACAAAAGTGAAATTCTGGTAAGCTGTGATAAAGTTGAATGATGTAAATTATTTTAATGTAACCAAGAAAAAAAGTAATCGGACAATTTTAACCTTCCCTTCGATTCCCTTCTCTTCTATTCTCTTTCAAGAAACTTAGTTCAACCCTTGGAAAAGATACACACACCATTTTTCTTGTGTTTTGAAAACATGTTTAACGGCCAATGGGTCAAGGACTTACTACCACATATTTAATTCACAATCCATTTTCTGAAAGATCCCTTATTGCTTTTTAAAGGAATCTGTGTGCCAACATTTTGGATTCATATACAAAAGTGTACCAGATATGAGGGATATATTGGGATGCAGAAGGAGTATTGCAGAGGGAGAGAAAGAGAGAATGCGAGACAGGGATATATCTTTATTCGCTACAGCAACGAATACCATTGTGAATGGAAGTACATTCCTGATGTACAGTGAATGTGCTTGAGGTTTGCCGTAGTTGCCTGTAATAAGAGAATGAAAGCACCCATTGTGTATGATAAAACATATATCAGTCTCATTTGAAAGCTGGCAAAACATAAAGAGTATTAAACGAGAGGGACCGAATTTCTTTTCACGTAAAGGATGTGTTTAAACCATTATCCTGGTATATGCACTGAAATAGGGAAGAGCATGA
The DNA here is from genome assembly GCA_026745465.1 of Lota lota. Classification (NCBI taxonomy): domain Eukaryota; kingdom Metazoa; phylum Chordata; class Actinopteri; order Gadiformes; family Lotidae; genus Lota; species Lota lota. The sequence continues at coordinate 14,039,211 of JACYXH010000479.1, read as the reverse complement.
TTTCCTATAAAAATGACTTTCTCCTATTCTGCTGGGGCAGAGATGCAGATGGGAGTCGTAGATGTGGCAACACTGTTGCTGAATGTATGTCATTACTATTTAATAAAATAAAATATGGCAGATGCGTGAATGAGTAACGACATCCGTTCCACAGAAGTCAAGACACTGGCACAAAAACCCATTTCTTTGAGGCACTCTCACTGAGCCAGAGAAGCTGCAGTTGAGCTTGAAAAGTTCTGCTACAGTCCTTGGTTTCTTCTGACATCCGAGTCAGTCCAGTCGTCCACCCACAATCACCACACACTATTACACATGCGGTAAATATTTTTTGTTCACCCTGCTCATTCTCATTTGCCATGCAAGCAGCGTCGTCAGGGGTGAGGGGTGGGTGGGGATTGGGGGGGGGGGGGGGGGGACCAGGGTGGGCTGTGTTGTATACTTCAGCCCTTATCAGCCATCCTCTCATCCGTTTGTTCTCCCCCCCCACCCTCTCCCTCTGCAGCCGTCCAGCAGCCTTGGCTTTGTTCACCAAAAGATGAACCGGGTCACTTGTGTTGTTGTGTGGTGGGTTGGGGAATATTGATAATTGAATGTGTTGACCTTGCTCATCACAGCAGATGTTATGAAATGAGCAGAGGCACCGAGTTTTGATCTATTGAGAATCAAAGGTTGTTGGGGTTTTGAGAAAGATAGTTTGTTGCAGTTTCTGTTGTGTTTAAAAAAAAAAATAAGGACATCGTTTCTCACAATGCTGAAATAGCAGTGAGTCATTATACTATTTTGAAAAGAAAAACACCATAAAAACTCATCTCTATAAGCAATTTCTTTCATATTGTGAAGAGCATTAAATAGATTTAATGAGGCCTCACCGTTTGAGTTATGGGCACCATTTTGGTCCATCAAACTTTGAAAAGGACCATTTAGCTGCAACACTTTGATTTGTTAGAACACCCTGGAAGAGAATAAACTACGGAAAAACAAGCCATGTCTTAAACTATTTTCCCTTTCGACCTTTCATCTATGAAACAATGTTTTAATTCACATTGGCCTCACTGTGGTCTTTCTGTGTATTGTACTCTTCATTTGGCATGAGTTCCTTTGTTTAAAGGAAACACCCCAATGTCTGATAGAAATGCTGCCAATATCAGCTGCCAGACTATGGTAGACTTATATATCGTTGTTCTCTAAAGCGTCAACTTTGTACCGTTAGCATTCCTAAACATATTCAGTCGGTACTTTGTCGTTTCCAATCAAAGATTGTAACATGAATAGGTTATGAAGATATAGATAAACAGACAGACATACAGTCAGACAGATATATGGACAGATAGATGACTTAACAGAGGGACAAATGGACAAACAAAAACACAAACTACTGAGTTAGAGGACAACATAGCTTGCTACAACCTTTCCACCAGGTATATATGTTTGGAGATCATTTCAAAAAGTACACTCCAGGCTGCATATGCCCAGCTGGGGGTGCTATCAGGCCAACCATCTATCCCAGCCCTCTGGGCACTGTACAACTTTTAGCTCTAAGATAGTTTATGCATTTTGTTATCCATACTCGGTTGCCATGGGTTCTCATGGAGAATAACGGAGAGCTATGAGTGAATACCTTGCGGTTATGGTAAACACCATTCTAACATCTCTAAAGTGCTGATGCTGACGATGCCAGTGACATCCCCAGGGGAAACAAATAACAGAGAGGCAGGTTCACACTGACAGCCACCTGTACTTTTCCTGTCTTTCTTTCTTCTATTTCAACAGTGAATATAATTAAAAAAAAGTGCATTGAAACAAATCCCATTAATGTAGTTAGACTATCTTGTGAGACTGGCTGACTAAAGGTAGATGGTTTGATTTGGCTCTATTTCAGCTCTACTCCTTGCAGCATGTGCTCATACAATGGTGGTGGTAGTAAGTCTGCTAAGTTTGTTTCTTATTTTAACACATATTACAAAAGGCGCCGTGTTTCATGGCTCTGAGAAACTTCCGGCCCAGCTTGTCTGTCGCCAATAAGCCACCATCTCTTAAGAAATAGAGACAGTAATAGGCTGTGTGAGTATATGTGCCCAGCATGCATGCGTGTGTGTGTGTGAGTGTGTGTGTGTGTATTTATATATCTTGCAGCTAAGTGAGCACTCAGTTACCCGTGGGTGAGCGGTCCTTTGTGTGTGCTTTGTATGCTTATTGTGGCAGATGTCTATCACTAAGTAGAATAATGTGGGTTGTATTCCTGCGTGTTAGAGTAGGGAGAAGGACAGGCAACTAGAGACCAGCAGGCACAGTTGCCAACAGAGACAGGTTCAAATATAGTCTGTCTTCACGTAGGAGGGGGAGATAAAGATATGCAAAGCAAACAAGTGTTTTCTGTTCCTCCATCTTTCCTGCTCCCTTGACCCTTCCAATCCTGTGAGACTTCGTTATTCTGAAAACCCAACCCGTTGGTTTTCCTTCCATCTAGATCTTTTTTTAAATACACTACTCGCCCAGCTGCAGAGAGAATCAGAGGGGCATTTGTTAAAGGGAATGCACATGTTTACACCACTTGTGTGTGAATCTATTGGATGTACTGTGTTTTAACTAACCCTGATATAGATAGGCCTACCTAAATTGTCCTATTAGCAATTGGTTAACAAAGCAAGCAGGTTAAGAGGAAGAATAGACTAGCTTTAGAATGCATTTACCAATAGGATTAGGTCCACATTGTATGTTGAAGGTGGTGAAAGAATTGTTTTTATTAAATTACGATTAAATCCAGGTATTTCGCTTACTGACAACTGGCAGTAAGGGGATGAGTTGAATTACTGTTACCAGGGAGATAAATTGTTGAGATAATGGGGACGAAACCCTGCTTCTTCAACAAAATTTAAAATGCACTGCATTGTAAGTCAGGAATTCAAATGCACATTCAATTATTACAGAGGTACAGGCGTAAGACTTAATGTTAGAGAGCACACACTTAAGTAGGCACAATTATTAAAAATGAAAAATCCCTCACCCTGAATCTGGCTACTATTAAGTCTGGCAGTGTAAAGTGTTACATTATTGAGCTGGAGACTGTTCTTGGGGCTAAATTGGGCTGTAGTGGATGTAGACATTATGCAAGTTTCAAGTTCCCTTCCAGGTCCCTGCACCCATTATTTTAATATAAAACTGAGTATGAAATAAATTGGATTGAAAGAGTTCCTCTTTGCCCTCCCCCTCCATGTTCCTTACATGTTCCCTCTTCCTACTTGGACTCTGTAGACAGAATTATTTCTTTTTTGGTTCATGTGAAGGGCATTTATTTTTCCCTTGAGGATCACATTGTAATGTTGAGGGGTGAGGAAGTACAATATGAATATGTGAGGATATGGTCGGGTGTTAAGTGATTGGAAATTAATTGCTTACGTCACATGTGGTTGTGAGCAGCTGGTCATTATTTTTGGTGCATTATTTATGTGTACTGTGTGTGTGGTGTGTGTGTGTGTCTGCAAATGCGACTAGGAAGGCACACTTTATTGTTGTTTCCTCATATATTCATTTATATGCAATTACATAAAAACGTTAATCCACATTTTCACTCACAGACGAAGCAACGCACATAAATCCAAGTCTACTCGGCATCTAGCCGGCATTAATCTACTGTGAACAGAAATCCCCTAAAGATAGTGGAATACTTGTGTAGAATTGAGGAAGCGGAGGAAGAGGAGCTCCTCTCCCCGATAAAGAGGGAGGAGCGTGTTCACTTCATCTTCCTGCACTGACAGCTCCGCACTTCTCCCACCAGTCAGCATGTTTAAAGTGGTAAACAAAGGTAGGGGAAGGGATGGTAAGCCAAGCAGTTAACTCTAGGTGAGTCCTGGGTGTCCTTGAAACTGTATGGACTGGCAGTGCAGTGTCAAGACTGGGGTACCGGGAAGTCGGGATCAGACACAGTTGCAGGTATATCACCTAAAGCCGTCATTTAAAGGGTATTCATGGTCATGCCCCATCCAAAACAGTGGCATTCTGATTCAGACGTTATCGGTGCAATGCAACATTACAATGCAACAACAAAGCACATCATGAGTGCCCATACAGACAGTGATACTAACGCCTGATGAATATTTGAGTGTGAATGTCTAATAGTGCTTGCAATGCAGCCCTAAACCCACTACCAACTTATAACAATTTTATATTTATAAAATTATATTATATAGAGTTATAATATATTGTGTCTATTCTCTAACAGTGTGGCTCAGATGTGCCTATGCCTCTAATAGTCTAACTGATCCAGCCTTCTGTGTTTTTATTGGATGGATTTGCAGGCTTGACATCAGACTAAGCCCACAGTCTTCTCCTGTGAAGTGCAAATGAGGCTATAATTTGATTACACACACAAGATACAGAAAGGAGTATTGCGCAGCCTACAGAGACTGCAGCGGTTACATGGGTGACAAAATGGGCATATACATTTAATTGCGCATTCACGGATACGTAGGCCTATATGAAAATATATAGTATTGTGCATTTATTTTGGCATACAGTAAATGACAACGAACAAAATACTTGAGGGGGATTATAATACCTAATGGTTTTGCTATATATGCGATATACAGGAGTATAATTATTCTGTGACAGAACAGAACCTTGACCAGTTTTCAGTAAACCATTGCCTCGTTGGACAATTACAAGCAGGACTGCGTTGTAATGCACGTGTATTTAAAAGCGTTGGTTAAATAACCAAATGTATTTAACCAGTGGTACAAATTGTGAAATATATAATCTGAATATAAAAACTAAAATGTGCGTGCCACACACTCATCTTTTCTCTCTTCTCCCTCTTCACACTTAGGTTCTAAATGCAGCATGACAAGCTCCTGCAAGAGGCTGGCATGCTGCGTGCGTAATCCTCCTAATGTATTCTCCTTCTCTCTTCCCCCTCGCTTCCTTCCTTCCTTCCTCCTGCAGCCTCCCAAAGTGCCACGCAGAGGAGAGATGTCAAGTCCTTTAAGTGATCTAAGCCATTGTGGGCCACCGTAGGGGCAGCGCCGGTGCATTCATATAGGCGAACTAGGCAATTACCAAAAGCGGCCCTTTGGCAAGGGCGGCAAAATGTGGACCAATCAGGGGCCAGCTATGACAGAAATGAATGTGACAATCACTCTGCACCTGCAGTCGCGTGCCTCCGCCGCCTCCTGCCCCCAGCTCTCATGAGCTACAAAATGAAAGCATGCTGTAGCCAGCGCCAGCGTGTCCATATAGGCGAACTAGCACTAGACCGTACACAGACTGACCTCGGCCCAAAGTCACACCGTAGTAGCGACCGCACGCTGAAACACTGAGTTTAAGATCTGATTGGCTGGGGTTTTCGAGCGATCGGATTGGCTGGGGTTCTTGAGTGATCAGACTGGCTGCGATTTTCGAGCGATCGGACTGGCTGCGCTTTTTGAGCGATCGGACTGGCTGCGATTTTCGAGCAATCGGATTGGCTGGGGTTCTTGAGTGATCGGACTGGCTGCACTTTTCGAGCGATCGGACTGGCTGCACTTTTCGAGCGATCGGACTGGCTGCGATTTTCGAGCGATCGGACTGGCTGGGGTTCTTGAGTGATTGGACTGGCTGGGGTTTTCGAGCGATCGGAATGGCTGGGGTTTTCGAGCGATCGGACTGGCTGCGAGTTTCGAGCGATTGGAGTAGCTGGGGTTTTCGAGCGATCGGACTGGCTGGGGTTCTTGAGTGATTGGACTGGCTGGGGTTCTTGAGTGATTGGACTGGCTAGGATTTTCGAGCGATTGGAGTAGCTGGGGTTTTCGAGCGATCGGACTGGCTGGGGATCTTGAGTGATTGGACTGGCTGCGGTTTTCGAGCGATCGAACCGGTCGGACTGACTGCGATTTTCGAGTGATCGGACTGGCTGGAGTTTTCTAGCGATCAGACCGGCTGGGGTTTTCGAGCGATCGGACATTGCGCACCAATCAGGGAGTAATTTAAGAGACAGCTCCATGGAAACAAATACTCTATCTTCTAGTCGAAGTCGTTCACTTGGTTTAACAATTAAGATTTGACCATAATACGTTTGTCTGTTCATCCTTGTTGCTGTCGCAGTGATTTGCCGTGTGAATTGTTTGGGCAGCGTGAGGCTGAAAGTGAAAGTGTGTGTAGGGGACACTTTAAAAACACCCCCTGTGACAGCACAAGTCTTATGCACATTCCTCTTTTTACATAGATCGTCAGAAGCCCTGATTACACCGTCAAGTCTGGCTGCTTCTCATCGCAGGAGTCTAGTATTAACTGGGATACTGTATTTTTAAACCTTCAACTAAACTCAATTAAAGCTTGCGCAAAATATATATTTTTAACATATCCACATGCAGCCTCTCCCATGTGATACCTCAGATGCTACAGGAACCCCGGTGTCTACCCAAGGCTAAATTTGTAGCCTACTCTCTAAAGAAACTGGTCTTTTTCTCATTGCTTTTTCAAAAGGTATATATACAAATATATATCTATACATAAATATATATACACATGCATATATACACATACATATACACATATATATACTGAAAGCAATACTGCCCTCTCACTGCCAGAGTTCAAAAGTCATAGTACCTTTTGATGTTTTCATTACCTTAATTTAAGTGTAATGTATCAAAATTCCAAGTCTAGTTTGAAATTATTTGTTGAGTGCCCTCTAACGTACCCACACTTAATGTAATATAACTAAATGGTGAGAAAGAAATTGGATGCGTTTTTTGGCTGCTTCATTGTTTTGCAGAGTACCTACTGTGCCGGTTTGGCTGTGATGTCGGGATATGTGGTTTGCATCCCAACATAGTGTAGGAAATATACTGACAGAGGCTACTCTCTTTCACCTACCCTAGAGTCATGAGAAACACCATTTGATTACTAAGCAGGCTGCACCAGTAGAATACTTGTCCCAACCATTAAGCCTATTAAATGTCTAATAGCTTCATCACCAGCCTTCAGAGTACAGGTCAAGATCTTTTGCAGGGGTTATTGTCAAATTTCTCACACTTAAAACTTTCATGCCACCTACCAAAGAACATCGGTTCAGGGTAAAGTCTAGCCCCCTCCACCGCCCCAAATAAAGGCCTTGAATATAATCTTAATAAGCATAATATAAATGTAAAAGCGTCCTTAACGTGTAAGCATATTGTTATATTGCAAGAGGCAGGCATTACCCACACACATTTAGTCTTTGTCCTTGGATAATGATAGCCACCAGCACAGGGTTAACTGAACTGAAATAGGTGGTGCGAGTTCACCCGAAGCACGGCGCAAAGGAATGGGGATACAATATCCATCTAGAAGGAATGACTAGACTGTTAACAGTGACATGTGCATTTATCCACTTTTCCATTTCCAGGGCTGCAGGTGATAGGCAAGGCATTTCCACGGCCAATTAGAACAGTGAATATTTTGAACACTTTTTATGTGGAATTTTAAACCATCCTACAGATAGAAAAGTTGACCTTGCATTGTGTATTAAACATGAATGCACAACAGATTATCATATATGTACAACCACTATTTTCCCTCTACAGGATAATGGGGGAAAAAAAATTACAAAAAAAACACTTCAAGGACTTCCAAGTGGGATGATTTGCCAGGGATGATTTACCAGCTAAAGAAAAGACATGAAAATTGGATTAATTTGAGATTACTTTATTTACAAAGACAGTTAGGGAACTCCCATTCTTTGAAACGAATAGAACTCTGGTGGACACACGTGTTCCATCTGCAGACCTGATAACAAACAAAAACCACCAGTTACATGAGGACTGAAGACCTATATTATGAAAACAAACATTTCTAGTAACCCCTGGAAATGCATAATGTGACAACGGCCTCAGACCAGCAGGTTCCTGATAGGTGTATAGTATAATTAATATATATATATATATATATATAAATAAATACATGCAATAAACTGTCCAAGTATTTTCTCATTTGCCCAGCTTATCTAAACATTCATCCAATATGGACCCATATGACTTCGCTGCTGTTAAGCCCAGAAACACAGGTAATGCATTTAGAGAGGGTTCGTTTGAGGAAAAAGATATTTTGAAAGATATTGCCAGAGACAATTATCCAAGCAATCATTCAAGAATATAATTTGGCCAACCAAATAGAAAAGTGGCTAATGGGCAGGATGTGGAATGTAAACCAACTGACCTTGGCTGCAGCAAAGCAACATCGCATCACTTCTTGAGGATCTGGTGTCTGACGACAATGAAGGGGAATGCAAAGCCGCTTCCAAAGAACACCACCATCATGCCCAGCAGGCGCCATTTGTTTTCCACAGAAAATGGCAGGTTCTGAAAGAATTAAATATAAATCAGGAACATGACTTGCTCAAAGCCTTCATTTTGGGTGTGGATTTTGAATGAAAATAAGTCACGTGCAACTGCTGCACAAAAGGTTACATATTTTATGTATTGATCCTGCTCCGTTAATTGCTACTAGTAGTATTAGGTACCAGGTAACATCAATCAAACATTCTGGGTGGGACTAGCTCAAACAAGGGTGTTTTACCATTTTGTGGTGCTTTGTGAATATCTGTTTGAACCACCGGAATATGTATTGATTGATTTTATTATAACGTTTGGCTGTCCAGAACCATGTTGTGTAGTTTCAGATAACTGGATAAACATGACTTAACCGGGCATGCCTGGTTCAGTGGGCTTTAGTCCAGTGGGACCGTTTGTCAGCACAGGGCGGGTTAGGATTACGTTTCAGTTCTACATCTACGTGATCACTAAATATTGCTTAACCAAGTGGAATTTTTCTAACAAACAGACATGTTAAATAAAAACCATCTACAGATGGTTTCCATCCATCAATCTATATAGAACTAAGAGCAAAAGCAGTGTGACACTATCAAGGTGATGTTTCAGTTTGACACCAGTATTATTAAGTGATTCTCCAACCTGCTTCCTAAAAAGTACAGCTTGAACTGACTTTAGTCAAATTTCTTGCAAAATAGGATATATAGCACAGGTGAACAATGGAATCAAAGCCGAAACAAAGCATTGGTGAGTTAAGCTGAATTCACATTTCTGCGTAACATGTATAAAAAGAACCGGGACTTAGAGACACGATGCAGACCTTCCCAGAGCTGACTGGTTTATACTTTATCATGTTAACGTGTACACAAGGAGGCATTGGAGCATTTCTGACCCCAAAAGTACAGAGCAAATACGGAATCTGTCTGCTCCAATGGAATATAGGCTGAAAAATCATTAAACCGCAATGCAGAAAAGCAAATGGTTTATCAGAACCAATGAAAAACAGTGTTTTGATTATGCCAGGTGCTTTAATTTATTCTCATGTCCGGCTATCAAAGACAATGAAAAACACTACGCCTGCTCCCCGCTCTACAGCGATTATTTGACTCGTTCCTCTGCAGAGAAGGGCGACACATTGCTATGCTCTGGGAGGACTGCAGGTCTTCGCGTAGGTCAACGCCCGGCAAATCGGGCGTGTACGGTCTCTGAGTAGCGACATGGATCTTTGTATAAGTGCAGGATGTAGAAGTGTGATATGGATTTTAGGGGACGAAGGCCTGCTTGGCCTAACTGGTCATGGTTTGTTATTTGGTGGCACTAGGTGCACTACAATTTTTGAGCAGCTCAATTTGATGATTAATAGAGAAAAGCAACTTCAACTGCATAGGATTGATGATTTTAGTTTGTTTCATTGAGAATATAATTACAAAATATGCATTGCTAAAGCATGAACGACAGATCGGGCTCTATAGGGTGCATTTGTTCCAATTCAAACATGAAAGCAATCTCATGCATACACCATTTATCAATGTATTTTATTACTGCTGACACATAGTGGAAATACATGTCCATAGATGCTAAACAGGTACCAGTGCTCATCATGTTTCCTCCAAAATATCAATTAAAATATACTTTCACATTGGAAGCATAGATATGACCTAGTAGTGATGTCATATCAGTGTGACCTTAGGACATTCACCTGAGGGAACTTCATTCAGTGCAAGTGCTCGTATATCATCCGTTAATTGAATGTGGAACCTTAAAACTAAACTTAACCGTTTAAGTATAATCATCGAAATTAGCAATTTAGCTTCATACACGTACCAAGTTTTGGAGACAGCCCCTTACCGGGTTAGCTTGTGCTAACGATGCAAGCATACTATCCACTACTGGATGCAAAGAAACGACGGTGAACGGTAAGTTTATTTATCATACACGTACAAAATGTACCATGAACTTACGAAGGGTGTAAAGGAAACCAGAATATTGTTAATATATCGCTGGTATTAGAATATTATCAACAAGCATGTCGCTGAAATGACCTCCAAGCGGGCGCTTGCTAACAACAAGGCCCAGTCACTCTTCGAGTTTCATTAAACGCCTTAAAATACTCGTTTAAGAAGTATAGTACCTTTCCTGGTCCCTCAGAATAGTGTGAAGAACGAACAGCCGATGTCGTGAAGCGACGCACTGCCTGTCCAAACATGATTATATTGTTAATTTGTTGCTGTCGGTTTCAGAAGCGTTCTCCTTGCGACCTTCTTTCTGCTAATGAGACCGGCGCACAGGATTCTGGTAAGCGAATCAGAAGGACTTCGGGAAATGTAGTTCTTATATTGTAGTCCTGCCGTTCAATTGTATATTTGAATCGAATTTAAAATGTACTATCACTATTGTTGAAACAGCAAGGTGGACATGCTGTATTTCATAATGAAGGTTAGTCTTATAGATGCTATATTTATTTTCAGTTTTTGTAATATTTGGCAATGTTTGGCATACCAAATTGAACTATCAATTTTACTGTGGGTAAGTTAATATAACACATACATATACCCTTATTTTTTTGATGGATTGATAGTACAACAGTACAAGGATTTATTTAAGTTGCTTTTTTTGGAGAAAAGCAACTACACGGCACTGCTGACCTCACCGGAAACCACCGGATGTCGTCTCTAGTCCATTTGTCCGAGTTGTATGACAATTTAATCCATCTGTTTTTACAGGTCAGAATAAAGTATGACCACTAAACGCATAAGGTACTCACTTCAGCAAAGAACATTGCAATTATTGACTTGACTTTGTGAAATAAACTCCAAATGTTTGGACAAATCCTCTCTGACAGGCATATATATATATATAATTATTATTTTATTATTTTGCAATATTGATTGCCACTATTATGAAATAAGGTTAGATATATCCACATTGATGTGGCATTATAAGTCTGTGTATCATCATTTGCAAACATTTGCAAAAAGCATTTGAGACCCCTTGGACTGGTCCCCATACCGGTAGCAAAACAGGATCACACTGGTGAAAGGTATGATGTTATTTACCTGCCGCCGGTCTCCGCCTCTGCACAGAGCTCTTATGTTTGTCCAGTGTTTCCAACACTGTATAGCCCTCCTCTTTGCAGAGAGGCATGCAGGCAAGCCCAGCATGGTGTTTAGATTATGGACTACCTCAATGGCAGGAAGAAGTATATCAGTCAGCGGGACACCTTGTCAGAGAGTGATCCAACACAGACGCACCCCAGGACACTCCAGCTTCAGTCACTAATTATCTGCGCCTCCTCAATCCCTTCTGCTTCCACTGTGCCACCCCCAGACGTCCTCTGATCCGATGTGGAGAATGGAGGGCAAGGAGGAGGACAGTGGGTATGATAAAAATAATGGAAAAAAATACAGAAAAACAGCTAAATTCATATCATCCATTAGTAGGTCATTCTCATTGAGGTAGTAAATTAGTTCACTGTACAATTTTGGATTTTTCTTTAAACAAAATGTGTATTCTGTGCATGTCTTTTTAATCATTTATAAAATAATCTATAACATATTGCTTCTTTAACTTGGAGGGTTACAGCGTTACACTCACATATTAAACACGGCATATTAAATTAATTAAACAGTTGTGCCTTATATCTGATTTGCAATCGACGGTGGTGCATTTCATTTTTGAAAAACCTTAGTCTTATAAGTGGTAATATAACCAATTTCCATTCCTTTTAAGAGAAAGCCTTTGAATCATTTGCTATAACATTTCTAGCGATTGAAATGGGACCAAATACTTAAATAACAGTACACTTGAAACTTGGTTGCAAATATGAATCCTAATCTAATTTGTTAACTTTGAACAAAGATGTTATGTAATTTTTTTTATACATTTGTTACTTTTTTGTTATTTGTTATTCTTATGTAAAAAATGGTTTATGCATTTGTTACTTTCCAGAATGTATTCAAAATAAATGAAATTGTTTAGTTGAAATATTATTGTTAAATATTTAACATATAAGACATTCTCTAATGGCAAACTTAAATTAAGAAATGTGTAAAAAGAAAAACACGAAATCATAAATGTTTTTTTGTATGTCACGCTAAACGGTAACCTTTAATTATCTGCTGTTGGGCAAGGAAAAGTGAATGTATATTGTGCTACATAAGGCCACAACAAGCTAATTACCCCATTCCGCCACATCCATCAAAGCAGAGTCATCCCCCGGTCTGTGGCCCCCTGTCTATCCCGTCATGCCAATGCAATCTGTTAAGCACATGAAGGATTGAAAAGAAGTATATCTGCCTAGTAGTACTTGCCAAACAAATAATGTCAAAAGGTCATGGATCTTTTCTATCTGTTCAGTCAGAGAAAAGTGTGGAAACCACAGTCCCCCCCATAGCTAGAATTGCTGTTGTTGTTGTTGTTGCCATTGTTGTTGTTGCTTGTGTTTGCTTTTTTGTAATACAATTTTACTGATTTATGAACAAAGCTTTTTAGATAAATTGGTTTGTCAATTGGTTTGTGATAATCCTTTGTTTGAAAAAGAGGCAAAACAAAGACACAGGCCGCACCCAAACACAGGCTGTCGTTCTAACAACACGTCCTCATATTTGAGAGCACAATTACCATTCAGTGATACTCTAGCTCAATCAGATCTGTAAACAACCCCATAATCAACCATGTGCATGATTATGCATACTAATGTGCACATTTGTATGAACGGCCAATCGGTGCATAAAATCTGTACATGATATCACTCCCTGATTTGATTCGAGGATTCTCTTTGTTAATGCACATCATGCTCATAATAAATCACTCACATTTAAAATTTTCATTAGGAAAACCCCCTATCCCAAAAAATGCTGTGTGTCTATTTAAAAATCTGGGAAACAGAAGTTCAATGGATGTTTGAATAAATACAAGCAATTAACTCCAGCAGGAGACACTTGTTCTGATGACCTCAGTGTTCTATCATCACTGTTTACAAAATGCTCTGCTCTGTTTTCATTGGGCAACTTCAGAACAAGAAGTGGGCTGCTTTGTTTTTGGATGTAAAACATTACAGAGGTCATATGCAAACTCTCTCACATACAAGGGTATAGTTTGACAGTTCTCTGCAGGCCTCTTGAAGGATTCATGGATTAGGGTAAAATGAAGAACTATTTTTTTAATCTCACATGAACATTTCAACAGTTTCTCCAAGCTGTTGTGTATCTTTATTCTTGCGCCAGAGGGGCTCTTGAACCGTAACCAGCTTGACCCCTCCACATATTGAGATTAAGTAGAGCTCATGTATGCATTATAGTGACAATGGCTTTTTCATAACATGTACAATTTGATAGAATAGAATAGAAAATGAGGGAGTTACTTTGAACCGTCATTAACCCATCCTCTGGGAGATAAATTGCCAATGACCCTGAACATTTGGACCAGAGGCCTCCAGAACAACAATTGTCCTTACCTGGAGTCGTTTATTTTAACACACCTACTCGACCACAGAGTAATGCGCCATTTATATATTGCACCTCAACAATGTGAATTGTTTTCATATCTGCACTTTGGCGAAGGTTCACCCTAAGAGCTGTCTTGAAGTGTTATGCGGTGTGAAAATGTAGTCTTGTTTTCGTGCGGCTTGCATTCTGGTACAAACCTTGTACTGAGGTGTTTTTAATTCCTTTTCACTGAAGTATGAAAATGTATATGATGTATAACATAGTGAACCATTTCTTATACATTATGCTATCCATCCATCCATCTATCTATCTCTGTCTGTCCGTGTGTCTGTCTATCTGTCTCTATATCTATCCATCCATTTAGTATGTAAATACTCAAGTTTTCCTTTCATTGGGCTACCAAAGTTGTTGTTTAATTTGGTTCAAGTATTTTGCCAAAAAACATTAATTTATAGTCCCAATGTGTCAGATTGAGCCCTTCCCAAGTTAGTAGGCAGAAGACTTTCAGGATTCAAAAAACTAAATAACAGTGTTTTGTCCACTCATATGGCTGTGCAACTGTGTTATGCCAACTAGCGTAGCTCTGCTATGTGGGTGGCGTGAGTAGGAGGGGTTTTGGTAGTGTCAATAATACGATTCTTGTCAACAAAGAGAGAGGTATGGACAGCACCTTTTATTTGTAGAATTGATCAGTTACAGGATGTGATTTCATTGATGCAATGTTTTAAATTGCTAGTTGAAATGATACACATTGCAACTTTAACTGCACATTTTGCCCATTGTCTGTTGTCTGTGTTCCTCTAAAGCTCCTTTCACCAGGAGGCATATGGGTATTTTATAGGTTGTTTTGCTCGTTCACCAGGTTGGAGGCATCAAATTTAGAACATCACAAGATATAAAAAATCTCTCTCTGAAGTGTTATGCTTCTGAAATAGTTTTGTTGTATCTACAGAAAAAGCATAACAAAAAACTCTAACTTTTTGATTGAATTGTGACTACTAGAGCATGCAATCTGGGTATTTTGCTTAGCACAAACAAGGAATTCTATCTCATGGCAGATGTTAGTGTATGATTACCAGTCCCCATTATTGTATATTTTCTCTGTGTGTCATCTTGTGTGTATGAAAACCACTCTTGACAATTCCAGCACTCCATTAAAAATGAGCTCCTGCTTTAACACCCTGTCAGCCACGAGACAAAGGGCCACAAAGCCACCTGTCAGGTTCCCCCGTTCAGGAGAGCACCTGGCCAACCGAGGACTGACCGGGAGCATCTGTGACAGTGTTTGTGTCTAATACGCTAATGAGAGCTGTCAAGCCGTCAGATCACTCCCGCTGCCCGCAGACGTTTACAATGGCACCTTCAATTTAGCTCCCTTGAGTGACGTTACCAAACACGGTGGCAAATAGGACACAAAGTGTGCCAGGGTACATTTGTATGTGCACTGGCAGACACACACACACACACACACACACACACACATCATTGTGCATTACTTTAGGAAAATACTTTTGGGAAGTAACCTTCTCTTCAATCATTGCCCCTTGAAAACGAGATTCATTCTCAAATTACATTTCAAATAAATAACTTCAGGAGACGTTTGTATCCAAGGCAACATAGAGTAATTTTAGGTACTGCTGTTGACATTGGGGATTGAACACAGTACATTTTGTTTGGGAGTGTATGAGGTGATTCACTAAAGCAGGGGCCAGCAGGTCTTCAAAGTTTTTTTTGTTTGTTGAAAACTATCAATTATTTGATTTGGGGATTTTGATGGATTCAAATTTATGCACCCTCTACTCTACCACTAAGAGGCCTATGTGGAACAATCATGGCATTGTGGCAAATGTGTTAAAGTAAGGACTTTTAGTTTAGTTTTACGTAACAGATCTTTACTCTGACCGTGGAGATAGACAATTCTCAACAGCTTGAATGTGAAAAGACTGCAGTTTATCCTGTGTCCACTGAATCATATCTCAACTTCAACAATACAACTATATATATATTTATAAATGTGATTATTTTATGTGCGTAGGGGATATGACATGACACACATTTAACTGTTTATTTATATTATGTAAAAAATATGTGGACAGTAGGGAGTATAAAGATATGCACATAGGAATATCATTAATGTTGTAATATTAGGTTAATTTAAAACAAAATATATACTATCAAGGAACAGAGTAGCTCACTAGCACTAGATCAGTTCTTACCAAGCACCTTAGTAATATATGTAATATGGTGGTAATGTACATACATCATGCATGTTTTGAATGACTCAGTGATAAATGCATACCCTCCAGTTGACTTAGCTTATAATGTCGATGGATACTTCAAAACATTATTTTATTAACAAAATATGTTCATTTTATCATCTCTAAAGGTTTATACCTGAGACTGCAGTGTGAATAATGGAGGAATAAAACACAATGAGCTGCTGTTGAAGGAATGTAGGAGTAAAATAAAAGGTTTAAGTGATTTAGCAGTGCATAATGAAGCACTTAAAATGTGTTAATGACCTCCAATACCCAGTTAGTGTCAACTGTTATTGTGAAGGAGAAAAATGAAAGCATAAAGATTCCATGAAACCAATATGAGTTACTTGAATGAACGTGTCTGCTCAAGGAATAACTAGTAAATAGAAAACCAGTCGGGTTTATTCCAAAGAGCATAGGAAAATAAGTTATTGTGAGTAACTACATGTTGACGTTTGATGGACTCCTAAATTACCGTCAATTTCCCTCCCGATATAAAATCCTTCAGAGTGAAAGAAAAAATAATTATTACCCTAGGTGTGAGGAGCCAAGAGCCTGTGACACTGACAGGCTGATTGGCCGCGAGAGAGATGGTGCAGCTGTGTCCCACAGACCCCTTCAGCATCGTGATTATCAGGGGAGAGTAGGTGGGTGGGAAGCTGTCTGGAGCCTCGGAGAGCCAGAGTGCTGATGCCAGGGCTGACATCGTTTTATCCTGCCAGAGATCAGACGTGATTATCTGGGCATGAAAAGCAGAAGCCAACGCTTGGTGAAACACAGGTGGAACTGTCACATACCCTCCTTGCCACTGATTTTCTGTGCTTTTTCTTGTTTAGCCTGTGTTTGAAATGGTGGGGCGAACCGTCGATTAAATACACTGTTTGGGTAGAGGCAGAGGTTGAGAAGGCAGACGGGGGAAAGGTTGCACAGGGGCTTGTCTCAGACTTAAACTTGACACTGTTTTAACAGGAGACCCTAATGCCATAATCTATGCCTAGGCTTATTGGTCATTAACAATATATAGTTAACAATATATAGGTAAATATGTAAGGATTACAATTGAATTCTTGTGTCCAGAATCCTCAAATATTGAATAAATACTGAAACAAACTTGTCTTCTGTACACAACCAGGCATAATTCTAATTTGTTTTCAGGTTTACATGCTTGCTGATTATCTAACCAGATAGTATTAATGCAAATAAAACAACGTTCACACGCATAATGTAAAAGTCATCCTTTGTTCATAGTTATCTGTGAAGTGTAAAAGACTGAGACAAACAGTGAATCTACTGCTGATCAGAGCAGACACAGCATTCATTAATATGCTCATAAATCTCATCGTAATTTCCACTTGCTCGATGCGTGCTGTCAGCGTTGCTGCTGTGGACCTTTACCGACTGCTGGCTCACAGTATGAAGCCAAACACTATATAATAAACAGCTTTTCTAGTTTTTCCTCAACAGATAATGACTAGGATAACACATTCATGACGGTGGAAAGTATTATTGAATTATTTTTGCCATATTAAGAGCTTGCAAAAACGTGCATGACCCGAGACATGGTTCATGATCGAGCAGTATTTATTTGCTTGCATGACGTATTCACTGACAAGAATCAATGGCTCTCCAAAGGCCTTTCCTAAATTGCCACGGCCTGTTTGATTTATAACCTTCACCAATGACTTTTGACTAAATTAGCCATGCTCTGTCAATACAGATGTCTGCAGCCTTCATTCAAACCGGCATGGGGGGGGTGACATTTAGGAAGTGGACTTAGTCAGCCACTATAGGCACTGTGCTTGGTGACTAGGGAGGGACACAAATATTTGATGACTCCCCGACCAACACTGCATTAAAGATGCAGCCCCTATGTCAGACACTGTGGGCCTGAGGAAGGAAGTGGAGCAGCTTTAGAGGAGTACAGCATGGTCAGTGATATCAGAAGCAGGAGTGGAGTTAAAATGCATCCAAACAATTGTTTGAATGCGGTTACAACTTTTCATTTTAACAAAAATAATCTGTAAACATCCCCAGCTATCCACAATATCAGTTATCCCATGTACTGATCAATGCATCTTGACTTTACATATGTATGAATTTATATACACATGTAAGGTTATGCCTGTATGGTTAAAGGGCACAGGGTTATTCGTCTGTTAATAGTTAGACTAGAATAGAACTGCAGAATATAATAGAATACAACTTTAGTGTCCAGCCTGGGCTGGATTTAGCTTTTGGCCTCACCTCAGAGACATTACAACAGCACATTATATACAGACACACATCACATAAAACAAATACATACACGTGTTTTGTTTGATAGCAGCAGTTCATCAGGTCTGATTTAATAGAGCAATTGAATGTGGTACAAATAGCCTTTAGGTAAGGCCCAGAATCTGCAGCGGCAGGCTAGCCCGGTTACTAATACAATGGTAATAGCAAAAAATTACAAGATGAAAATAAAAGCAAGGGTGATCAAGAAAATGTTTGGGAGTGGAAAGAAGAAATGAATGCCAATATTCAAAACCTGTGCTGTATTTCATTTCACACAATTATACCTAACCATTTGCCCATTTACATCCATTGAAAATCCATGCCTGTGTTAATGAAATTATAATGATGTAGTACATGCCATGGCACCAAATCAAATCGTATTGATTTAAGTTAATGAATACGCATGGGCCCAGGGCCCATGCAGCTCATAGGCTCCTTTTGCCTCTTTTTTTTTCAGTGAGGGTCCACTGCTTTGGGTACCTGTAGGTTTAAAGAATTTGAAACACATGCATAAGCGTGTAAAAGCAAAGCGTATATATATATTCCTCAGCTAACATTGGTAGCTTTGCGGGTGCAGATTTTCTTCTTACAGAGCACAGAGTATTTTCTTTGGTTCTCAAAAATCTTTGTGTGCTTGTGTGTGCTGTGCGTCCATATATGTATGTTTGTGTGCGATTGTGTGTATTTGACTGTGTATATGTGCATCAATGCATGTGTGCATGTGAAGTTGCGTGTGTGTGTGTGTGCGTGTGTGTGTGCGTGTGCGTGCGTGTTGGCGTATATCCATGCAGGTTTGAGCTGGTGAGAGGAACGTTAGCCTACTTGTGGACGGCCGAAGCAAGTCTAAAGCCTGCAGGGACTAAGAGGGTCAGAAGTAATGCTGAGTAATGTAACACAGGCAGCCTTAACAACTTGGGCCTGATCAGCACGAACAACCCAGCAAGTTTATTTTTTCTCTCTTAGCCATTAAGCACTCTGATTGAGACAATCGAGAACTATGGGGAAAAAAAGAGTAATGCCTCTTTCAAAAGCACACGTACAGTATACACTTTTAAAGCTTTTAGAGACAGATATCCAGAAATAAGTCAACAAAAACAACAACTATTTATATCACTCCTTGTGAATCCTCTGCAGTGAAAGTTTTGATACATACGTTATACCCAAATAGCACTGTATTCCCACCAATTGAAGTGAAAACATATTTTGCCGTTTTTTCCCCTTCTCTTTCATCCCTATCGGTCATGAAGACCAAAAAAATAAAAAGAATCAGCATGCAGGATGCAGGGCCGTGCCCAATGGTGGGAGATTAAATTGATGACTTCAGTGCTTTCTGGACTGCTTGCACAGGGCTTAGCCGTGAAGTACTGCTCATATTACATGGCTGCTCGGAACTGCTGAGGAAACGTTGCAGCAGGAGCCAAAAGTTGAGCCCCAGAAACAATGAAGCGCAGGTCCTGTACTGCGGCAACACCGACCACCTCGCTCCTCACTAAATTGCGCTGTAAACAAAAACACGCAAAATGACGGGCCTCTGGAATAGGCCTGGCAGTTCATGAATAGGGTACCTTTGCTGCGACGAAAGAAAAGGAAGCAGCACGACACCAGTGGTGATCAATCAATGCCCCTTCAAAAGCCACAAAAATAAACATCTCTTTAATAGATGCACGGCAAATTTACATCTATATAGAGCACTCTTTAAAGGCTAAACGAATTGGCAGCTGAATGAAGTGGAGGTACAAAACCTTGAATCTTAACCAAAATGTACTGCATGGGATTTCTCCTCTTTTCGGGGGATGGATCAGGGTAAGGGATGGGCCTTCTTTATGAAAACTCTCTTTTTCCCCCATGATTCTGAAGGCATGCAAGTCAATCGAATATGACAACTAGACAGAACTTTGCAATGCCTTTTGGCCAGTGTGTGCAAAATGAGTTTCTCTCACCGCCGCAGTCCTCCTCGTGGCCCAAATATATGTATGCTTTTTCCTTCATGCCTGGCCAACACAATAGAGGAAAGCAGTGGTAACCCCAGCCACGGTTTATTTGTATTCCCGCCACATCCTTCGCAACATGTTGGCTTTTATGAGCTCACTCAAGTGGAACATTAAAGAAGCTCATTCTTTATTAATCCTCACAATGACAATTTCAAAAGCTTCCAATGCTGTGAGGGCGCTTGCACTTTCCTCTTTAAGGAATCAAGGTACAGTAAATAAAAAGAAAAAGTAGTCCTTAATAGTCAGGTAGTTTTGCACCATCTGGACTTTAACGATTCCAAATGGGACCAATAAGGCCAATTATTTGGCAGAGTGACTCAATGCAAATATAATTTTTTTGTTTAATGAAAAGACAATGTCTAATGACCAGTGACTTAGTGGTGGATAACTGTGTATCTGCAGGTAATTTCATTTAGCCTTCTAATGGTTTTATGTCCAACACAGGCATTTAAGACAAAGGCAGATGTGTTTGCCAGTGCTGTTAAAAAAAAAAAGCAAAGCCAGTGCCCCTTAAACATAACCCTATAGGCTGTTAGTTGTGTACATGGAATAATGTGCGTTGTCTAATATTGGTTTAGTAAAATGGGTGCAGGAGGTGGTGGAACTATTCAGCACATTTTCTATGGGTAAACAATGCTACATTACGTTACATTACATTACATTTATGTCGACGCTTTTGTCCAAAGTGACTTACAGTAAGTGCATTCAACAATAAAGATATACCCCACAATGTGCAAGAATCAAGTAAGCAAAATAAGCAAAGCAACTGCTTTTAAGTGCTACAATAAAGAAACAACAGATAGACATATATAGAGAGATAGATAGATAGACAGCTAGAGATAGAGATTTTTTGTTGTTTTTTATCAAGAAAACAAGGTAGGCATCATATTCTGTGTGTTGGCAGTCAGAATAAGTCATGTTTGGAACTTTACATCTGGGACTGAGACTACTGATCTATAGCCCTACATTTGAACTAGCAAACCAATCAGTGGCTCATTCAGTGATCTTAAATGATATTGCAGTTATTGTATTTAAAAAGAATCATACAACTATGACAATAAATAGTACAAATAAATTGTCCTTTAAAGATAATACAATCATGTATGTGGGCCATTCAAATCTCAGATTACAGATTTAGCAGCGATCTGGTTACATATTTCACATTTGTCTTTTAAGAAGCTGTTAAATAGGTTAACCTTGCTGCAGATCACTATAAATGTCATCCATATTCTGTATATGCTATAGTCTGTAAGAGGAATCACATGCAACTAACACAATTTCTGCTTCCAAATTTGATCACAGCACAATTAACATGCCATTTGTCATTTAATTGAACATTTCACCAGGCAACACTCACCTTTGTTCATTAAGATGTTGACACTTGTCATTTGTGTTTCATTATGATGTCAATTAAAAGGAATACATTTGATCATAGCAGTATAATACATCAGTGACTTTCTTTCTAACTGCATCAAAGAAGCCCTGGTGAGGATGTGATTGTTTCGTGACAATAATGTCTTCATCTAAATGAGACTGACATACTTTCATATATATATATATATATATATATATATATATATATATATATATATATATATATATATATAAATAACATGACACATTATAGAATATGTAGATAATTTGGTGTACTATGAATGAAAAACTATACGCATCAAATATTCCATTCAGACAATGGCCAGAAAACAGACTAATCATGAAAATGTGCACTGATTTCTTTTCACAAATGACTTTGCAACCAGCAGTAAGTGTCTCAATAAGGTTGAGCGCTGAACAAAATGTAGTCCACATGAGGCCAGGGCAGAAGTGGGGGATGTTGGGTTCGTAAGTATGACTCCATCAAGACATAATGATGGATTATGACCAAACTAGAGTGCATCTGGAATTGTCTAATCAGCTAAATGTACGCCACAGGCGGAGTTTTTCATAAATATGCATTGCATCTTATATATTGTTGAGCGCCAGCCAGTACATTACTGATCAGCGTTATCAATTCAGTGCTATTATATAATTCTGCTGAGACACATTTAGGAAGCAGAGCCACAGAACCTTCAAGGAGCCAAACTAGTGCTTGAAGCGACGTTGGAGGACATACAACAATTAGTTTACCACCTACTTTTTTTGGTGTCTTTACTTTACTTTTAGTTTAAGGTCAGTGAAACTTTGTTTGAAGCTGGACACAGGGGCAAGGACCGCCTTGTGATATCAGTGGCAGTCCCCTTTCCTGCCCTCTCACTTCTAGTTGCAGAAGTATTCACGGGCCAGCAGAGCACAACTGCATTGCAATTAAGCTGTCTGTGATTTTTAATTAAAACTTAGAGGCGTGATCCCTCGAAAACTTTGTTTTGCTTTTCAGGCAACATAAGTTATCATCTTCATAATGGCTAGGATAATACTGCAGCAGGATGAAGAATGGTCACATTACTATTCACACTCTCAAATAATATGAGGCCAGGCGTGGAAGGATTGAAGATCTCTCTTTGCTTTCCTGGCGGTTTGCCTTCCAAACATTGTTACAATTAGGACAATAATTGTAATAGATACGTGAATAATTCAAATGTGGGAGGCAGTTGCAACAGTACCCGGTAGGCACAATCAATACGATGCTGCCTTTGTCCAGGCAAACTCCATTATTACTTCTAATGCAACTAAGTAGCTTCTGAACCAAAAAGCAATTTGGTCTTGATATCTCCAAGGAGTGCAGAAGGGGAACTAGAGGGAGACAAAACACATAAGACCTCTGGAGCACATGCTGTCCATACTGTAAGAAACCCTTGACTTTGGCTTTTTCTTTTGATCTACCTAAAAACTAAACCATAGCTGCAATGTGAGTTATCAAACTATAATTAGAGGAGTCTCTGGTATGTCTGTCCTTTGATTTTCTCGACAACCGTTCCTTCAACTGAATTCACACTTGGCGGGTGTATTGCCTCGACCAAAGGAAGTGCAGTGTGGTGTAGATTTCTAGACAGAGAGAGAGAGAAAGAAAGAGAGAGAGAGAGAGAGAGAGAGAGAGAGAGAGAGAGAGAGAGAGAGAGAGAGAGAGAGAGAGAGAGAGAGAGAGAGAGAGATGTTGAGGGAGTATATAGTAACATGAGAACATTACCTGCTTTGTTTGGCACTGAATAGCTGAAAAGTGCAATGCTCTGTGAAGCACTAAGAAAGTAATTGCAGTTGAGGTACATCTGCCCATGTTGCGTGACAGGTGGGCTGTTTCGGACCCATTCTGGTCTGCTTTTAAGTGTTGCAGCTTTTTGATTTTCTATAGCTGCACCAAGAACGTTGCTCATGTTTGGGATCTCCATGCACCATTGTCAATGTATCTAATGTCATGATAATGTTTAACTTCTCATCGTTTTCTGTGCTCCTACCTTTTAAAAAGATATGGGAGAAATATGTGTTGTATATTGTTCCCTACAGTCAACACTACATTCCATGCTATTTGCATTAGCCTGTGTTAGTAAATTACCACCATCACTACCAAAATAGACTCAAGATCAATTTAGAGGGCTAAGAGGGATAATCCTATTTGAGATATTCTAATACAATATTTGCCTCACACTTAAAAACAATCAGATAGACGTAATGGCCTGTGCAACTCATTCCCCTCCACCTATCCTCTGCTCCTGCTAGTTTGAATGAACTACCATTATTCTCCTTATGTTCCTTTTCAAGCCCAAGCGGTACAAGCCAACTGGAGCATGAATGTAAAATATACTAAATAGTTCAAATGTTGGATTATGGGGCCTGACATGAAATCACCAAAAGAGGCGATGTCTACATGATCTGAGACTATATAGGGCCGGGGGGGTTAAAGGACCATAGGAGTAATTCAAAGGGAAAAATCGGTCCCTTGAGGAATAAGTCCCCCCTTTTTTCTCTCCCAGGCTCTGTGAAGAATTCTTATTAGAAAATATAATACGTTTTCTTCCCAACCTTAATTTACAGTTGGCAGTTTGGCAACACAGTATACTTAACTGTGCCGTCCAATCACCTCAAAATAGATTGATTTTGAAAGGGAGGAAAAAACAATGACAATTCTATTACGGCCAGAGAGCGATGTGGTATTGTGTCAGTTGCACACATTCTTCAGATAAACCCCAATCTTTATTTAGATAACTGGCTTACTTTTGAAATACATTGATGTTCCTCAAAGTACAGAGAGATCTTTTAAACATTATAAACCTGATGACAAATATGCTCTGTAAGCGGTTCCAGTTGAAGGGCGAATGAAGTGACTGCCTTGCCATTTTTGTCTTAGTTTCTTTGTAATGTACAAGAGTGGATATTGTAAGTCTCATTAATATCTTAAAGGAGTACTAAGTGGCTACCCTAAAAGGTTTTTCCTGAATAAAATGTCTGTTCACTAAACATATTTTGACTATATATCCCCTCTTTTGAGCCAAATCCTCATAAACAACACGGAAAACAGCAATGAGGCATGCACTCTGACAGGGGTAAATACACTAGCTTATTTCTTTACTATAGGTAATTTAGGACATGCTTTTACACAGATATATTTACAGTAAATATAGAGGTACAGGTCACTAAAAAGCAGGACAACTTGCATCAAGGAGGCTTACTGGTACAATGGCGATTACAGACATTGGGGATCGAACCCAGAACATTTTGTCTGGTAGCAAAACAATGTTTTTAGTTTAAGGAGACATGGACTCACAGAGACACACACAGAAACACAGATACACAAACACTCTCACACACACACACACATCTATATATAAACCAACGGGCAAATAAAGTTATTTAATTACATTAACCTACATAGATTTGTCTTTGAATAATTTATTCTTTGTTTGCTGTTCTGTGTTTAAATATTTTCTTCCACCCACTTATTTCTGTCATACTAATTGTACTATTATGATT
The DNA here is from genome assembly GCA_026745465.1 of Lota lota. NCBI lineage: Eukaryota > Metazoa > Chordata > Actinopteri > Gadiformes > Lotidae > Lota > Lota lota. Next base: position 14,014,057 of record JACYXH010000479.1, on the reverse strand, counting down.
ATTATTGTTTAAACACACAGTGGAGCTCTTTACTTACAGATATGTCATACATTTAGTTATATAATTATTTTATTATTGTTAATAATTTGGGCTTCAAATATTTTATTTCAATAAAACCAAACTGTTATTCCTAGCAAACCTTTGTAGCTAACTGCAAGATGTGTAGGACTCCAAAGGAATACAAAAATCATATTTTGTATGCATTTTTTGAAGTTTGTTTTACGGTCACTGCTCAAGATTAATAATATAAAAAGTGTTTTCTTAAAGATGGATTCATTATCCAGGGCGAGCACCCAATGGGTGGAACAACGGTGTGACATGAATAAATATTTCCAAAGCAAATATGTTGAAAAGAATTACAACTTACAAGGTATTGAACAATTTAGTTTGCAACCACTTTTTAGTTGGAAGGAGTTAGATTGATGGAGTTAGATTGAGGGAGTTATATTCAAGGAGTTATATGGAAGGAGTTAGATTGAGGGGGTTGGATTGAGGGAGGTCGATGGATTGAGGGAGTTTGATTGTACTGATAGTTCAATCGAGGGAGCTGGATTGAGGGAGAGTTAAATTGAGGGAGTTAGAGTGAAAGTGACAGCCTGCCAAAGCTTCAGAGAGTGAATGAGAAGGATAATGTCCGCCAATATGCGAGCAATTAGGACCTGAAAATATCATTTAAATGTCAGAAAACATGGCATAGAGTCAAAGAAAAAATAAAGAAAGAAAGAAGTATCTACAATACAGAACAAACCGAGACGCACATTTTTATCTCTCGTCTGTACGGACCATTACTGTGACAGACTGAACTGCCACTAAACACAGCATTCATGCAGAGACACTCAGATGTGGAAAATAATGTTCATTTTAAATTTTCCATCTGATTTCAGAGGGTTTGCAGCTTCACTTGTCAAACTTGTTTTTGGATGACATCGAATCCCACCATTGCATCGTTTCTGTTTAACAAACTGTGAAGGAAGATCAACTTGAGCCCATGGGGAAATGAGAGTGATAGGTTTCTCATGTTTCCATTTTTCGGTCCAATGAGAACTATCTGTGACAGACACATCCTCTTGCATTTATATCTTTCTGTTAAGAATCGGTCGTGTCGTCATCAACACAAATCCAGTTCACTACATCGGTAATGGACCCTATGTCGAAACAATACACCCCCATACACCCCTCCCCCCCATGTTAAACTGACACCTGTCATTTGTCAACCACCCCCCCCCCCCCCCCCCCCCCCCGTACCTGCGTGACATCCACCACAAATGAAATGCACTCATGCAGTTCATGCAACGGTCTCTTCTATTTTTTATTAATACCACCTGACCAAGTTCTTAATAATGCTTCATAGGCTCACAGATACTCTGTGTGACTGTGATCCAGGACCGTGGGTACTCATCTTGCAGTCACAGCCCCCCCGACAGAACCAGGAACTGGGGCCTTTGGAGAGTTGGGGTCAAAATTAAGCTGTCCTCTTTTCTTTCCCCCCCCCCCCCACCCCCCTCCCCCAGACTTTCGAACTTTCCTTTCACATTACAAGGTTGATTTGCCATGGTCTCCACGGAGCTAAAAAGCTATTACCTAGATCACTCTCAGTGACTCTAAAGAACAACCTGGGTCAAAACGTTATTGATTGTTTAAGATAGAGATTGGTGGTGGTTGCATCAGAAGGCCTTTTTTCCCCAACTTGGAGAAGTAGAGAAAGTGAAAGCTCTATGTGTGTCATCATTTCATTACACATCATTAGCGCAGGATATTTGAGAACAATTGAATACACATTTTAACACACAACTTTGGGCCGTGATATAGCATGCATGCCTTGTGTGTTTGGGGTTCAACCTTGGGAATGCCAGTATTGCTTGAGCCAAGTTGTTTAATTGTGTCAGTGTAATTGTGAAATACGATTTAACTAAATACTGAGAGAGTTATGTCTGTCTGCGACTACCAGGTGAGTTTTATTTACCCCACCTGCTGTATGTGTGCTTGTGTTTGTTTGCTTGTCAGAGAATTTCATATTGTAAACATGGAAAAGGAATCATAACAACCACATTCTTTCACTCAATTTCACACACACACACACACACACACACACACACACACACACACACACACACACACACACACCATTTTCCGCAGTATTTCTGTGGAATTCTTCACTTTTATGTCTGTTGTGTTACTATGTTGGGGAGCAACCTGTTCTCAAAATAAATGTTCATTTATTGTAGGCAGGGGGGGGGGGGGGGAACATTAGCAAACCTTGGGTAAATGTGTCAAATCAGCTGGCTGAATGGTGGACCAAATAGAATGTAAGTTCTGTAAAAAGTTCTGATTTCTTTATCTTGTTGGCTAAATGTGAGACAGACAAGGAAGCACTTGTTGGAATATCCAAGGAGAGTCCGTAAAATAGGCGTACTGCTACCACTACAACTTTCGATGTTTACAACTTTTACATACCAGCTACTCTATACCTATGGGGAGACAACACATTGAACAGTTAAGGGTAAGGTATTTAGGTTTATTTATATTTCTTTGTTGGTACATTAATTTTGGAATGTTACTTCCTTATTGTTGCAAGCTCAACACTACCATTTTGTCTTTGGAGGGATATTCCCGTCACGCAGGGGGATTGTAACATTTTCGTAAGGGTGTTGGTGGTGAGTATTTCAAATATGTAATTATATATTAAATATAGTATTTGTATGTCTATATTACAAAGCATACTCATGCATTCTTTCATTTTCATTATCATTGTGCGAAGATATTTCATTCAATTGTCTGGTAATTGGCTGTTGCACCAAGAATTAAGTTTCCCACCCTGATTGTAGGAAATCCATTTCTTCTTCCAATGTATATTAAATGAGAGCAGATTATCGTGGACGGTTTGTAAGGATGCATTTGTAATCGAAGCTCCAGTGATATTAAAATGGTATAATTTTTCATGATACATTTGAGAGCTAGAATTTTAAGCTAATAATAATGATGATCATAATGATATTGCAAACTGTACGTATACCAAAATGAAATTAAATCTAATTACATTTAAACATTCATTCAAAAGCATTCAAAGAACATTTGAATTGAACCTGCAAAACCTGTGACCTGAAGGTAAGAAACACTGTAATATGATGAACAACTTTGATTGGCAGAAAAATATGTAAATATATGTTGCAGATGAAAGATTAGATGTGTGAAAGATGAAAGTGTCCCATTCTTGTCAGTTACAGCTTTACGCTTACCTTTTTTTCCGGATATAAATAAAAATGCTTTGCTGAGTTGTGACTTTTGAGTTTTTAAAAAGGAAAGTGTCAAATTCAAATGTTTTGCTTCTTCCCAGACCCCAGGATGCTAAGAATGTGTTCTGTGAACAATGAAGTTAAAATCCAAACAGGGGTTTAGAGACGTATCTCTGAATTTACAAATAGTGGTTTCCATTGTATAGTCTGATGCATTAACTGCCAATTTGACTACTACACCTGACATTTAGGCTTTTTTACCAAGGGACACCTTAGAAAAAAGTAATGACATCCCACTACGAAAAGCTGTCAACTATTTGTGTGTTTGTGTGTGTGTGTGTGTGTGTGTGTGTGTGTGTCTCATATTGGAACACGACGTCTGTGCCTTTGCGTGTATTTGATCACAGTGTATTGCTGGGTCGAAGATGTGCTCACACCTCCTCAGTCACCTGCACTTGTAAACCTGTGGACCGGAGCAAGCCATTTTGTTGCTGTAATGTTATAAATGTCACATAGAGAAATCATTTAACTGTCACTCACTGCTCTGGAAATCTGAGTTTTATTCCTGGCTTGCTTTGCAGGCTCCGTTGAGTTTGTATGGTCCTCTTGTGTTCCTCCCTCTGGCCAAAATAAATTGTAGGAAAAGAGCTTACAAAATAATTGGTGAATGTACATTTCATGTCGGCATAAATCCCGTGTGTGTGTGTATGTGCGCAATGGACTGGTGTCTCATTCAAGCTGTCTTCGTGTCTTACACCCACTCTACACTGGGCTTGTCTCCAGCTCCCCTGCAACCTGTTCCAACATAGGTGGGTGAGGGGGATAGACTGGGAGCTAAAAATGAGACAAGCTGTCTCGTCCCGCAGCACTTCATGTGGTTGTGGTGTGTGTGGTGTGTGTTAATGTGGTTTACAGAGTCCTACTGTATGTATAAATGAAAGCAATATGCTCAACGGCTGTAAGGTGTAATACATGTTGGATAGGATACAGCTATTGATGGAAAACATGTTGAATGAATAAATAGTGAACGTGTGTATGTAACAGCGTAGTGTGGAATGCCAAGTGTGCGTAGGGCAGTCTGATGTATTTTCTTTTACTTGACAAGCTTTTGTTGAAGGGAATAGAAATGAGAATAGGAAGTTTGCATCTGCATGTTCAGAGCAGTACTCCAAGTCATCAGATTTCCCCAATAGATTTTTTTTTTCATGAGCATTCATCCAATCACACATCTACTAAATAGGCCGGTAAATTTCAAGTGCAGGAACTAAGCAGTCAGCAGTCTGTATTGCCCCTGCTCTTAAAGAATTCATGCTACTTGATTTGTGTGCTTGGCTGCTTGGACTGCTTGTTAACCCATGACTAACCCCAACCAGCAAGCACCAGCTTTATGCATATAACAATTTAGTGAGCTCAGTTGATGCCGCCCTAAACTGTATTCTAGCGCAGTGTTCACCTAGTAACAAAGTAATAAATAAATAAGTCAAATAAAAACGAAATACATGAAAATACATGGTTTTCACAGAGCTGTTTTAACAGTTGCACAGAGTGGCGTGTTAAACTCACTAAAAGGTGCACTGAATACCTCCCCTTTCTCCTCCCTTTCCAACGACTTAAGATGCCAACTACGGTGGCCTGTACTAGCCTGTATTATGTAAGGTGCCAGTAGATACTTCCAAAAGGATTTCATCATCTATGACAGAATTGGTTAGCCAAGTGTCAAGTGATGAGCGTCTTTGAAAGATTTATAAATTATATTTAGTTATTTAGTATGTAAAATTATAGGACAAGGGTAAGAAAGCGATTATGATTATAAATGAAAAACACATCCTCTCGTGAGCCGTTTGTCCATTCTAGGCTACTGTAGTAATACGGCGGTGCAACATGGTGGGCTCTGTGTCCGTGGAAGAGAACCCGCTCCCTATGTAGATATACAGGACTCATTCTAAGGTAACGAAAACACGAGATTTACGGGATTATACACAAATTTAAACGTACATATGAATACTATATTAATTTCTGGCCGCTCTGCTCTATGCCACTAAATTGTACACAGTACACCTTTAAGGATAATCTCTTAAGCATGTACTTATTATACTGTCACAACACATCACATATATATATATAGTGTATGTGTGTACGTGTGTGTGATGGATCGTTTTCTATTATCTGTATATCTTGTATTTGTATCCAGTATTTAGTTATCATCTTTATCAATTAATAAAAATAGATATTTTTTAGGTGACATTGCATGTCTTTGTTTTTTCATCAAAAAATCGTCTACTTTTCATTTTCATACAATGTGCATAATAACAGCTTATATTGACAACAATGTATAAACAATTATTTCAAAACAATATTTTCCCCCAGGTTCAGTATCAGACACACAATATAATTTCTTGTATTATTACCTTCTCCAAGTTTTATGTTTTTCATTGAATAAAGAGAAAGAGATAAAGCATTTGTCAAGGTACAGTTATTATGTATTGCCTGTTCTTCCTTGTATATCTTCCTGTATAATCCCTAATGTCAGCATGTGTTGAGTAAAATGAATAGAGGTTACTTGGCTTAACGGTTTGATGTTCATCCTGTAAATAAACAAGTGTGTGTTCTGCATTGGACAGCTGCAGCCCATCCATAAACATGCAAGCGGTGATCACCATTCTGCCATGGTTTGGGCTGCTCACCACATGGCAGATCCTCAGCACCAGAGTGTACGCGTTTGTCAGTACAAAACCAACGGAAGTGACCGCGTATTTAGCAACGATTATGTGTCATCCGGGCAGATAGGCTAAAAAGATTTTGTCTTTGTAATGTTGTCTCTCTCGTCTCGATCAATACCACACAGCGAAAAAGGTGGAAGAGGACCTTGCTGCTGCCCAAACTATTTATCTATTTCCAGTGGGGGACTGACCTTCCCTGTTCCCTGCTCAATGCTGCTGTTATGGGTTGCCCAAGCAACAATGGCTCGGCAGTCTCGTAAACATCCAAACAAGCACATGGGTAATTTCTCTGCTAAATTGATCACAGGCTCAATTTGTTTTCTGGGATAACGAATGGAAGTTTCCGGTGCTTATAAACCCCGGAGTGACTGGAATGTCTGGGTACGCTGAGTCCCTCACTGAAATAAGCCGAAGCTCAAAGCCCTCATTCGGTAAAAGTTCAGGTTATTTCTTTCTTTTTTAATTACATTGGGAAATGGTAACCAACATTGGTTATTGGTAATGGATGTGGCCACAATAAACAAATTTGTTGATACAGTATGATATAGCCAAATGAAAATGGCTTCATTGTTGCAGAGTATAATACACTGAATATACTATTGTTAAAATAGTAAATAGTTAATAGTAACTGTTAAAATACTGCTATAATTACAAGAAATAACAACAACAATTAACGGAGACATTAACAAACGAGGGGCACCTTTCAAGAGTAGGACTAAATCCTCAGGTCAGTTTTCCCCCTTACTGTGGAGTTTCTTTCCTGTCTTTCCCAGTGCTTTGGAGTAATTTAATCAGCAGATGCCTCTGCACTGGTATTAATTACATTAATAAAATAGTGTGGCCTCTAACTTATCTCCGCCTCCTCCTTCCTGCGAAACCATCTTCCTGATAGATGGATCCTGATAATGGGATTTTCAAGAAGATTCAACAGGGAGTGGCGATGCATTTGTACAGATGTTTTGCATAATGGGGGGAGATTTGCTGTTGCGTTAAATACTTATATGAACCGTCCGTCACCTCTGGGGGTGCTATTGTTGCAAATTTGTATTTGTAGTTCATGTGTTCTGCACATGCTACGGGTAAGGCAAGCGGCTGAAATGACTTATAGATATTTCTTCTGAAATGAAAACGTTTTCTTTTTCAATTATTATTACTGCACCAATGCCGATTGGACAAATTAAGATACAAGGCAACCAACTGTAATCAATTTTGTCTTTGTTCGCTTTGTAACATGCGTGAGCTCCAAGCTAAGAACACACAGCTTTTTAGCTTGTGGCTGTCAGAGTGTCTATACATGCCTTATTCTTTGCCAGTCATAGATTCAGCTGGGAAAGAAACCAAATCTCTTTGTTAGAAACAAGGCAAGGGTGTTATTGATCCAACCCATTGATTTTTAACGAAAAGGGAAAAAGAGAAATAGCAAATTCATTTTGATGCGTGTTTAGCTCAATCAATCATGTAGGTGTGTCTTGCTGGATGAAAAACTGCAACCTTAATAACGTACTATAACATGTGCACCGATTTCAGATCTCTTGTAAGTTATGTCCTGTGCTTCCATGTGTCTTATGTGTTAGCAGAGAGTGTCCACATTTTGTTATGTAAACATCGTTTTCTGTAGAAGAAGCAAAACAAATTATGTTCTCAGTGCAGTTGGACACATACGTATATGCAATGGATACACAATGTTTATGTGCATTTTAAACTTCTCCATAAAACAATTGCTATTTTCAATCTTTTCATTGAAAAATGAGGAAGGAAATTGTTGAAGACAAAATAACTGTCAGCCAGAATACCAATTAGACCAAACAAAGCATGTTGTATTTAGAAATCAAAGTTGTTTTTCTGCTAATTGTAATAAATCAATTAGAAGGAAAGGGCTTTGAGCCTTTAATAATCATTTCAATTAGCTCCACTCTATGTAAACTGTGAAACTGGGAATATCTTACATAGATTGGAAGAAATAATTACAAACAACATCTTTTACGCATTGCTGATCTTTTCCTCTAATGCCATTTGACAGTTAAATTGCTCCAAAGTATACATATTTGATTACAAAAACAGCGACAATAACTTTTTGTAGGCATGAAGGTATGTTTTCTTGTTAATTTGCACTAATTCCATAATCAGTTGAGTCGTTTTAGCAAACTACTTGAGAGAAGTAGCCAAATAATCTGTCAAATATATGTAAATTTGTATAATTACCTCCGATATGCTAAGATTGTTCCCTCTATTGCACTTTAGAATAAACGACACCTCTAGAATAAATGTAGCATTTCCATTTATAGAATGCCATTTGTGTGGAAAGAACTTGGTTTTGGTAAAGCAGCTGAAAGATTGCAGGCTGTTTAATTAGAGCCACTACAACAACATCTGCAATAGTCTAACAAGCCCTGCTGGAGACCCTGTGATCTCATGCTACAGTTCATCAAGACAAAGTTTATGGAGAATGCTGTGGTTTGAACAATCTGGGCTGATTGATCAGCCCAGATTGCGGGGGACCAATCATTGGGGACCAATCATCACCACGTGTTTGATTGGTTGTGATTGCACTGAATTGCACTCAACTTGTGATGACTTCCTGATGATATGCATGCACATAACCATAAATAACGAGAGAGAAAAATGCTTACGTTAGCTCTCTGCGCTGACTATGTAAACGTAACGTTGAGCACCGTGACCCATATACTATGGCTTAGAATTGGTTCATGTTGAAATAATATCATGCCTAAAGCTTTTTGGCCTACATTGATGCAATTTCCCACAGGCTTTTTTTATTACGGTAACTGAGATCTGAGGAAAAATGCTCCCACATGTTATCAGAGTTAAACATTCAAGGAATCATTGTTAATGTTATACAGCAGAAGAGAATGGTTCAATAGCATTCCCTGGGCTTGGATCTGTATTTGAAGCACCTGTTCAGTATGGTAAAGAGCTCAGATGTTCATCCCTTGGGTAATGTGGCACCAGCTTCACTAAAGCCCACCTGGCAGCTATCTCATAATGACCTGGAGCAGCTGTCTTTACCTGGGTTCATTACCCTTTTAACAGCTGGCCCTGCTGACCCTCCTCCACACATCCCCTTTATTCCTCTACACCCCTCGCTCCATCGTTCTCTCCATCCCTCTGTCTCTTGTTGCTCATTTCTCCTCTTTTAGCCATGATTTTGAGTTTGCTTTCATTAACACTATGAACTATTCAGCTGTCAAATGATTATTTTATCCTTCTTCCAAAAAAAAGATTATATATATATATACTTTATATACTGTATATATCCCCGGGCGCTGTGATTGGCTGCCCACTGCTCCCTTGAGGGATGGGTTAAATGCAGAGGAAAAATGTCACTATATGTATGTGTATGTGACAATAAAAGTACCTTTACCTTTACCTTTACCTGTATATATTAAATGCACACACATGCAAATGGACACACCCTGTATTAAGGCCTAGATTGGTCCCTTGGGAAAGGATCTCAATGCAACACATGCAGTGCAGATCCTAGAGGGCCTTGCACTGAACATGATCAACTTGACAACAAGACAACAAGCCTTCATCAAGAGCTCACTGGGCCAGCGGAGAACGCCGGAGGTCAACACAAACACACACACATCATACAGCCGGATATGAAGTGTGTGTGTGTGTACGTGGTGTACCAAAGTGGTCCACTATTCGTGCGCCCGCTCCTTGAGAGTCCAACTCCTCGCAGATAGATGGTCACGGCACACTTGATATAAATGCATGGAGAACCTTCCACCCCTTAATGTGCATGGGGGACACCAACAGCAAAAACGGGTGAGGGGCATTTCCACTCAGCAGCCCACTTCACCGGCGTACGCAGCCCATGACCTTGGGATGGCATTCAGTCTGAAGGACGACATGGGGGGGGGGGGGGGGGGGGGGATGTTGTGGAGATAATATTAGACATATAATTCAGTTAGATAAATGGTTACATTAATCCAGTAGGTACATATCCAATGTACCCAATATATGTATATTTAGCCTCTAACATATTTTGCTCATTTTCAATTTTGCTAATCTTGCACAAAAAAATAGATATAACAATTATGTTTGTACTGCAGCATAGCCTGACCATGTGTAGTTCTTGTACTTTCATAGATACAAATTGGCCTGGCCTCTGCTTGTCTAAAATAAATGTTCAATCTGACCTCCAAAATTGGTTATCGATTGCTGAACGCAATGGTTGGGACACTTTGATGTCGATACGGATAACATACTTTGGAGTTTTAATCTCCCACCTTTGTAATCAGGAGGGCATATGTATATCCTGAGGCGCTCAAAGAAAATGTCAGCAAAACACACCAATCATACCAGGGACGACATATAGCAATTTCAAACGCCTTGGCTTTTTATTCCCTTATTATTAAACCTTTTGTGTTGCTGTTTTCCCTCTCGGTTCCATCTCTGCCATGAAATGAGTATAATTTTGCTGACTTTAATTGTGGATGGATTATTACATCCCAGAGTTTCAGAAACACACTAGGGCCAAGCAGTAGGATTTATTGACAGTTATGTTATTATAAACAAGCTGAGTGAAATAAGCAGTGGCTCTATTAAGTCCTTACATCTACATGTTGTTTTTCATTTCCAAAAAGGTGGATACAAAGAAACAGGAGGAAATCAATGCCCCCAGATCTGAGTGTTTCATAAAATGATAACACTTCACTTTAGGGTTCCTTAATTTCCTGTTGGGTGGCTGATTAAAGGCTTGCAGGAAAGTAGCAGATATCAATAGAGATCACCAGTGAACCAGTTAGAAATGAATAGATGAAATTAACCTTGCACTTTCCTCGAAACAAGGTGTGTGTTTATATATATTGTGCCAGGCACACTGTGTTATATTGCTTCTGTGTAAAGAAAAGTGCAAAGATTTTATGAACGACTTCACGTGTGTGTATGTAAGTGCATGTTTCCATGAGTGTGTGTGTGTGCACATTGTACCCATGTTGATAGTAGGTGTGAAGGCGCTCATGTGATATAGTGGTGTTTAATCGATGTGTTACCTATGGTAAACAGAGCAGTGGCGAAAGGTCATGAATTGTGGTGTATTTATCTCTGCTCTATTTGATTTATAACACTACTCACTAACTCACTTTTTGAGCTATGCACAGCTGTTGCTCTGTTCTGAAGACTACTGAGTTTAACTAGATATGTTTCTCTTTTTTGAGCTCTGAAGGTTACAGTCTAAATAAATATGCACTCGAAAGGTTTTCATGGATCTTGTGCCACCAGTGATAGCGACTGTGTGTGTGTGTGTATGTGTGTGTGTGTGTGTGTGTGTGTGTGTGTGTGTGTGTGTGTGTGTGTGTGCTGCACTCAGTGTTTTTAGGTGCTTATTTGGCCCCCCTGTGCTTCTGTCTATCAATATAAAGGGAGAAGCTTACACTAGTTCTTTATTTTTATAAAGTATATCCAGTATAAAACAATATAAAGAGCAAGAAAGAGAAGGGCCATGTGGTGTGTTATTCGTGTTGGTTTATGGTAACCTGTTCTAGTTATTATTCAGGTTGTCATACTTTTGGGGTGAAAAAAACCCTGTAAAAGAGGAACATATGCTTTATCATCCACTCAAGGACAGCACATCCTCGTCTTGTTCAGCGTGGTAGATCTGCATATTACTGACATAGCACAGTGGCTCCGGTTCAACTTGTGTCCACTGTCCTGTAAAATGTGGATGTCCTCATGTGAACGTCCTCATCGTCAAAGTCATTACAAAAAAATATACAATAAAAAGGGGGGAAAAAGCTACGGTCCAGCAAACCGCCCTTGGTGCAACAAAAAGCCCGGAAACATAATGATTGCGTTGGCTGACATATTGGAAAATAGGACTCTCCCATACCTGACATCCATTAACTGTGACCTTTCGAGTTCGTGTCGATCTTGTCAGCCTGCCCAAAATTTCAATGGATTGCTTCAATATCGAGTAGAGGAAGGAAGAAGAGGTCGTATAAATACATTAATAAAATAATGGAGAAATGGAGTATGGGGTGATTGATTTGCCTTTTTTTATTGATTATATTTCCTGGAAAAAGAGTACACTATATAATATAACAAACATTATATAATATAAAGATATACATTTGATCAAGGTTGTCTTTTGCAGGGAAACCTTTGGGTGCATCGTAGACTATTAGAAGTTTCCTTGAGTGTTCGACTCCTAAGTTGCTCATTTTCAACAGCACTACCTGTACTTCTAACCTTCCTTGGGAATCTGAAAGCACACAAGCTAGACACAGGCAAGCCTAAATAAGTGGTTAACAAAGCCCTTAATTGAGAAAGTATAGCAAAGCTGCAATTATATAAGATTCAGAGGTCTAGGGTGGTCAAGAGAGCCTCTTTCCACAGCTGCCACAGCTCTCTAATTGGGCAATGCAAAGTTAAAATAATGTGTCTTATGCAGGTTTTAATGGCAGTAATAGGGAATGAAATCCAGTGGCTTAACGTAAAGCACTTAATCTTTTTAGCAGAGTAGAAAATGACAGTGCAGAAAATAATAGATAGGCTCATTGTTCTAGACTGTTGTAGTCAGTGCAGTGTTTCAATGTACCTTTGGGGTTGAGCTGCCAACTGTTACTGATATTGGGGGAAATATAAGTATAGGAATTACCAAGCATTGTTAAGATGGGCCTTAGCACCAAATCCTCCCACTTTAATTGCTTCCTTTGGGGTGATTAGTAATCATTAAGAGATAGTAAATTGGGCATTTATGCAGTTTTATGTGGCCCTGCATCAAATACACAAATGCACACACACACACACACACACACACACGGTGCATCATTAGTTGAGAGGTTAACAAACTGGTGATGTACAGCACAGGGCTCCTCACATGTGCCCTGACAGTGCACTGCGCAGTACAATCTACAATTATTGAAATCAGTAATATAACATTGTGTTTACAGCCTCTATTTTGCATTCTCATATCTGTGCATGTTCTTTTGTTGTAATGTCATAATGCTGCACGCCCGCACCTTTTCCTTTATTAGTTGGTTGTCAACATATGTCTTTTTTTTGTTGCATTATGCGGGTGTACATATATAATTATTTATATTTTTGATCTTTACACTTTTTCCCCAAACACCCTTCTATTCACAGCTAAATCAGCCCTGTGTGTGTGTGTGTGTGTGTGTGTGTGTGTGTGTGTGTGTGTGTGTGTGTGTGTGTGTGTCTGTGTGTGTGTGTATGTGTGTGGGGGGCTAAATTAGTTTGCACCCCTCTTTGGGGAACAGCATCATCATGTTTCATTTAGTCATGTCTCTGTTGATAAATCCAAGTAGAATGCTGCGAGTGTCAGCAACCAACCACATTTCTGCCACAAACGCACAGCTAGGATGTCTATACACAACATGATTCACTGGGGTATCTGTACTGCTGGACTTTTTAACATATGTAAAGACTTTAAAATAAATCATATAAAATCAAAAATCAAAATATATATATAAATGTATATATATATAAATATATAAAAATATATAAATCAGATTGAAAAATTCACATCAGATTGAAAAATTGATTTCTACACTAAATGAGCCAGTAAATGAGCCCTCAATAACTCCATGATTTCCATTATACCTGCGAGTGAAGTGCTCAGAGGGTTGGGTAATTCATCTGGGGCTCAACTTTATTCCGCCATTAACATTGTAATGTAAGGATAGAGGTTGAGGTTAATGCCACACAAAGTATGTACATCAATATCTGCCAAAAGAAAATGGCTCCGGGGCCGAAACACCCCATCTTGCAAACCAGATTGTAAGGAGGTCTCATTATTATTTTAAGCCAATTATGGAGTGTTTTTAAAAGTTAAAACCAATTATGGAATTATTTCTTTATAAAAGGAAGTTTGTATCGCTCGTTATTTCAAATCTAAATTATGCCCTGGCTTGATACAGTACTTTGAGCAATTTAAAATATTAAGTATGAGTTTGCGTTTTTAGCCTGAAAACGAGTTGTGTTGGTGCATATGCGTGTGTGAGTGTGTGTGTGCGTGCAGTGAACTACTCTTGTGGTCTGAAATGCAGCCCAGTGTAATATCTCACCATTGCCCTACTCAATCATCTTCTCTTTTCACCCAGGGATCAGAGGGCCTGTGCTTGTAATTGTGTCTTTGTGTACATCTATATCTGTGTGTAGGTGTTTGTTTGTGTGTGTGTGTGCGCCCATGTGCGCGAGTATGTGTGTATATTAGCGTGCATCAGAGTGCACTTGAATGCGCAAGTCTATTTATGTGCACAGGTGCGCACGAGGGAACGAGATTCCACGAGTTCATGCATGGAGGTGTTTTTCATTTTTGTAGTTGCCGTGTGTGTGTTTTTTCTATCCAGAGGGGGTCTCTGTGTCATCCCGGGCAGCTCGGAGGGATATTACATGTTGATACAGTCAGCATAAAAAAAGCTCCCCAACACCAGTAAGTGGGCGGGCCCCTGGGAGACTGAGGGGATGAAGGAACCTAAATCCATTCAATAAAAATGAAACAGATAAGACACCCTCGACGCCGCAGCTAAAACGCAAGCAAAGCAGGAGCCACCTGATCCTGTCATCTCTCCGGAGGTCAGGAAGACCTTGGTGGAGGAGGTGGTGGAGGAGGAGGAGGAGGTGGTGGTGGTGGAGGAGGTGGTGGAGCACTCGTCTGGAATGAAAGAAGAATGTGAGGAATTCATCTTCCTCAGGACTTTTGGGTTTGGGTTTAGTACAGGTGGAGGGGGGGGGGGGGGGGGATTGTGTGTGTGTGTGTGTGTGTGTGTGTGTGGGGGGGGGGGGGGGGGGGGGGGGGAGAGGTGTAAAAGATCACCGTCATGTTTATTCAGTGTGAAATTAGGGTGTTATGTCATCCCCGGTGTCCAAAGACTCTGCTTAGAAGAGATCAAAGGAAACCTTTCATCCTTTGATGTTCCCGTAGTGGATTTTAAAGTACAGTGTTTTGTCGGAGAATGTAGAGAAGAAAGGAACGGTAATTTCAGCCATGTTTAGATAGTGAAAATTGGCCACTAAGAGGTGTGAAGCTACCGTATTATAAGACTGAAGCACAAGAGTTCTTGTAAAATGCTCAGTCTTGAAAAGCACTCACAGTTAGAGAGGAGAAAGGAACAGAGGGGCCATGCCATTCCAGGCCATCAGCGTGTTTTACCAGAAGGTAGTGAAGCCTCACTTCAGAGATTACGCTTTCGACAACACCACGAGCTCCACGCTAAATACCATGAATGTGAAATGATCAGGAAATCTTTCTGTTGAAGACAAGATCAGCTCTGGTCATGAAGCGACCACTTAAATACGACCCATCAGAGGGAGTTGTATATAGTCCAGGAAATGAGGACTGACGGTATTCATCCGTTTTCACATCTTCAAATTAAAAGGTCTTGTAATAATGGCCAGGAATGCCATTTCTCACTGTCAGCAGGCCTGATCTTGGAAGGGGTATTGTTTAACCTTGTGGGTCATTGTTCACAGCAATTTACACATTATTCAGCCTTGTTGTCAACAGTATGGTAATTGAGTTTGACTGACAGACAAATTAATGATAATAATACAGGAACAACTTTCCAAACAAACTTTCCGATGCATCGCTCGCCCTCTTGTTTACCCACATCCTCGCCCAATTCTATCCTAAGTATGTGAAACTATAAAATACGACTTTTTATATGCATGTATAAACCTTATTTTACTTTTCTCCAACTCCCTATAATCCGTGGTGCTACAGAAACAAACAACTGCCCCTTGGGGTCAGGTTTGAGCTGATCACAGCTGTTGTTCTTCAGACGTTGCTGCAGAGCCCTCTCATACTGCTTGACCCTTGGTCTCTGCCTGTCAGTGACCAGAATAAGCTCTCCTGACACAGGAGCAGTTGCCAAAAAACCTGCTGTAGCCAGGTTCATAACAGCTTACTCAGTGCAGGACCAATGATTCTGATCTGTCTGTTAGAGCTGTTGATAATAGCAGCATTATCCCCATTTAACAATTGTTATCTACTTTGTTCTAATCTTGAAGTTAAAACGAATTCCTCTCGCAGGATTTATATGGGGGGGGGGGGGGGGGGGGGGGGACGACGACACCTTAACGCTGACATTTGCATTTAAATGCAACTTAGAAATGTCTGTAAACACTTTAATGATCCAAGCACGACACGCTCGTAAAGCATGTGTGGCCATAAAGAAACAGACATTGTACCGCCAACCGCTCACTCCTCTCTGTACTTCAGATATACACTCTCTCTCTCTCTCTCTCTCTCTCTCTCTCTCTCTCTCTCCTTCTCATTTAATTATGAAACATTTGTCCTCTCTCTTCTCTCCCACTGCACTAACCCATCCACAAACACAAACATAAACACACAAACTTAAAAGATACAACCAGATGCACAAAAAGCACAGACAGATAGACACAAGCACACATGCACACACGCACACACAAACAAACACACTCACACACAAAGGATTCTAGCAAAAACCCACCAGTGATGATCATGGCCTGTTTTAAGTGTCTCTGGCCATCCCGCAATATCCTGTCAGGCCTCCGGGGTTACATCTGCTCGTCTGGTGTGTAGGACGGCCATCTTGGATGGTACATGCGGTTAATTACACCAAGCAGAAGAGAAGCCAGGAAAGAGAGGGGTGCCATGTGAAAGAGTTCAAGGCCGGCGGAAACACATTTCAATGGACTTGTTGTGAACTGCCGTAGGGCTAACGGCTACTCTCTCAGTTGTTTTTAATTGGTCTTTAGCTTTCTAGACATCTCTGAGGTTGAAAGAGAGATTTGTTGGAAGACCATGGATGTGGGAAGGGTTGGCACTCTGTCTCTTGATTGGTCAGAATAATAGCAGGTACATGAGGCTTTACACTGCCCTGCCATTGACATTATTGACTGGCTGGCATATCTGAGCATTTTGCAACATGTTTTTTTGGATGAGTTGTGTGGAGGAGTGCGAACTGTAGTAAGGCATTCACAAACAAGATAAGTTAGGTGTATGGAGATACTATTTGAAACACTTTACAGTTTATCTCCATTTTCCTATATGTCACTAGTGCTGCTTTGTTAGGGTTTGATTTGTTGTGAGTGAAACAACTGTGAAACAACTGTCGATGTGTCCACTACACCGGATAAAAGAGTTATAAAACTATTTTTATTAGTTTTACTTTTGGCCTTCCATACACAACAGGGCCCCGCACAATTTGTGATTTTTGACAACAAAGGACTCCACAACTGAATCCGTTGGTTGTGGCACAGTGTTTTGGTCAGCGGGAGAGACCCTTTCTGACGTCATTTTTCCCTTGTACGAAAAGTTTACGGTGAAGATTCCACAGCTTATTTTTGTGACACCATTTTGAATGTCCCTGGCGTAACTTCTGGGCAAATTACTAATAGGTATTTGGCTTCACAGACCAAGGCTGCATTCTGTGTCTCAAATTCTTGTTCGACAAATCGCGCAATATAACAGACTCACTAAAACGTACTTGCACAGTGGGACAAGAGATTTCTTCCATCACGCAGCAGGACACAATATTTGTCCTAGAAGGTCAAAATGGCTCAGTGTGCATAAGGCGGCTGTTTTCCACCGCCAAAATCGTGCTTGAGCTTTCTGAAATTGGTCTATGAAGTGGACAAATTGGAAAATGGCAGTCTTGCAGATGCTGTGTGGACAGGGGAAAATGTACATTTCTTAAAAAACGGATGACTTATGATTGCAACCTGAGGCAGTCAGTGGTCAGGCAGTGGTCTGTGAGTGTGCATGAGGACAGAATTTCAGAAACACTAGTGTGGACAGAATCCCTTTGACTTGAGCCACTCTGAGGTATTGCTATCCCGGCAACAGATATATATATATACTATATACTATATCTGTTTATAGCATGCACGTGTGTGTGTGTGTGTGTGTGTGTGTGTGCGTGTGTGTGTGCCACAGTTGTCCAGCACATGGGTGCGTCTTGCTGACCACTGGCGTATGTTAAAGGTGAGTATACACCCACCCCGTGTAATCCACTGCTGCCCACTTCGTGGTTTGCATGTTTTATGTGTTGTGACTTCTTGTGAATGTTGATTAACTAATTCGTATTTTACTTAGAATTCTAATAAATAGATGGCCTTCCTCACCTATCAATAATACACCCTTTTAAACAGTGATTCATTTCATCACACTACATGTATTTTTGCCAGTCACCCCGAAAAACTTCTCAACCCAATTGGACAACCCACTGATGCCTTAAAAATATTAAATGTTCGTAAATGAATCAAACAAATAAATCAATTAAAAGATAATTGCTGACCACACCCGGCTACACATGGCATCCCCATGGCTGGCTCGGTGTCAGGCGTCCTATTGGATTAGTCATCTCAGATACAGACCAAGACCTTAAGCGGTGGCTTTTTGATCCACTGAAGAGTACAGTGATCCATGAACAAATGTGACCATGCACACACACACATGGGAAATAATTGATTTGGTGCAGGCAAATAAATGAACACTTGCCCTGATAGCGTTGTAGCTGTCAGACACACAGGGCGGTAACATTGATGCAATGGAGAGAAATCTGCGCAGTTTGATGGTTATTTGTTGTGGGGATGGTGACAGCACAAGAAACACCAAATTAATTAATCCCAGCAGTGGATGGATCGCATCCATTGCACCGCAGTCACCCGCAGTTAGCATTTCAGTTCTCCTGTGAAGCAACCATCACTTCAAGGAACACAATTCATTTAATTGAAGCGGCTATAATTGGAGCAATATAGAAAAGGGAAGAGTTATCCGACTGAACGTCATTGGATTAGATACATCCCGGTACCATATTCTGGTTAAACAGAAAAATCAATTCCATTTCTTAGATTTAAACTGACCGAAGAAAATGCAGTATTTTCGCACACAAAAGCATATATAAACACCTACACACCCACACAATCACAAACACACACACATACAAATACACACACAGACAGACACACACACATAATACATGGTGTGAGTGCACAGCTGAACTTAAAGGGTATTTTTGGAAAAGGACAATCCGAACCATTAAATTGACTTTGATGGAACCAGAGAGAGAGTTATAAAGACTGTAAATCTACCAGGACAATGACATTAGAGCTTAGCCACATCAAATGCACATTTTAGCGTCCTAATTGTTGTACACAATCAACAACAAGATTTGGTGAGTCTAGTCACATGATGTGATCCTTTTAACATATTGCAAATTAATTGCTTCATAATACCCTTGGCTAAAATCAATTGTAATTACTTTGGTTTTTATCAGTTAAACGCCTGGTTAGAGTCCCCTGGTTAGAAACAAGCAGTGAAGTTTATTCAGTTCTATCAGTACACCTCTGTGGCCCTATTCTAGCAAATACGACACCAATTGTTATTGTAAACAATCGGTGTCGGTTTTTGTAAGTGTGAGCATGCGTGTGTATATGTACGTATATGTTGTCGTGTGTGTTTATGTGTGTGTGTGTGTAAGTAAGTACAGTTTATATAATACAGCACCTTTCACAGAGCAAAAGTCACAAAGTGCTTTCAAAAACAAGACCATAACACGGTACAAAGAAACAAACAATAAACCATAAGCAACAACAAACCCTTAAAACCACACTGATCACAAACACTAGACAGCACGAGCAAAGACAATAGCCACTTTGAATATATCAGTCAGCTGCTTTTTGAAGCAGTCAACAGACAACGCAGATCGTATGACTCCAGGAAGTGCGTTACTCAGTGTCGCATCTACCACTTCAAAGGCACGATCACCTTTTGTTTAAGGTCAAGCGCGAGGGATGACCAGTTAACCCTGGCCCGAAGGTCTACGTAGACCTACGTAGATATCTGAGGTGCCTGACCATGCGAGGCTCTATACGTAGAAACAAGTACCTTAAAATGGGTCCCGAACTTGAAGGGAAGCCAATCTAAAGAGGCTAAGATGTGATGTGAGTTGTCCTGCTGAACCTGGTCAACAGCCTTGCAGCAGCATTCTGGACAATTCATAGACGGTCAAGAGACGACATGCCGAGGCAGGTAAAAAGGGAATTGCACTCGTCTAGCCGGGATGATATAAAAGCATGAATGAGCACGTGAATGATCATCTCTAGCTCAGGTTGTGATACAGCAGACCTGAGTGTGTGTGTGTGTGTGTGTTGTGCTTGTTTGTAAGTATGTGGGAGTGTGTTTTGCATACATCCATGTCCGTTTCCAAGCGTGTACCCAAACGTATGTACAGGCCAGTGGCTGTTGCAGTGCTAGACAGAGGTGTGTGTTTAACCTATGATGGATCACCCGGGAGACATCAGACTAAAAAGGAAGAGGAGCGAAAGGAGGATGGCGTGAGGTTAGAAGGCTGGTCGGATCAGTGACAGCAATGGGCCCCCTTCCCCAGAGAGGGGCCATTACTGGGGGTGGGGGGCACTCGTCTGGGCTGGGCTGCCACCCAACTTATTGGCAATCTGTTAGCAAGGCCTCCGAAGGGAGGAGTGTGAATAATAGGCACAGTGACAGAGAGGGAAGAGAAATGTCCTCTCTCCGGACTAAGAGAAGGAGAGCTAGAGAGGGAGAGAGAAAGAGAGAGAGCAAGGGAGAGAAAGAGAGAGAGAGAAAGACAGCTGGAGCTAGGAAGAGAGAGAGAGAGAGAGAGAAAGAGAGAGAGACAGAGACAGATTGAGAGAGGGCGAGGGAGGTTGGGGTGGGTAGTGGTGGTGAGTGGGTTAACAGTCAACAGGACCAGGGGAGGACAGGGGCAAAGAGAGGAGAACAGAATAAATCGTGGTATTTCATTACTGGAGAAGGCATTGGGAATTTCCAACACTGGGGCTGGCAGATACATTTACGGGGAGAGATAGAGAGAGGTGATTTACCTCTCAAAATAATTTAAACTAGCAACAAACTAGAAGGTTTTGTCTGTGTACCGAGTAAAATGCTAATATGATTTTGGACAAAAGCATTTTCAAGTGACTCAATGTGTTGTAAGATTAAATGTGGAATGTCATGATTAATGTCAAAATGTGTTTTAAGATGAGAAATATTTGAATAAATTGAATTACATCAATAACAGGCTTCACACTTCCTATAGCCTAATCCATTATGAGGTTTGTCAGGATAAAGAATAATTGGTCAAAACCTTTCTTATTGGTTTCACTAACAATTAAAGGCAACATGTTAGTATGAGAATGCACCAAAACTTGTGTTAATTCAGAAAGAAGATTTATTCAGGAGGTGGTTGAATTGTTTCAAGGTGAAGTAACAACGGTAAGGGTATAGGCATTCAACTTTAATCTTGGAAGATGATTTTTCATCTCGAAAACTTGTTATCTTCTTCAGCTTTGTCTTGTTGGTGAGTAAAATGCAGACTATATTCCTCCATATTTTACGGAATATTAAGGTCAGGCAAGAGAAGAATTTGAAACACTGTCTATAAACTTTGTTTTTATTAGTTTAATATATTTTTTATATTAAATGAACAATAAACAGGCCACTCAAATTGTATCACATCAAGAATGTCTTACGCAGAAATAAAAATGGCAAAGCAAATCTACCTGCTAAGGCAATAAAAGCAAGGAAATGAATAGTTTATAAATGCAGCAACATAGAAGGGGATAAATGGGGCATTAAAAGAAGACAGTAATCATTTTCCAAGTGTTATAACCAACAAAGTGTCACAATTAACATTCAGCATATCAATATAACTTGTGAACTGGTAGTTTACTGTGCATTTAGATTTAGACGATGCAACAACCTTGCATCGTTTCAATGCAAAAAATATAATGGTATCTCTTTTCTCATCATCAAGAAAAAAACAAGAATTGTTGGAAATAAATACAAATGAGTAGGTAGCAAACATCTTAAATGAATGAGTGGACGTTTTCAAGCTCATTCTCTTGAGCATGTGGTCAAATCTTACAGTCTGACCTTGTCGGCTATCTGAGTACCCATGGTTTTGAACAGACTTATTGCTTCTGTCACACAACTCTTGGACTCTACTCTACAAGAAAAGAGTAAAAAATAAAGAAATAAAAAAGACAGAAAGGAATGATCTGCCATAGCATCCGTAAGAGACTATCTCTCCGTAACATACAAGGTGGGCGCATATTTCCAAATGGGCTTGGAGTTATTAGTCCGAGCGGAGGTATTTTGTCACTGTCATAGGCATGCAGAGGATTAATTGCTGAAATGGGGCAACACAAGCCACCTTGTGGGGTGTAAATTACATTTTTTTTTTTACCTCAAGACCTTAATCAAAAGCAACCAGGTTGAGCACACCTACCGCGACGAGGCGTGAGGTAGAAATGCCAACAGGTGTGCACTGACTCAGAATTAGTAACGTTTGAGTCCAAAATAATCAATATTGCGCTTGGTGACATGGAAATGTATGACCAAATGGGCAAATATGAAATGGCTAAACGTCTTTATACTGTTCACATTCCACCATCATCCAGTTCCTTTAGATTGTAGAATAATATGTATATATGGTTTTTTTTTTAACGCACCGCAACATATAGTGATATATTCTTAGCTAGTTAGCTTAATGATATATTCTTTGCTAGTTATATGAAGGGGCATTCCATCTTTGGCCTCAGTGACCCCAGGTATCAGAACACGCTTTGGCTTGTGCAGATAGGATTCAGCCAGAATACTTGGCTGGAAAAGCCATTAGGTTGCAGGCGGCATTACTATGGACACCGAAGTATGCTCTCTCTTGCCTTCACAAAATGCTGTTGGGCTCATCGTATACTTTAAGTTAACAGCCTCCAGAAAGAGGGTAAATGCTCAAGAAATTGCCTTGCTGTATTCACTTTTTTCTTTTTCTTTATTTTTTCCAAGTCATGCAAGATAACTTTCCCACCAGAGGAAATAGATATATGGAGGATGCGGTTTCCTACAGTGGTTGAGAGAACGGCAGTGACCATATGTTATGATTGTCTGGAGAATACTTCAGAATAGCGAGTGGACCGGCAATTGCTAGGTAAGAAAAGCACTTGACTTATTATTAATAGCTTACTAATGAGTATTCATGTATGAACAATGCTTGATAAATAAGGAATTCATTATTTTCTACTGCTTTATTAATGCTTAAAAGTACCAGTTATTCTAAAGTGCTACCTTATTTATTTTTTATCAATACTATTAAAAAATATAAGGAAGACTTGCCAGTATGCTGCCATATAACGCCTGCATGATGATAATGATATTTCATATTCTTAATTCACACTATTCCCATTATATAATTATATAATTATATAAGTATTGGTGAACAATGTATTAGCTATATTTTAGTATAGGTTGATTTAGTGTGCGTTGCCAAATATTGCAATAACATTTGACCTTATCCACCTTCTCTTCTTTTGTTTAGCCTTGTTTTCTATGGAATGGTAAATAATTGATGCCACTTTACTCCCATTTTGCGAAATGTATGAAACGACGGATTATAACTTATATTATAAAGACGGATGGCTCCAACATAACTCAAAGCTGTGCCCGGAGACCCACATGACTAGACAGAGCACTCATTTCTCAGTCTGTCGGTCTGTGTTGTGTCTGCATGTGTGTGCCCTTTGCACCGTTAGGGTTGAAAAATAAAGGTAAAAGGCTATAAACCCCATTTGCCTTCACAGGAAGGGCAACTTAACCTTGAGGTCGGCATGCCATGCCTATTAGTTAACACAGTGGTATTTCTTTATGGTTCTAGAATGTTTTAGGAAATTAGTGATTTGAGACTTCCTTCTTACGAGACATTGACTAGTGAGAGTACAAGACAAGAATGAAAATACAGATTTCCTTTCTACTCTGGGAACTAAAGAATATCGAAAAGCCGTTTGGAACCAGTCCAAAAATGTGTTGCAGTTGTGACTGACGACATAGTATCCTATGCTATCCATCTTTCATTGAACACCACAGTGACTTTTAAAGGGAAAATTCATCTTTAAACGTATCTTCTGAAATAAAAAATTTAAGACCCCCATGAACTGCGCTGTGACATGGCCTTCAATCATACTTAGGAACAGGCAGGAAATTAGAGATGTCCCCCACTGTTATCTGCTGTCATCTGTCATCCCAGGGGAGAATTTCAGGCTACTGCAAGTGTTAAGTCGACTCTACTAAAAAAACTTAAAGAAAAGAATATGTCCAAATTTAAACTCTCTCTGGTGTCTCTTAAACAATTGTGAACACAGGTCACTCTCTGTAGGTCACAAAACAATTTTAATGATATGATCTGTGAAAAACAACAATATGGATTTATTCATTTGTATTATTGATTACAGTTGACCTACATGTCAGATTGTGCTGTTAACAATACAATCTCCATAAATATAAAAGTAAAGGGTCTTCATCTCTGATGGTGGAAGGTCTTCCTGCAGTGCATTTAATGATCTACTGTTGCCCTCTCACCATATGGTAAAAGACATAACTGACATGTCTTCATGAACAAAGACTTTGGCCACAGTGCGGAACACTGGTCAGGCAGAGGGGGGAGGCAATTGTTCCAGTGGCAGGATGCCCTTTCAAAATGGGTCGGAAAGCTCTCCTGCAAAAAATGTGTAATTGGAACAACTCCACGCCATATCCAATTTTATGGCAGGTTGGAGAGGGGCTCCTTTCACTCCCGATGGTGTAACTATTGAACACAGAAAGCTCTGTGTGCTCCGGGGAGTTATGTTTGCACATTAAACAAGATGCTAACTAATGGACCACAATTTCCCCTTAATTGCCTAATGTAAATCTGCTCCCTTACTGATGTAGTGCAAAGCCCATATCTTTCCTAAAAGTCCTTTGGATCCGGACAGGATTCTCTTTAGGTGTATGCCAGCATCTGCCCATCATTATGCATAAATTCTAATGTTTGGTTATTGATGTTATGGCATCCTTCAATCGGCATAAAAAAATAGACACTAGGGTAGAGACCAGACTTTGTTTTTAAAGTGAAGGACGACTTCAGTAAGAATTACAAATGCATATATCATGCAATAACTTAGAAAAGAGAATAAGTAATATTCTGTAAAGTTTTTCAAATCCCCATCCATTTACTGTCTTCTTCTCTATATCTTCTTTTTTCGTCTTTCTCTATCTTTAATAAGTTCAAAATTCCAGCAGCGCTGGAAAGCCCGAAACATAAGGTAGTTAATTCCCATAGAAACAGAGACTCAAAATCATCATCGACATCAAATTCAAGCAGGAACTTTAAAGCTCCCCTCCCCCCAGCCACACACTGTGATTAGAGGTTGTGCCGTTATGGTTATGTAATTTATTGTTAACCAGCGAGTTGCCTGTCTATTTACAATGCATGAGTGCAGTGTTACGTAGCTATAATGATGGATGTTGTGGAGAGCGGCATCTCAAGGAGGTGCCTGTTTACGGCCACTCAATGACATTAGAAATCCCTGTAGGACACGATAACCAAGTGCGATTGGGTACTCTAGTGAATAACACAGTGTGGTAGGGTATAGTAGGTTGTGAATAACCAAATGTGTTTCGGTACTGGAGCTAGTGAAGATGACAGAATTAACTGTACAAACATCCATTGATTCCAATTCTTTAAAGACTGTGTGATGTTAATTGTTCCTTTTTAATATTCAAGTCAATAGTCCAAGAGGTAAGTATAATATATTTATTTATTGAATAACTTCCATAACATTGTAAACTGTAGATTCATAGTAAACATTTTTTAATGTGTCAATTGTATTTTTTTTGTAGATAAGAAATTGTTTAGCATACTCAGGATGGCTTTTCCCTGTTTGTTATCTCCCAACACCATTCCCCCATCATTCAACGAGGGAATATTAATAATTATGAATTTAAGATCATATCTACACCAGATTTTAATTATTGAATTATCTCATCATATTAAAAACCATATTAACTTCTCCCCACTTGCAATGGGGATTACGTATTTTGTTTTATGACAGTGTGGAGTGTATATACCTGGGTGCCACATTACTTCTTTGCTGTCGGAAGAAGTTAATTAACAATGGCCTTCACTTCAGACTTCATCATTTCTCAGCCATTCCTCTCCTCCACTTTCTTATTCTCCTCTCATCCACCTGGCAGCCAGTAAAAATAACCCTAAGATGTGTATGGGTTAATGAGCAGTGCAATCACTGGTGTCTCTCCTGGCCTCTCTTCTCGCTCCGAGTCACACGTTGTGTCTCTCACCTGTGCACTCTCTCTCTCTCCTCACTCTAACAGAATCAAGGGCAAGAGCACTGGGAGACTTAGTGCTTTCTGTCTAGCTCATCCCTTCTTTTTATACTCTGCCCAAAGAGTCCCTTGGCAGTGTGCACGCAACTTGTGAGTTTATGTAGGACAATGCTTAAGTGGCTATATGGTGCAGCTGCAACACTTTATTTACTGTATACTGCAGACAAAACATTCATAAACTGCTTATGGACTGAAATATTGTGCTATATTCAACAACTCCCTTATTAGCTGTACCTATATTTCTTACTACTTCCCGGTGAGAAATCACATGCTCACATGTTTGTATATTTTTATATTATCTGCATTAGTGTATTAACATTAACATCTATGATTAATATAAGCTGTAAAACAATGTATATGTGTGTGTATGCGTGCACGTGTGTGTTTGTGTGCATGTGTGTGTTCAGATTTCAGTGCCAGAGTTTTCCAGATAAGAATCAATTACTGTATTTGTGTTGGCTTGGGTATATATTTCAATTAAAGTCAGGCTTACTGAATTAAACTGCATTCTATTAACTTTATCTTAATTAATTATCAGAGTCTGTTGTAACCTTGGGGACCAGTACAACCTCATGGCGGTGACATTTTAATGATATACGTTTACCAGATAAAGCATATGATGAAAATCTATTTACTTTGTTGAAGAATGAAGGAAATAATAACGCTGATAATTTATGTATTTCTTTATGTAGCGTTACTGACCAGTGTTTTGTATTTACTCTTTGTATTTAATTTAAAATGAATATTATTTTTTTAAACATTTGTTCAAGCGTGGCGACATCATTTGAAAGTCATTAATGGAAAGTAAAGACAGATCATTTACACTTGAATTGAGGTGTAATAAACAGGCGGGTATTGATCCAAAAGCATCAAACCTCAGCAGGGCCCACTAGCATCTGCCTGACTGATGGAGAGGCTGTGAACCTAGGGTCTTCTGCTGTGTCAGGTCTTCCAGTTTAACTGTTCACTTCCTTACTGTCTCAGGGTCACAAATATTGCCAGGCTTGCAATATAAATGTTGCACTCCATCCATTTATTTCCATTAGGTATCTTTGCACTCTAACGGTATAGGTCTTCATATTTCATACTACTATGAACTGTTATGCGATATATTATTCCATTGGTATATCTACAAAAAGAGAGGATGTTGTTTATTACTATGTGTTTCATAATTATTTTGAAAGTGAATAATTCTTGCCAGAAGTCTACATCATACATTATTTATCACCCTGCTAGTTTTTATTTGTATTTTTTACATTCTCTGTAGAGACTAATATCCTGCACCTGAGTAAGCAGGCTGTCAGTCATAACACATCTGGGCAGATAGACCAGCCTCACATATGCCTCATTTCATACGCCATTTCTATTCTCTTACCCATCAGTTCTGTACCTCTTTGGTCGACTATGATTCAATTAAAAACCATTATCTGGTGGCATGCCTGGGGAGTTTTGCTCACCTAAGCTGTCTCGTATGGCTCAACCTGTAATCTGGAGCAAAGAGGCAATTAATCAGCAGGAATCTGCATTAAATAGAACAAACTGGGACTGAGGATGGAGTTGATAACTTTTTATTTTATTAAAGTGAGTTAGTTGTAGTGCTGTAAGCGATTCTTTCAGTATGCCTTGAGATGTAAGGATTTGTGAGAGTGATAGGGATTTCATCCTGGAATATTTCAACAAGGTCTACATTTCAGAGTGTAGGGTTCACATTCTTTCAAATGTCTGTTGTGTATGTTCTTTCAAAAGTAGAACATAGTCTTCCTAACTACTTAATGTATACTGTAAGTCCATTAATAAAAACTGTGTATGAGAATGCCAAGCAAATGTGGATAACATTTAAATTGCTCAAAATGATTTACATAGAGCACACCAACATTTATGAAAATGTATGATGAGGGATGACTATGTTCTGTTGGTAGCAATGAAGGTTTCAGAATGTAAAATGATATTGTTATGCTCACACAGCATTATTGGTAATTATGTCTCTAATTAATTAATTGTGATTTTAATTGACTCAACATTCTTTCCCACCATGAAATGGATACCTTATCTGTATTACCTAATATGCCTTCATGTGGTTATTTTCCCACATATAGATTCACATTTTGGTTGTTGATTAAAAATTCTACTTGGTCCTTAATTCAAGAGGGAAAATATATGTGGTAAAGCTAAGATCTTAAGTATTGTGTATGATGGTTCCAGCAGTTCAAAAGAACTACACTGATACATTTCGATTTTAGCGGATCTGTATTTAACATTTGAATCTGAAATCTCTCAGCGTAACTGAAAACATTTAATCTCCAAAAATGATGTATGAAAAACTCCAGCAGCACTGTCCACTGAAGTGTAAAAATTATTTTCTCAGTTGGGATATGCAGCTGTGACTGTTTCAACTTGCAGCTCCTAGCCGTTGTCAAATAAAAGTTTCAATTTGGTTTGTTTGTTATACTTTTTTTCATGTTGTCATGACATGAGTACACAGAGAGCCACAATCATTCTGAAACTTCATGACAATAGGCACCAAATCTAGTTGGTTCATCTCTCCAATTCTTTTTGTCTGTGCCTGAACGCTTCCCAACAGAACAGCTCCCAAGGCTCACCGAAGAATCCAAGGTCTGCTGCCTGCAGAGCCTGCATAATAGGCCAAAGCAAGGTGTGTCTGAAACAAATTATCTCTGGAGGATCGGCTCCTTGTCTAAACAACTCAGGACCCCACCTAATCGCGCTCACTTATTATCCACAGTCTAAAACATTCTGGATTTCACCGGCATACACCGATCTTATGTAAACAAGCTTCAGCTGGCAGGTTAGTATGATATGGGTCATACAATGTTGAGAATTTACTTGTGTTTTTAATGTTATGTAATATTTCCATGCGGAGTAGATATTCAGATACACATATTGTGTTATTTAACAATTATAAGCCTAAAATTCCCAAAATAAACCAGCCTGAAAAATGTGGTTTATGAAATTATGTTGATTTGTGCTCACTGAATAGCATTAGCTATACGATAGCACACAAACACACACACACACACACACACACACACACACACACACACACACACACACACACACACACACACACACACACACACACACACACACACACACACACACACACACACACACACAGGCGGACACACAAGGATTGAGCATGACAAGTCACTATAACCAACTGTCAGCTTCCTACTGCCAAGTGTAATGTTTTGCTACAGAAAAGCTCAAGCGAATTAGCTTAAGATGTGCATTAATGTTGCTCGGTTGATGTCCTGAAACAGAATTGTACAACACAGCATAATACACACATATATTGGGAGCATTAAATACTTTATCACAACTGAACTGCGTCCTTCAACAGTACTAGGGGATTACAGTTCACTTGGAGAAAACTATTAGACAGCTGTCAGTCTGTGCTCTGACTACTCATGTCGTACGTAAGTCCTCCCCCAGTGGAGGACTCGCGTGCAGAGAGGGCGTCCACTGCTGCAGCTGTTTGGAATATTTAAGCATGTTCAAAAAAGGAGTGAAGGCAAGCTTTGCTTTTGTACTGTTGGAAAGTAATCAACCTTACTTTGTGAAACATCTTTCAATACACACAAACTAAAATGAATGGTTCACTGAATCTGAACCTAATGTTTCCAGAGGAAGCAAAAAAAGAAAAAAGAAGGAAATGCTTTCATAAAGGTCTGTTTCATCACTCGAGTGGCC
Organism: Lota lota; assembly: GCA_026745465.1. Taxonomy (NCBI): domain Eukaryota; kingdom Metazoa; phylum Chordata; class Actinopteri; order Gadiformes; family Lotidae; genus Lota; species Lota lota. The sequence goes on along the minus strand of JACYXH010000479.1, from coordinate 13,984,223 downwards.
CGCTGTCTTAATGGTAATTTGATGGTGAATATCCTCCATCCTTTGGACTTTTAAGGAATTAACAAAACACGTTGGTGTTGGGCTAGCTTCACTTCACCTTTGTCTCAATCAAGCTAATCGTGCATCTTTGCTGGCAGATCAGAGAGCAGTTGCAAGTGCCTATCAGCATGACTGATGTGCAGTCAGCTCGTTTCTCATGAAAGGAAAGCTGCAGCAGCAGGGTAGAGGGCGCTTGGGGTAAACCTCTCCTCCCAATCGCTCTCACTTCCATGCATTCTGTTTGACAATAAGTCAAAGAGTGTGTGTGTGTGTGTGTGTGTGTGTGTGTGTGTGTGTGTGTGTGTGTGTGTGTGTGTGTGCGTGCGTGCGTGCGTGTGTGTGTGTGTTTTGGTGAATTAATTATTTTGAACCACACACATGTAAAATATCAAAATACTTAGATCCTACCTCTGAAATGTGCATAGTATCCAGTGAGGTTACGATGAACTGCAGTAAGGATCAGATTTCTGGAACTGTGCTTATATTTCTTGTTTATTTTAAAATATATATTTTTTTACAAATCTGAAACAAAATGAAACTGAAATGTTATGGAACTGGTACTGGCAGACATCCAAGGAGATGAGGAGGATGAGTAGAAGCTGTGGGAGAAAATCTAATATATCTGTCATCAAGAAGATTTAGGTATTAGCCTTGGGAGTGTGCAGTAAGGATGTTGCTTCCTACTCCATCACCTTATAAATGCACCCTGGCAAACCCAAAAGGTAAATGGAGCAGAATATATCCAGATAAGTGTACAGTGATAAAGATAGATGCTAAATAGTGTCAAAGGGACTTGCTGTGTGTAAAGTCTAAGCATGTGAGTGATAAGAACTAATGGTGACAGCAAAAGCTGTATGACTAGAATGAATCTACAGAGAACTTGAACCCAAAGCCTGAGGGAAGCTAAGTACAAGGGTAAATAAAGGTTAACTCCCGTCAGACAATAGTCAAACAGGAGTTGATAGCATCAAGCCTGTTGATGAGAAAAAGTTCCTTAAAAATGTAAGACTGACACAAGTTTGTGGGGATGGGTTCTATTGTATTACCACAATACAGAATTTCTAATATTTTTGACCATAAAGTTAAATAAGTAAGTAGAGAGAGGCAACACTGCAGAGGCCCTGCAGAATGGAAGTTCAACAACTGTGCTCTACTTCAGTTTAAATGCCCACGATGTGCACCCATTGTGGTCAGCTTTTACCGCTGTTGTGGCGGTAACAACAGGTGGGTTCAGGTAACAACAATATACTGTATTCCCGCCAATACTCAAAAGATGAAAACGAATCAACAGAGATGTGAGAGACAAGACGGTAATTGTTTGTCATTTGTTTAGAGGATCAATTATTGAGTAAACCCCCCCCCCCCTCCCTCTCTTTCACTCCCTCTTTCCATCTCCCTCTGGTATGCAGCTCTCATTTTCCTGATTCCTTGCCAGTTTTATAGAAGTTGAAATGGCTCAGTGAAGAACAGAGAGCCTCTGGGAGGAGTCTTATCTTAATGTAGAGGATATTATGAAGATGCTGGGGGAGAATGGAAAATTCTAAGCAGCGCCACAAAATAAACAAGAATACCCCAATTAGGCAATTAAGGAAAAATCCCAGACAATTATCAATCATCAGATATCCTACTTTCTTGAAACCGATATTAAAAAAGTTTATTTTAGTTCATAACAGTATGCAATACACATTCTTTTTTTAGTTTTATTAAGAATAAGGAAAAAAAGGAAATAAATCAACAAAGTACCCTGACGATTGTATTAATGTAGCAAGCAATACATTCATAATGGATAACCTAGTGAATACAGAGTAAAATACACTGCAGTATTTAGTAGAGAAGTACTATGCAGAGATGTGTATCAGGTACTACAATGCATTGACTCCTGCAGCTTTATACATTATGCTTGGTGTTGATGGTTCCCACTCCATCTACACTACATTATAATAAATATGAGAAGGTTAGTTTAATAAAAAAAAGACCTGTTATTTAGGTTGTCTATAAATAACTTGATTGTATTACAAAATACAAATAAAAACTATGCTAGGGAAAAAAACTTTCCTTTTCGCTAGTTTTCTCTATTTTCTTTTTCACAATTACTTTATCATAAACTGTACTTAGCACATCCTTAGATCCTCATTTAAATCAACTATATTTTGACAGCCTTAAAAAGCGCTATAGTCCTTTATTATCCCTGAGCAACAGGTTTTTTTATGTGACTTAGAAAGTAAAAAGCATACCATTCATTCAAAACATGCAAGATAATAACTGCTTTTACACTCATACCGCTAAAGTGGGTATATTTATAAAAAAGCGGTTTGGCCTTATCTTCAGTTATCAGTTGTATTGCACAATGTGTTTTGGGGGACCCCCCCTTTAAGCGTCTCTGATCCTATTTAAATTGTCAAGAGGGGTTTGCACTGATAAGACATAAACAGATTCAGAATGCTCTAAGGCTATCCTCATGTAAGCAGTTCACAACGCCCCATCATTTTGAAATAGCTGTGAAGAGGACATACTAATTTCATCACCAGGCTCAAATTCCTGAAGCACCAAACCTTTTACGATGATAGAATGTTTCAATGGCCCCATTAGTTATCTGGTGTCACACCATCTTAGCTGGTTTCATTGTTTCATCTTTGTAGGGAAAGGTAAATTGACCTTAAGATGAAACCACACACACGAACACACGAAAACACACACATACGTATATATATATAGGTTCCTCTCACAGCTGCCATTTTTCAATACAAAGACATACAGTACCAGACATAGGAGATGAATACAACTCGGAGAGTGAGAGAAAGAGCAGTTTGTTTAAGTAGTGATGACGATGCGGTTAAGGTTGAGGAGAAATGGAATCTAAACAGAAAAAAACAAGAAGAAAGACAGAAATCTCAGATCCACACAATTCTCAGAACTGGTTCAGAAACGAATGACTTGATTCAGCACCAACAGTACAGCCATAGCACTCCCCCACCTTGACATATTCATCTCGGGGATATGTAAAACCCTGCAGAAGTGAGGAAAGTGTGTTAGCGGTAATGCTGTCTAGCCCAGTTTTATTTCTGTCCCCCAAGAGACTAGAATTTGTCACATCCTACGTGGGTGAATTTCTCTTGCAGGAAGGCTGTGCAGTTTCATTTCGTGCCACATTGTATTCAAACCTGAAGTGTCCTGCAGCTGGCTTCATTGGAATTGTTCTGATATGGACTGGATGTCCCAGAAGTCAAGGTAAACAGAGGCCCAGTCAATGTTTGTTGGTGTCATTGTAATTGTAATGTCATTGTCCTATTCCATGTAACTACATGGAATAGGACAAGGCATACCCCAGAACTACATAGAAGTTGACATATTCAAGAACAAAGTGACCTGGAAATCCCAGAACTACATGGAATAACCCACAATTACATGGTGCTCAAAAAGAAGTCACCAAGCACACCGTAAGAAGGTTAATGTAAAAAAAAACGAAATGTCTTTGGATGAACTTAATTATGAGGTTGTAATAACTGAAGGGATTTAGGCTTCACCTTTGAATGAGGGAGCTATTCAATGTGCAGCGTGTTAAATCAAGTAGAGAAGCGTTTGGAAAATGTTCACTGACCTCGAGTACATTTCGGCTTGATTTCACTACACACCTGTTTGCAATTTGCTGACTGACTGATGTGTTGCTACATTATTTTCTATGAAAACGTTTGTTGTATATGTATGTATGTACCTGGTTTTGGGGACAATCTCATTTTAAAGAGCAAGCTCACCAGCCCTTTATACCTAACTCACTTTATGAAAAAAAAAAAGACAAAAAACCATACTGATTTTTTAAGGGAACCCGAAAAAAGGGTGAGGCTGTGATTTATAAGAATTGCTCAGTGCTCCCAGCGGTATTTTGTGTGCATACAGACAAACACACAGACAAATCATAGCCCCCTTCATTTCCAAAGTCATGTGTTACCCAAGCACTGCAAGGCCACCATATTAAGGCAAATGTTAAGACACATTCTTCTTTTTGCTCAATCTCCATAATGGGACAGAAAAAAAAAAAGGAATCAGCAACATCCACACTTGGAATAAAACAAAACAACGTACCCGAAAGTGCATTGGCGAGCATGTGTTTGTTTATGTCAACAGTTGGTGTTGAGCAGGGGAAACATTTGAGAAAGTGATAGAGTAGGGGGGGCCTCTCGTGCAGGTCATTACAGCAGTCAGAGACTAACAAACGACACTCACTGTCATCTCTGAAAGGTCACTACAAGATGGAGCGGCCGGATGCGGCATTAAAGATTCAGCACGGGACGCGTCGCCCATAATACATTTTGAAGAGGGTATTTTTCTGTTGTTCTTTGACAGGATTTGATTGCATGCCGGTAGACTTTGAATGGAAAGATAATAAACGTAAGACATCTGTCTTTGAAAAACATTTAAATCAAAGTCATTAGAGGTCAGCTGGCAAGAAAAATTGCCCACATTAACTTAAATAAGAGAGAACAAAAGGATTATAAAAACTAGCAAGGGAGGAGTCTGATGATGGAAGGATTTATTTGAAAAATGAATAGCATATATTGCACATCTACTTTATTTACCAAATACACACCTTATATTGTTGATAAAAAATGCAAAACTGAACGCAGGCTGACATACACAAATAAGACCACCACTTATTTGGTGTTTGCCAAGGACAGTGTGTAAACTGAAGTATTTATTAGACAATTATAGCAATAATGAGTATTGCAATGACATATTGAATATAATATTGTCATTAAATGTTACAATATTCTCCCATATCGTTAGAAGATAACTTGAATTTATGGTGTGCAGTCATCATTAATTGGGTGGTGTTGACTATCATTTAATTTGCCTTCTTTATTGCTATGTGGACGCAGATGAATCAACTGTGCTCTTGGAGCGTTCCAACTGTCAACAAACCGCAGTAGTGGATAATTATTTTTCCAGATTCCCACAATGGTTTGTTGTATACTTATTAAAGTTAGTTTGTATTGTGTCCACAATACAGCACAAGAATGTAGGGACAATATGTCAAGTAAGCACAGCATTGTGGCATTTAAAAAACGTAATGTGTTATTTAGGACCAAATTATTAGATTTTGATAATCTAAAAGAAACAATGTAAAATGGCTTTATAAAATGTTTTGCACATTTTACTTCTGTTTTTGAATGTATTTCCAACAGGTAATTAACATGGAAAAAATCATCGGCGGAACGTGATTTGATTGGATGATACCAAAGCCAGCTTTATATGAGGCGGGAAACAAGATATCCTATTATTGGTTGAAAGTTAAGCCGACCACTATCTGCACTATAGGCCCTGTACAGGAAATTACATAGTATCACACACACACACACACACACACACACACACACACACACACACACACACACACACACACACACACACACACACACATTGTTTTGGAAGACACAGATTATGGAATGGTTGTGGAAATAAGATAACAAGGAGTTAAAGTATCCTTGTTATGGTGTCTTGACTTATATGATGATTAGAGAACCTGTACTAAGTAGTTTGTATAGGTCACACCACCTGCTGGAGAGGAAACCAAATCCTCAAGTCGAGGGATTTGTTACACAGCACGGATTTAAGGAAGGCTCTGAAATTGCTAAAGCAACAAAAAGTTCCCAGAACTATAGAGTTTGATTTATGTATGAGGGAGAACGAAAAACCAGTTGTCTGGCCTAAATATGTAACCAGAGAAGATGGGTTTTGGTCACACCACTTTTACACAGTTTCAGATTGTCCATAACTTGCTAGGACAACCATTTCGAAGGCATTTTACAACTCTTAGTTTCACGGATGAGGAATTATCTGGAATTATATTTAGGAATTATATTTTTTGCACGGAATTATCCTGGCAAAAATTTGAGCTCCTTCAACTGTTATTTCGCAAAAATCCAAATTGTTGCGGTTTTTATAGCTTAACATAATTCCCTACAAGACACTCTCCAGTCTAGAAGGATATCTTCTTGAAAAGTATGGAATCTTTTAAAATGCCTTTTGACCCTCCAATTCATTTTGCACAAATAACTTAGAATGCTATATTTTATGTAAGACTAGATTATCCTGTTGTTTGATCAATTAATTATAAGGTTTACTTCGATACTTGACGCATTGCATTGTGGACGGCCTACTCTACAAGTCTAATAGGCACATTGCCAATGTTTTCCAAGGTGGAATGCAACTAACTGTAACTAACAATGCACAAATTAAGGAATCTATTTGTTTCTCATGGTAGTCCCAAAAGGGATCCAATGGGCTATTTGAGTCCAATTTCAATTTTAGGATAAGTGTAATTTGCACTTTTTTTGTGGGTGCCATAGTAGTTAATCGAATGATACTCATATACCTACAGAATTAGCTATTCCAGGGTCTAGTAAAAGGATCGCTGCTCACCTGTGATTAGAAGTTAAAGTAAATTCATTGGAATCGACCCAACGTCAATCCAACACCTGCATACAGACAGGCAGCGTATCTAGTGTTTAACAGCTGCTGGTAACAGGTGCTATAATGTGAAGATCCCAAGAAGATGTGCTGCATACTAACGCACACCGACTTCGTGGAGGGATGTTTTATGAAAAACAAATATACTAGAATTGGAACAAATATAGCTATAAATGCTTCTTCAATCGTTTCTTTTTATTTATTTTTCCCCTGGTAGAAAAACAGGTCATTCAAATTCAACAGTAGCTCTTTCTCGAATAAAAGGCAGTTGTAGATTCATAATGTGGGTTGTCTTTCTACCTGAGAGAACATTATGATATTGTGGGAACCTGGGGGGAGATAAAGCCTTCCTAGCATGACCAACGGGTAATAAATGATACAGGGGACCAATGATGAGGTATCAGAGTATGTTCTGAACCAGAGACTTCCCAGAGCCATGCAAATTAAATATGGAAGCCATTTTCCTACAGTTACAACAAATACTGGATGCTGTTTTTCAAAAAAAGTCAAATAAAACCAACTAACATGGTGCCCTTGCCCTCACAGTTATTATATTATTTATGTGTCTTGGCAAATGGCTTATAGCCCCAGCAGCCGTAATATCATATATCCAAAAACCAGATTGGAGAGACTCATAGAACAAATAATAAAACAACAACAACACAGGATTGAATATTTCCTCATTACATATTACACAACGAGTCACTGTATTAGGGTGGGGTGTGAATTCTCAATTATTCAGTTTAAAAACAGCATGTGCATTTGGCAAACCGACCTTGTTGTGAAGATTATCTTTTCATGTTCCAAATCTTTCTGTTGACATTGGCTGTATTCTTTGTACCATATGGCGAGGCTTAAAACGCTGTGGAAAACAGAGTGCCACTGGAGTGTCAACTGTCTTTCTCTTCAAGTGGCACAGGAGAGGAGGTGTGTGTGCTACGTGCCAAAGTATAAGGCTAGCTGGAAGTGCTCAGGTATGATTGTGATGATAGCATGCATCATCGTTCTTCAGCATTTGAGATATATCCAACAAACGTCTGGCTCTGTTGATACTGAAATAGGGACATACGGAGAGACCAATCTCACAGTTACTTATTTGTACAACTGATCAAAATACCCTCTAAAAATATAATAAACATACAAACAAACATATGAACCGGATCCACATTTGTAGTACTTCCAAACTCTCAATCTTGGGTGACCTGCGTAGGCGCCAAACATGAAATGCTGTTCCAATTGCAATAACTGACTAACAGAAAATCATTTATACAGACAATAATGAATTAATAGCCCAGCTGACAAAGAAAAGATCAGCTGCCCCTCATGGAGGAAATCAGCCAACAGTTAGGAGGAATTTACTTTGCATTGTGTGCAACAAGATAACATAATTTAAATTATTGCTGTTGAGCTGGCCTGTTATCAGCAAACAGAAATTGGCATACATACTCAGTCCCCTGGTGGTATGTTGCTGGCATGGGCCACTTTTTTTGTGTCACTGGGGAAAAACTACATTGAAAGGGAAACACAAAGATATTTGATATTGCAACAAAATAGGTTTTAACTGTATGAAGCCATGCCACAGAGTAATTGTTTCACTCGTTCATTATTGTTTTATACTTTCAAAAGTATTGTATTTTGTTATCTTAACTAAAAATGAGAAATACAGTGAAGCCACTCATTACTCGATTCCCAAGTTTATCTCTGGTCCCTCAGGCTGTAGGAGATCCACAAACATTAGATATATATAACAACTGTATTTTTTTTCATAATAAATATGGCTCAGGGATAAAAATGAAACCAAGACTTTGTGTTATAAAGGATATGATGGTGTGTAGTGAAATCAATCAACAGCATTATCTAGGTTGCTCTAAAAGACAGAACAGCTGTGTATTTCAGCAGGTTGATTGAGCTACTGATCTGATGATGGATTTCCCTTTCAGAATAAACAGACTGCTGCGAATGCTGCATCTGTTACACATGACGCTTAGAAACAAATGCACATTTTAAGATCTCCCATTCAATGAACTGCCAAGTCATTATGTGGGATATAAATAACAACGTGGACTTTTGTTGTTGTTTGTTGTATCAACTGTTTCTTGGTCCCAAACATCCATGATAAACCAGAGACACACACACACACACACACACACACACACAAAAACACAAATTCAAATTGCCTTTAATCTGTGGCTAAAAGTGGGCTGTCACACAATTAAAAACTCCATCCACATACCTCACTTCACATGCATAACTGCAACAAGGCCTTTCCGTGTGCACTGTCAACACAGTCAACTCGTAATTGCTCACATTTCCACGTGACTTTTCAGTTTGATCTCAATCAACCGTGGAATTTGGATTGAATGGAAGCGGCAGCCTCTCATTCGGTCCAAGAGAGAGACAAGGATGTTCATTATTAAACGGTGCATCGTCACTCTTCACCCTTTCTTGTAATGAGTTAATTGGCGGGACATCTGCATAACATCTATAGTGCATTAGTGTTTCCCAATAGCAATACTCATGCTGCCATGCCTATCTCTGATAGCAGCTGGTTGATATGTTGGCAGGACATGTTTTATTTTTGCATTGATAATTCTTACTACAGTTCACGCTTTAATTTACAACCTCATTGCTTTCATGTTTCTCCTTGAAAGATGTTCCAGTGATAAACCTCCAAGGTAAACGAAAGCAGCTGTAACACAAAACGTGTATGTTTTATTATTCTGCTTCGATCAGGCAAATTTATTTTCCACAGCTTTTCTCTTAATACCTGAACGTATTTGACATAGATTTAGTCATAAACCCTAATCAATAGGGACCTTTGAGATTTGTGCTAGCTGTTAAAGTAAAGCCCCAGAACAAAAAGAAATCAAAAACATGCAGCTGGGCTGTGGCACGATTGCGATGAATTAGTAATATCACCTTAATTAAAAGCTACATAAATTACAATTGCTAAGGCTCCAGAAATCGACACAATCACTTTTTCTAGTGATCATAACATTACGATGTCATGTTAGTTACTGTGTACTTTCTACTCAGTGAAGGGCTTACTTACATACTTAATGTACAGACAATACTAAAATATAGTAATAGATTGCAAGCAGAAAACTAAAGAGCTGGTCCTCCCATGCCTTCCTCCATCCTTTATTCTGTTCAACTCTATCTTTTCCCTTGTCTGTTCCTCCTCCACTCCAATGAAGTCTGGCTGCTGCACTTCAGGCACACAACCTGCAAGGGGGAATAAGAAACGCATCGTGTGAGGGGGAGTCACATCCCTTATTGCCCCGATGGCAGTGGCTCGTAGTCTGGGACAGACCTTTGCCATGTCCTTGGGTTGCGCCATTTTCACATTCGGTTACCCCTCAGATTAACTGGAATGAGTGGGGTTTGCTGAGCGTTACACTTTATAAATACCCCCTCCTCTCTATTACTGTTTCCATCGAGCACACGGACAGCTGAGTAGAGTTGAGATGGCTTCATCCCTAGAGACTCAGTACCGTAGATCATGGCTCCAAATGTCTGCAAACTCTACTATTAATCTTTCTTATGGGCTGCCTACACCAGGAACACCTACAGTGTGTTGCAGTCTAATCAGTGAAGCACAGTCAATGGGAGGTAAACATGAAAGAGGTGTGAAATACATTGATAAAAATAAAAATAAAAACGTATATAGTTAAGACTGTATGATCCTGTGCAGGATTTAAGGGCTACAAGAGGATCCCAATGCTTTTGTATTGTAACATAGTAACAAATCTAAGAAATTATGTGTTAAACAACAACAGAATCCTATACAACTTGATTGGTATTGGTAGCCACTTGGCATAGGCTTTCATCGACAACCAAACTATCTTTCTACTTTACTACTTTATTTCAGTCAAATCAGCTTTTGCAGCTGGGGTATTCAGGCATACTATATATTCTAAGTCACTGATTACTTTTGTTAACACACATTTAATGCAATTAAGTCAATATATTATTTACACTGCTTATGCTAGCATGCTTGCTGGCCTTTAGGCTATTTACATCGACAACGGGAAAATGTGCTAGTGTAATCTAAGAAAATATCAGAGGACAAGATAAAATAAAATAAAAACACTTCTACATTACCTTGCATCTAGATTAGCTTGTTGGGTTACAGGGCGTGGAAATAAAGATATATGTTACAACGGCATACTTCTTAGTGCTTAGCATCACAGCCCCCCCTAAAACCTACTGCCCCAGGTTATAAGCTTAGCAGTGACAGTGAAAATGCAGAGAAAATAACCAGGCCTAGCTTCAAAACATGCTACACAGACACGCACAACCTTGGTTATGTACGGACCAACACATCACGCACATTATTTAGAACATTGTCAGCATGTGTTGCTGCTCTGATCTACCTACAGGGCTTGGGGGACCAGATGTCCCCCCCTAAATCTGGGACAGTCCCCCCTAACAGCTTTTGAAATTGCAAATGCTCTCGCTTGCTGATGAATATTAGTTTCGAGAAAGTTGGTAATTTGTCACATGTAAATCTGATAGGCTGTGACATGACCTCGCTACACGGGGGTCTGTGTATCGACTTTATACCATAAGCAGGCATGACTGATCATAAACAGTAGGCTATCAATACAATATAGAATGATAACCTTTTCTACTAGCCTACTCTGGGTTGTTTTTGGCTGGTTTACCAAAGCATAAAACACATCATAGTAAACCACTGGGCCCAATATTTTACTACAGTACATGATAATAGGCAAAAATAAAAAAATAAAAAAATATGGTCAGCCAATTATCTGAGTCAGCAATTATACTGCTGTGTAACTCACATGCTGTAATAATATTATGTTTAAACAAGCGACCCATATCTGAAACAAAGAACAGAGATTCAGAACATGGTACAATTACACAGTAGTTATTGTGTGAATAGTTCCATGTTAGCTTGGTTTTACCTGCTGAGCTCAAAGCTGTTGTCAATGTCCACGTGAAATAGTAAAACCACATAACTCTACACTTTCAAATGTATTGGGACACCACTTGATTTGCCAAAAAATGTGATGTGCATGAATATGCTCTTTTCCAAACCACATAACTTCACAGTGATTCCTTCACTTCATAGTTATGCCTGAAACAAAATAATTCTAAAAGTGAGTCTGTTAATGCTAATTAAAAGTATGGATCTGAAATTGAACAGCATTGATGTCTTTCAATATAATCTTAGACATGGCAATGTAGAACAAAGAAAACCAAAAGCACAGCAGGATCTCTTTATACATAACATGGTTAAAAGAATATTCAAGTCCTTATTCAACTATCCATCATATGTGAAATAACCTGTTCTTGGAGTTTTGCATCTTGGCATAAAGTACTCTTGTCTCTAAAAGTTATCCAGCAAATGATTCTACTGCTACAATAAGTGAGTATAGCCTTTACAGACTGGACTGCATTTGGAATGTACACATGGAGATACAGATGAGGGTTAATAATAGCAACGTAAGGCATGAAGGTACATTGGAACAATAAATTACTGTGTTTCATCGTTACAATAAAAGGTCACTTTTCTCTACGGTTTGTTGAGGAAACATATGCCTTTTAACCGTGATGTATTGTTAATTGCACATTTTTGTGGAATTATATATATTTATATAAAATCATATGTAATCATATACTATATACACATAGCTGTTGTCAGCTGATGTTTTCAGTAAAACAGTAGGGCCAAGCAAACTGTTGATCCTTGGATATTCTTTAGACAAACAATTATTACTGAAACTAATATCAGTCAGACAGAAGAGAAGAAGTAACCTTGGAAACCAAAATATTCCATTCAGGTCATATTATGCTTGACAGACAGGAATATATATAGATGTTTCCTTGCTTTGCTTTCTCCTTTTTATCATATATATTAGGTCAACATGTTGAGATTGACACAGACTTTAGGATGAACAAGCAACCAACTATAAAGGATCCACAATCGCCCCACAATCAGTCCTTTCATGACAGCACTATCACGTTTTTATTACCACCACCAAATGAGATGAAAAGGCAGAGAGAAGAAAAACAAGCCAACACAACTTACAAATACCTGGAGGACAAAAACGAAAGAACAAAGCTAGAGTTGTAAATAACCAAGAGTGGTGAAGCTTTCCCAGCTAACCTGCTGGCTCTCTGAGACACAGAATCTATTCAATAACCGGAACAAGAACACTTCCAGTGGTTTGTCTTTCACAGAGAAACCATTAGTAAATTCACTCTCCCTGGGTTTACAATGCATCGTTCTTGTACCCGATAAATCATGCTCTCGTACAGCAGTGTCATTCCTCTGTGTTGCTATTTGCATTGCTTTTACCAGCCTTACTAGATAACACTTGTTCTGAGCTGTCACTTGGGAAAAGATGATAATGACAACAACATTGCTCTTTCAACAAATTACTCATTGATAAGCCCTTCTTGAAATCTGTAACACCCTTCTGTTGCTAAGTTGTTTTCTACATATCTGTAGTGGTAAGCTGTAATTGTTTATGGTACTTTTGTAATTGCTACTTAGTGTAATTGTTAATATGAGTATTATAATAGATTTTCTGCAAATCATTTCAGCAGTTGCATTTATCTAGAGCCCGAATAGGGCTAATCTTCTGATGTTAAATATTATTTAAAAATAAGCACTGACCATTGGTAAGAGCTTTGCATTATTGCAGAACACATTCATTAAATTGTGAATTTTAATTGTATTTAGTTAAATACTTTAAGTGCTCTTTTGTAAACACATTATAAATAATCATAAAATATTTTTGACCACCATCACATGATGGTGATTGACCATGAGCCTGTATACCTAATGTATATTTTCCAACCAAGACCAGAAATTCCATGTCAATATTTAGAAAGAGTGAATATTATTATGCCTTCCACACAACTGGATTCCCAAATGCACTGAGGTAGTGTAACATGACCATTTACTTACATTCAGCCATATAAATGTCACATTCACAATTCAGCCTGCTAGTTAGCATGAATAAGAATATCACAGCTAAATATAATCTGTGTTTAATAAAAACATTATGTGAAAACTGCCACCTTGACATCTTTAAAAATGTTTCACTGAATCTTTGTATAATAAATAATAAAATGATTCCTTATTACATTTTTCATTGATGATTAGTCACAATTCTTGTCATCAGCCTGCAGAAAGGATTCATAGGACATTATTTTAATCTTGTAATATTTTATGTTCAAAGGTGTTTTCCCATTCATGCACAACATGTTTCTGATTGAGGTGAGATGACTATAATTCCACCCCTGTGTAGCCGACCTTGTGAGAGTCTGTATATCCAAACTGTGTTATTGAACAAAGATAATGGGATTACAGTTTCAGAGCAACAGGGATTCTCAAAACACACAGACACACATTCTATTTCATTACTTTTACCCTGGCATACAGTGCTCTTTTGGGCGAGTGAAATTGTGTGAATAGGGTTTATAATTTGAATTGTGGTGATTCACTTTTGTGAGCAAATGTATTTTTGAACTGTTAGAGAGCCATTACAAAAACATTAACTCTAAATTCAAACAACCCCTTACCTCAATCCCATACTGTCATCCTAATGAGTTCAGTGCACTTGGACAATTGTCACAATCACCATGCAACATCTAATTTAGCCCAGAGGCACAGACCTGTTTTACATCCCAGAGGCAACAATTAGGCATGACATAATTGGGCATGTATCCTACTATACACAGCTCAAAATAGGTTTCGGGGTCTACAATGGCTTATTAAGGCAGCTGGTCCTGTCTGGAATTCTGTCAGACCTGCAGTATCCCAGGTCTCAAATGTGATGTTTTACAACAACTTCTTTCTTCTCTCTCTCCCTCTCTCTGTCCCGAGAGAGAGCACGCTGCACAGAATGTTTTGTGTCCTCCTCCTGTCTCTACATCACGATAATTCTGTTATATATCATCCTGACATTGACAAAATTGCTTTTGATTGTGATCTTGGAACTTCCCTTGTTTGATAGTGTGTTCATTGCTTGATTTAGTCACCTTCTCTTCACATTTCTCAAGCCCGGCATCACTCTAAAAAAAATGCTGAACAAGGGCTTTTGAAGTCTTAAAAGTTGTCCTTAAGAGTAGATGGGGCTCCACAAGCTCCCACCACCAAACTCTCCTCTTTTCTTCTTTTTCTTTCGACTTCTTTAGGCTTTTTACATTGACTCAGACCTGTTTAGAATGTGCTTTACACTGACGCCGGCGTGTCAGAGCTCTGCAAGGTGATTAATTACATCTCAAATGGGCACTTCCTCAGGGGGGTACCAGAATGAACGGCAAAGGATGGGCTTGATTCAAGCTCTCGCAGCATTTTACCCATGATGCCAAGAGGAAGGTCAGTGCACTGGAGACAGAACTGGGTGGAAGGGGGGAAGAGGGGGGTGGTTGAAGGGGTTGCAGGGTTGTCGTTAACACTGGATGATGAATGCAAACAGAGATTCAATCAGAGTGCCTTAAGGACAGGAGAGCTTTGGTGCGGGAGTTGAGACACACACACACAAAAACATGTAAACACGTGTCGGATTACAAGTGACATCCAGTTTTACATGTCAATAGAAGAAATACTATACTACTATATGTTTCATGAAAACCTGTGGCTAAATGTTTCATTAACATTATATGTTTCATATGGGCTGAGAAAAAGTTCAAGTTTCAAGAAAAACAATTGACACTTAAATTTTATTTGACTTTCATTAAAATCCTCTTTTGACTTTTTACTCTGCATTGGGAAGAATATCCTTTAGGCTACTATCTCTAGGACTCACTTTGTAATGCGATAAGAAATTCTTTATTTCGGAGCTGAGGTGACCTACACATTTCAAATAGCTCATAGGAAAGATTAGATAGCTCGGTTTACACCTGCTAAGAGTAAGCAGTGCTGAGATAAATTGTCATTGTCCAGCAAGTCAGAATATAATGAGAAGGAAGTTGGAGAGAGGAAGAAAACAAATACACACACTGTTTGTTTTAATAGGTTATTTATATTCAGTTAAAGCATTGTTACCTGGCTTTTGTAATATCTAAAACCAAAGAACAATGATGGTAAACCATTTGTTTTTTAAATTTTTAGGTACATTGTAAATACAAGTTTTAGCTTATTTATTGATCTGATTTAAACCATTAAATGATACATGATAATACCTTGCAGTTGACGGAGCAATTATAGTTTCAATCAGTTTGTCCAAGAAACTACATCACAACTATGTACCAATTGCATCAGTTGGCTTGTAATAGCAGAAGTTGTTACTATATATATATATATAGTATATACTATTTATATTCATATGAATTGTCAGCTCTTAAACCATTAGTTGGATGATAATAGCTTGTCTATGGTGAGATGCAAACATAGAAAGTGACAAGGATTTAGATCTATAAAACTGGTGAACCCTCTTTTTAAGTGGGTTGAAGACAGCTCTCTCTAACAGAAATATTGCAAAAGAAGGGTGCTGCATGCATTCAAATAACTGTACGCACACACAAACACAGGTACACACACGCACACACACACACACACATACACATGTACATTTACGTTGTTGGGTTTATGTATCATGATATCTGTTTTTCCTTTCTGTTAAGCAATTTGTAACTTTAAGTTTGAAAATTAATTCTATAAATAAAGCTTTACTTACTTACACACACACATACACATACACACAAACAATACATACCATACACACTACATACACACTGGACACAGGATGGTTTGAATAATCTATCAGGTTATTCACATTCACATTCTGGTTTATTTAGTTTTTGTTGAGCCAAATTAGTAAATCTTAGTTCATTGGCTTCATGTTAGGAGTGGGCATGAGGAAGGGGGTGGGGTTGGGATGGAGGGAACCTGACTAGATTCCCCAACAAAGGGATGTGCCTGCAAGCTGCCCTGTACCCCGAGCTGAAGTGAAAGTCTCACGAGAAGACTGCGGTGGAGGGGGAACTGTGGGAGTCAGAGTGCTGCCCGCCAGACTAGAAGATTCAACTGCAGGTCCTGAGTTAGCTATAGCAGGGTGGGATTATGTGACTCAGGTACTGCAGTATATACTATGGAATTATGAAGTAGGGGGAATCAGGGATAGTGCAGCAGCCAATTTCAGGTTGATGTGATTTGCTCCACTTTCCGCTTGAACTCAAGTTAATCCGTGTAATCGATTTAAAACTTTTTTTAAGCTTTTCCTTGCAATGGTCAGTTTGAAAAATATAAAAATATAACATGACTCAACTTGTAACATTGCTACATGCTAGTATTAGAATAATGTGAATTTGTATCACCGAAATAATTAGCAACCCATCCTAGAAAGTTATATATATATTCATAACTGAAACGACAATATAAAGTATCCATTCATAAAAAGTGCATGCACAGATAAAAACATTTTATAATTCACTTTCTGAAGAACTGAATTATTCAGTTCTTATTAAACAATTATAATTATTCATCACATTTTTGTTGCATAGGTCATGTGTGTAGAAAGCATTTTGGAAATCTAATCCTCTGGGGAGTAATAAGCAGAAACATGGTCAAATAGGTACAGATCATTCAGAGTGGTCAGCAGGAATGACCTTATTTGTATTTACTAATTTGACAAGAATGTAAGCAACTTCCTACACAAATACAAGAGAGCAATTAATATCCCTCAGGCCTTGACACATAAACAGTCCATGCAGTATCTCCAAGCAGTTTACTTAAAGTTAAGCAGTTCTTTGATGTGCTTTCTCCTTACATTTATCTCCCCCCCCCCCCCCCAAAAAAAGGACTAGGTCAAAAAACTAATAATAAGTAGCAATTGTTATGTCTGTATTCATCGTTGAGAGGTGATTTAGGAACATTCTGTGACCAACACTACCTGTCACTATCTTTTCGTACCGCTATCTTTTGCTATATTTACCGCTGCCATTTGCTCCCGCTACCTTACATTACTGCTATTGCTACCTCTATAATAGTGTACAATTTTACAGAGGGGGTAAGCTTACAATCATATAATCACAAGCATAAAACAAGATACAGAATAGAGAAAGATAGAGTCTTAGAGTTCAGCAGTGTAGCGTTTGTTGTCCCTTGTGTTGACACTTGTGTACAATGAGTGTTGGTTTGTTGAATTATCCTCATAGCTAGACAGAAAGAAGAAGCTCTGCATGAAATGTAATTCCAAAATATCTAGCTGCTCATATATACAACACATAGCATCTCACTAATGACTTCTGAGTTCCTTCATCCTAAGACTATTGATGCCTTGCTTAGGGGTAAGTCCTGCCTAACTTTAGTCAATACCATTTTGCCACGTCGTTATTTATTTATTTTTCAACTCACTTTACTGAGGCCATTCGCACGTTGGCTATGGCATTTCAATGTTTACTGAAGGATTCTGCTGAGTCTGTGAAAACAACTGAAAGTGGACCCTAAATTGCGCTGATAGCATAATCAGTTAGTCCTGTGAATGAGCTTTGGGATTTAAATTGAGAACAATCTCCCACTCTTTTCAATTTGGAATAGGGTTGATTTTATGAGACGATGTACTGCCTAAGAAGTTTTTAATGTTTCTCCCAGCATGTGCTGTAGTAGTTCAGAAGATATTCAGGAATTAATCCCTGTGCTCTTTTATGTCCACACTACTCATTAGACAATGTATTAACAATTTCTCAATTTTGAAACATTCAAGGCTATTAACAATATATATATATCCACCAAGGCAAAGACATCATAGAGAAATAATAAGAGTTGGAGAGAGAAAGATAGACATTGAGATAGCAGGCGCTCATTCTGTCTGGCTTTCGCCCTTGAATCCTAGAATCAGCATACATATAAGAGAGATAATAATAAACCTATTATCATAAGCATATCAAAAGGCCAAATTCCAATTTTCAGACTACAAAGAATGTGTCTGCCAAGGGCTGATTCTAAACGGTTTACTAAATGTTTGCCCTGCAATCTTCTTTATGGTTTATGCACCAGTCTTATCTGCGGATCAGAGCACCTGGAGCAGCAGAAATTATATTGACGCAGTAGAAGAGTTTCGGTAGCACAATGAAGCCTTGATCGGCCACCACCAGCAGATATAACTATCAGTTTTACCATGCACAGATAAACACGCACACACACACACACACACACACACACACACACACACACACACACACACACACACACACACACACACACACACACACACACACACACACAAATAGGCACACAGACACAAGCACAAACAAACACATCCACACAAGCACACATTGATGCACAGACAAGCACACACACACACACACACACACACACACACACACACACACACACACACACACACACACACACACACACACACATACGCATTGACAAACATGCACACACACACACACACACACACACACACACACACACACACACACACACACACACACACACACATATAAACACATACACACTTTTATGCACACACATACATATCTATGCAAGCACATCGGCAATTATCTATCATTCATTCCCCAGGAATTTTCATTGAAAGATAAATAAATGTAATCGTGAGCTATAGCAATCCACCGATTTCGCGACGCTTTGAAATTCAAGACATGCTGCAATCCCCTTCCTCTACACTGTGCTTAAGGATTTTCAAACTGACCAATCCCATATACCTCTGGACAGACGTCCAGTGCCATAGCGGATTGCAGGACCCTGAAGCGGAGTATGAGCCATGACTGAGGCCCCAGAGCCCCGCTGTGCCTGAGCAGCCCGGAGCATATCGATCATGCTTCTTGCCACAGCACCGCTGCCGTGCCACTTTCACAAATGCTGCGGAAGGGAGATGGATATTTCCTCTATGCTCGCTATTTCCTGATGAATTGATTCCTCGTAGCCTTTTGTTTTCTTTCTCTCAACATAATCTTTTTATAGTTGGACCGTTGTTTAATTTCTTCACGTCTTTTTGGTTTTGGATAGATATTAATGTAACATGATGGTACCATAATAGGTAACACACAATATAATCAGGGTACATTAATTAAGCATTAATTAACGTTAGTGAATGCAGAAGTTATCATTAACTAACAGTTATTTAACAGTTAACTTATGGTGTTCATGTTTACTATTGGTGTTCATGTTTACTATTGGTGTTCATGTTAAATGTAATGTTGTTCATGTTAACTAAGGTATTCGTTTATACATTATTTAAGTGCATTAAATATTAAATAATAGCATTAGCATAGGGGTTAAGGTGGGTGGGTTAACCCTAACCCACTAACCCTAACCCCTCTGCTGATGCTATATAATAATGTTTATTATTGTATTACCTAATATTAATTAATGGTTAATTAATGTACCCTTATCTTAAAGTGTTACCCCATAGAATAACATATTACCTGGTTTTAAAGATGACTTCGACAACAACAGCTGCAGTTTTTTTTATTTTTTTTATTTCTACATCCCCTGGTTCTCATGGTTAGAATGTTGTTGACATTCTACAACTGACATTCTTTTTCTAGCCCTTTCACTACCATTACAGGCCCACCAAAATCACTGCACATTACACTGAATAGACGTCTTTTGTATTGTGAGTGGATTTTTCATGTGCTTTAAAATGTAACAAAATATCAGTCTATTACATCGTTAACATTATGCAGTAATTCATAATTCAAAAAATAGGAATACACACATACTTCACTCTTTGAACTACCATAATTACATATTTAAAATAAGGGGACCTCCTCCCAGGCACATACTCAAATGCAAACATCAAACGGATGGGAAAGAAATAAGCTAAAATTAGTTTTTTTCTAAGGAATTACTTTTGCAGCTTTGAATCTCAAGGTCTTTAAAATAATTGAAATGGCCCATCTCCTAATTTCACAGTCACAGAAGACAGGTATTAAAGTAATAGAAAATATTCCAAAAACGCTAGACAACGATTGACAAGTTTGGAGGTATGTCTTTTTGTCATGTAACATTTTGACTCTAGTGGCACATTAATGTGTTTGTATTAATAAGGTATTGTAGGTCATATATAAGGTAGTCATTTGTTTGTGTATTATTGTATATATCTCTTTTCTAAACTATACTACTAGTAGATAAAAGTGGTTCAACATGGAGGGGTACTATACCCCTTTTCCACCAACATGGAACGGGTTCCCTTCCGGATTGCGCACCTAATTTTGAACCTTTCGGAGCATTTCAACCCAAATTTAATCCCAGCTGGAACTAACGAACAGCAGGTTTCCCTTGACCTGAAGTGGGATCAATGACAACATCAGTGGACATGTCAAATTCTACAGGTTGGAAAGAGGATTGAAAAAAACTACTACTACTACTGTTCACTAGTATGCATTGTGCAACACCCTCCATTTATGATGACTAGCATCCTTGATTACACTGGTTCCGCTCAAAACTGGTGGAAACGCGGGCGGATTCACTAGATAGCACCAAGGTTCCAAAATCCTACAACAGAACCGGTTCAAGAACCAGAGCTAATTTGGTGGGAAAGGGCTGTGAGAGTATGGAGTGGTTGTTTTGTATTATGATATGGTCTGAGTCAAAGAGACATTTTGTGGATATAAAATTGTATGACCTTGCAGGTAGGTATTGGTTGTGTGTTTGTTCACATCCTAACGGACATATTCTTTCAATCAGCTGATTGTTTAATAACTTCCCAGAATAAAATGGTAAATACAGTGATACAATTTACAAATTTAAATGGTCAATAGGCAAGGACAAAGACAGCAGCCTATCAGTGAAGGAGTGAACAATGTAGCTGCGGACACATTGTTAAAGTATAAACTTATTTAATGTGTCCTTCCCCATAGATTGAAGACTGACAGCCTTCTCTGTCTGATTATGCGTCCTTGACCCTGGGGTCTTTCCATCCAGGTTGAACCTGTAGTATAAGCCAGAATCAATTTCCGACCCCCTTCTGTGGAGAGGGGGTCCAAACACTCACCCGAGCTGACAAGCAGAGTACAACGTTCCAAAAGGCAGAATCTCAGCACATTTATTTATTTATTTTCAGAAAATAATACTAATTTAATTCCCATGAGTCCCATACAGCAGATGGTGAAAGGGGTTGTAAATGCAGAAGCATTTGGCAGCTGGCAGGCTTCCTCAAGTGGGCCCAGTAAGCCTCTTTGCTCCCCGGTTAGCAGGGGTCTTGCCTGTGGCCTCAAAGCACAGCTTCACCTCTTGCTGCTTCCCCTTGCTGAGGATGGCCTGGACCCTCTGCAGCCACTTGGTGGTGGAGTATCAGACACCAGCCTGCATGTCCAGACCAAATGTAGACCAATTTGAAATGTTGAGTGAGCATTATTTTATCATTTAATTGTTTGTTATTTCTGTATGAATGTACATTTTATACATGCTAGCCTTGTATCAAATCAAAGTATCGGCTGGAACTCCATTCAGTAAAATGATGATTTTGTTGACCAGTGTTTCAGGAACGTTTGCATTGTGTCATAGCTTATCTTTGACTTTAGCTGATTCTGAGACTACATTTGGATGCATGAACAGCACCATGTGTAACAGCCCCCCAATTAATATACAATATGACCAAATTATGCTTGATATCCTTTTTGATTTATTTTAATCAATCTCATATACAGGCATTTTATGGTAGGTGACATTGAAAGTGAGGAATTGAGGATGCTGGCTCTTTCAACCATGGACATAACATCTCCATTTGTCTCTGGGAGTCACCTTCAGAGTGTATCGTTATATCAGGTGACTTAATTATTAGAGGTAAACACATCTCGAGAAGGTCCACTGCTTTGTTATCTTTGTTAATAGACATAGCATCCCATTCATAACACAAACAGACAAATTAAAAAAAATGTATTCTACAGAACTCAAAAGGAAAACATGCAACTTGATAAAGAAACAATCGCATTTTGCCATTGTTTCTTTATGGTAAAATGCCATATGAACTACTGATTACTAACAAAATGATATTCTTGGCATTGATATCTGTCTTTGCTGCGTTCTTTGCATTTAATTTGTTTTCTCTTCATTTTGAACGTCTGTTATTCAATGTGTTATTAGTAGAAGTGGGGAGTTGGTTGTTTTGCAGCAACAGCAGTAGTAGTATTAGTTCAAGTAGTAGAAGTTGTAGCAGTGTTACCAGTAATTCCAATAGTATTGGAGAAAGAAATAGAAGAAATAAAAAACCAGCAGCATTAGCCAAAGTCCATTTGTCTGAATTAGACCCCTGGTTGGGCTTCTCTGAGAGCTGGAATGATCTGTACTGTTGAGTTATCCAAGATGAACCACTGAAGTCAGTTTCCCTGAGCGAAGGCAGAAAGCCTCCCTGCTGTCCAGGGTCATCCTGCCCATTACTAATGAGCAGGACTCCATGGTAGGTTATAAATCAGCCCAGAGCCTTATCACACCTGCACTTTTTACATCAACAATATGAAATCAATATGTGATTTCGCAAGCCTTTTCAAAGCCTCCTTTTATATTTTATCTGGGTTCCCCTGGAATCCAAAGATAAGCAAATATGATCCCGTTAGATGTAGTTGGATGAGATTGCCTGACATTTTGATCAGAAATGTGTAATTGTGCGTCCAGTGTAAAGCATAAACGATAACATAAATAAATAAAATATCATCATGATAAAGTAGCTGAAAGTTAACTAGCCAAACTTACCAAATGTTAGAATTTTTAACAATAATTATAGGTATTGTTGGAGGATTGTTGCTGACAAAACCTATGTTTCTGTTCTGAAGGAAATGTAAGTAGGTACTTGAACACAAGGGTGTTCTTGTTTTCAGTTTTTCTCTTAGTCTGGCAAAGTATTCTGTCCAGATAATGAACACAAGTTTATGACATGGTATGGCAACAGCATCCAATTTAAACAAATAGCCTTCAAACTATCTACAACAACAAGAATACATGTACAAAATGAAACAAGCAACTAGACCCTTGGGTTGAAAGTCATGCATAAACAAAACTGTAATAAATTATCCACTTTTCATGAATTATTAACGTAAAGGAAAACCTGAATTGAGGGTGAGAGTGTAGAGAAAACATCTACAAAATAATAATATAAAGGAGTTTAAAATAGTCATTGTTTTGCTGTTACTAATCTGAATTAACCTTTTTTACCAATAAATCCACAGATTAATTAGCAATAAAGAAATATGTATTGAAAAGAAGGAGGGAATGAAAACAAATCACTATAAATCATTGAGCAAAATTTAATTAGGTTTCTAAAAGACCCCTTAATAGTGGAGATAAGTGAAAGGACATTGTGCCTGAATGAATTAAAATAGCCCACTAAAACAAATTAGTGAAGATTCAAATAAAAAGACTGACCTTAAACGTTTTTCGATGTATTACAAACTTTATAGTAATGTAAAGTAATATATATATATATATATATATATATATATATATATATATATATATATATATATATATATATATATATATATATATATATATATATATATATTTTGGGTTTGTTTCTTGGAAAAGTATTGTTTATCTTTCCGAGGTCATCTATCACAGAGAAATAATTAATATGATGACTAAAAAACCTTGTAGTTATTATTTAAGGTCGCAATGTGTACGATTGCCCCTCCAAGTTAGTAGGTGGCAAAACATTCAAAAACAGTGTTCTGTTTTTGGAGTGTCCAAAGTAAGATTATTGTAAACAAAGAGAGAGGTACGGGCTGGCCAGTTGAATTGTTACACATTGGGACTTTAACCATCAAAATAAGAAACCAAAGTATTGCTTTGTCTCACACATTTTATCTTAGCCACTTGTTAAGGAAATATTTTCACATTAAGATAACCTCCTCCATTAATATTCCACTAAAATAATTTGCATTTATTTGTATGGTTTTCCCCCACAAATGCAACACAGTGTAGTGGCGCTTTGCTGACACAAGTCCATGACCACATGACAGCATGTTAAATTAACTTAAACAAATATCAAACTAATTGTTGTTTGATCATTTCAATTTGTTGTTGTTTCACATATGTTAAAATAGGGAAATGTATCGCGTGTCTTTTGTCTGCTTAGTACTTTGTGTTGCTTTCTTTTAAACACATCAATGCAGCAGAGCTTAATCTTTGCACAAAATACTCTTCAATGATAATTGTAAGTTGTCAGGATTCTCCCAAGTGCTGGTGTAATTGCTTGGCAAAAAATCTGACCGTTTAACACCCACTCACCCTTAAGAAGAGGCAGGGAAAAAACTGAAATTTTCTGTGAAGAGGTGAAAGTGCTTGCCTTTTTTGTTAGTCTAAAAACTATCCTTAAAAACTCACTGTATATGATTATATCCCTTTTTCCTGGAAACATGGTTAAATTGCATTCAAGTAATTATATATTCTGCATATTTGTCTTGCTCGCTGGTATTTCAGATATTTGTTATTTGTATATTTACAGTCGATTGCAATTAATGTTTCAAACAATTGTGATTCTATGTCATATTTTCTCATAATAACGTGTTTCAACAAAACCTGTGTGAGCGCTTGCATGTCTATCCTTGTTTGAACACTTAAACCCCAACAAAAATCCACTAGACATAGTAAGCCATGATCATTCAGTAAAACTAATTTGGCAAGTCACTATTCTATTGGATTGTTGTGCTACACAATTTCGAAAAACACTCACAAATAATCAAAAGCCCATGACTCATGAGGACGGATGGAGCAATGACTTGCTTCAGATTGTAGAAAATACTCCTGTTCAATGTCATGGTGTCCGCCTCTCCACCTCATCCCTGTGTCTAAATGATTATGTCAAGTAAATACTAAGTACTTGTGTGGGAGTCATAGCTGTTAAGAGTTTGTAGGTCTGTTCTTGCCTTGTGTCCTCAGAAAGTATAGCTGTTGCCTTTGTGCAACTCTGTTTCTATAGACTGTGTGTGTGTGTATGTGTGTGTGTTAACAAGTGTAAACACATTTAAGTGTGTGTTAGTGTGTGTGTGTGTGTGAGTGTACACATGCGTTTTTGTCTGTGCTTATATGGGCATATCTGTGTGTTTGTAGGCATGCCACCATGTGTGTTGGTGTGTGTGTGTGTTGTGTCTTTATGTGGACATTGCTCACCAAGACATAGTTGCGTTAAGAGCGTACCCCTGTGGCCTCTAATGATGGACTGGCCAATCTCCCCACTGTGTTTGCGATAAGCTGTGACGCTCATTGTCGCAGCACTCTGAAATGCCACTCAGCAAAGATGGATTCAGAGTACCCAGGGACACAGACACCGTATAAAACATCCAGAAATATCAGAGGAAATAAATTCAAGTCCTGAGTTTTGAATTCATTTATTTTCTCATCAACACAATTAATGGTTGTGTTTGTATTCTATTTGCTGTGTGGTCGCAGGTGATAGCAAAGTGAAAAATTCCTACATCCACTCACTCAAATTTATGGACGTCTGTCTAGGTTCTTTCATAACTCATACGAATGCGTTGCAGCATGAGTGTAGAATTGGAGAGATAATATGTTTAGGATGATAAATAGTCAATAACTTGTTTTATTATTTTCTAAACTAGCTATGTTTTCAAAAGTTGAAACCTTTTCCTATTGAATTTAAAGAATTGTTTTGTCAGACCTTATTGAAGGAACATATATTCATGGCAGACACATTTAGAAATAGTTTGACCGCTCTATCTATTGATGAAGATTTATTTTCACTCCACGGGTTTGCATTCAAAATCAAGTTTTACGAAGGTCAGATAGATTATTTTCTAGTGAAGGCGCCCTTTTGTATGAAGAAAAGTAGATGCAGTGGTGACATTTCCATGGTTTTGTGTAGTGATAACAGTATAATTTGAAATAAAGATATAATCAGGGTCTAAATTACTTGAAAGTAAGGCAGCCTGGGAATCATTGACTCTTGCCCCCTTTTATTTGCCACGTATGGTTTTCATGCTGATTGATTTAAGTGCACCATTGATATGTGTTGTGAGAACAATATCTACATAGAAATAAAATGATGAAGTACACCAATGTTGATGTCTACTACTAGCATAAAGGGATCTGAGTATTGAGGAATATCCCCACCACTGTTATCCTAGACCAAGAGCCATGATATTTGACTAGAAAGGTACATGGATTCAAGTAAAAACCCTACAATTGGCTGTTAATGGTTTTCATGTATCCCCAAATGAATGGTAATCCTTCGAACGCTGTGATCCCATATAAGAATTTAGTTGCCATGACATGTGACACTAAAAGCATAATAAATGTTGGGCTAAAAGTTCTAGGAAGGAGGGGGGCGTATTACGACGATCAACTTTGTGATACTTTTTTAGTAACTTGAACGCATCACATATTGACCCTGGTACTTATCAGACGCTGCGCTATTGCCCTATAGTACTATTAGCCTGGCATTGCGAGACGAATTGCAAATGGCAATTAGTCTGAAACCTTAGATTTCCAAGGGGCGTCACAAATGGGCGCAGACCAAAATGCCCCGGGACGCAATTGGATAGGTCTACAATCAATCATAGCAACGACACGGGTGACGCAACACTGAGCGACGGAAACATGAGATATTTCTTCTCATGTTTTAAGTGCAGTTGTTTGTTTCGATAGCGGAATCAACAGACCGTTCTACATCAGCGGCAGCCATCTTTGTTGTTGAAAATGCCTCTACGGCGCTCTTGTGCACCGTCATCATATTCATCCCGCCTCATATTGGATAAACTGTTGTGATTGGAAAGTCTATTTCGTACCGGGCAGAAATCTTGTTGTATGGGATCCGTAAAGCAAATGAAACATGAGCTTGCGAGATTCGTCTGGTTCCCAGACAATAGTACTATAGGGCTACCAACTGAAAATGCACTAGGTGGGATTCAATCTAAAACATGAAATGTATTTCAGGCGGAAATGAAATATTCCACTTATGCTGTGTTGTAGCTTTATTTACTCTAACCAGTAGTATCCACCTTGATTATTTCACTCACGCAACAATCTCACGGGTGTTATCTTTCTTTTGGTACCAAGCTTACATATTACAACCCTTTCAGTTGTGGAGATATACTCTATTTATTTTGTTCTTTTGAGAAAAAAAACTCAAGAAATAGGCCTAGTGATGAAGAGGTTGAAATCAGAGAATCTGAATATGAAAATACCAGTTTGGTTGGCTTTTCTAGTTTTCTTCCAAACCTTGAATACCATTGAAGTCGTTTTCTGAATTCTGTTATTACATAGTATGTCAAAGTGACAGAAGCTGGAATTCAAACAAAGATGGGAAAAAACACATTTAACAATACCAGATATGTCATGGCAAATCATCTTATCTAAGTGCAAGATGAAATAGAATGTCAATGTTTAATCAAACCAATTTTTTTTCAATGTGGTCAGAAGATGGTTTATAAGTCATCTCCATTAGTGAACTGACATTAGAACCTGTAACAGTGATTCGTTTTTATGAAATGTTAGTATCATATTTATGATGTCACTAAATAATATCAGAATTTAAATGGGATAAATATTGTACAGCATTAGAGAAAGACAATTTAATTTGGAAAGACACAATAATGCCTAGGCCAATCAAATGAAATAGGATTCTGAGGGATTATGTGGAAAATAAAGAGGGAGTAAAATACATTATGGGCAGATTAGAGTAAACCCCATAATATGTTTGTCCTTAGTGAGTTTTGTACAATTAAAGCTGTGTCCATTTGTCCACATGTATCCCTTGACAAAATTAGGTGAGGTGACTTTCTCTGTTGCTGCACAGCTCATGAAACATTACTGAGCTGTACTGTCATCTTAGAGACTACTTAGCCACACCAACAGAATTAACCACTAAGAAAATACAATAAAATAAGTAGATAGCTGACAGGAAGTCAATGATTTGATTCCTCTTAATTTTAAAAGCTTAGACTATGGTCAAAGTCTACAAAATATGCTTGTCCCTGGAAATCACCATAATCTGCCTACTCAGCACATATACACAAGCAAATAACCAATCATAAGAGTCCAATGTTTCTCAACATTTGAGCCACAGTCACTTACGATTGAACTATCAATGGACATTGTTGTTTGACCAACAGAAAGAGCAGTCATCACATAATTGTTACCATCTTCATTAGCAACAGTAAGGAGGAATTGATAATGGCCATGGCCAATTAAAGAGGTATAGGAAATGTACATGTTTTTACAATACTAATGAAAGACTTGTAGGAAGAAAAGGGGACTGCTGTTGCACCACGCTCAGACAAGGAGAAGCCAAAATTACAACTATGTAAAGTCCTTCAAAAGCAAAATGCATTCCGTCAATCTTTACATTGGGCCCTCCTGCATGTGTGGGGAGAGACATGTATTCACTTTTGATACAAATACAATTAAACATAGACAGACAAATAGCTGAGAGAATGCCTTGTTAAGGAATGATGAGCAGTTGAGTGAGCACTAATAACATAATGAGAATAGCAAACAGCTTGTGTTGTTAGTTACATCCATTGATTAGAAAACCTTCGTCATTAGGATGCATGTGTTATGATTTAGATTTTAATAAAATGTTTTCATTTAGCGGAAAACACAGCGTTTATATCAATCTTTAATTAATAATACATTTGTGTCACACTTCTTTTCATTCAACAGTTTAATCCTATACAGTACTTAGTCCTTATTTACTTACTTACTTCCATAGTTACAGTGAGGATGTGCTTCACTGGCCATCATTTCATCTGTAGTTTGACTGTGCTACCAATGGCCATGAAAGAAAATATTTTTCTTACGTAGTAAATGTTTTTACTATGTAAATTGTTCGTAATATACACTTCTTACCCTGCTAAAAGTGATTGGAATCCATTGTTGATTTCCAAAATCTGAAAGTTAAATGTAATAAAAAAGCAGTTTATACAGCAAACATATATTCCAATCTGTTTTCCAATCTTGAAAAAAATGCTTTTTCAATTAATTGAAGGAAGTCTAAACCTTGCACACATTCCTCTAACATAGTTTACAGTGCTATTTACATGGCATCGTATCTCTTCTCCCACTCCTATAAACTGAAGCTGGAATGTACAAGCATTTGTTTTACAAGACTATCATGGATGCCCGCTCAATTTGGGTGTAACATGGGTCTCCTGTTGGAGCCAATTATGTTCTGTTTTTCTAAAATCATGTACAGCAGCTCACGTCACAGCCTTCCACCCAGAGGAGGTTTGACTCAGACTCAGCTAGCCTCAAATCCGCATCCTCAGATTATTCATCTTCCAAGCATATATTTTATGTGTTAACAGTTCACAAACTTAAACACACTCACACGCAAATCAAACAATATAGCCAAAATACAGTTTCCCATGGCCAAAGCCATAGAATGCCATTTAATAAATATACAGTTGGTCAACAGCGATTGTTTAGTGCAGTAGAGATTGTCTAGCTGTGTTGTTTACTTTTTAGTTGTATTGTTTGCTAGACAAACAATACTGCGTGGGAAAAAACATATTTTTGCTTTCAGTATTTTGACTGCATGTCAGCAATTCGAAACATACAGCATAGAACTGCACAAGCCTTGTCCTTAAGATCTACCTTTAATGTCTTTACCTGTGTGGTGTGAGATATACATATTTATATTTATTTATTTATTTATTTCACTGTGGCTCTTTGCTTATGAGTCCGCCAGTTAAGCTGGGAAAACAAACACAAACACAAACACAAAAAAACTAACATTTGGATAATGTCAGAGAGGGAGCACACAAAAAGTGATATAGCTCTACGGAGGAGGCCTAATACACAATGAGTTTGTTGACGTAACACGTGTATGTAAACAACAACACTCGGTTGGTAGGAAACCATTAGCCATTGGTTGCTCATCAGCAGTGTCACAGGGTCAAGAGGATGCAGGGTCATTGCTAACAGGCGGCATGCATTTAAAATTTTGGTTTAGCAGGGCGCAGTCTGTTCTTTTGCCTCCCATTTATGCTCCATGCAGCCATTCAAATGTCAGAACAGCAAGAGTTGTTTTTTAGTGATTGTTTTCCCGGGAACAAATATGAGGAAGCCTGGGATTGACCTTGGCATGAGTTCAACAGAGAAAAAGAGAAGTGAAAAAAGTGAAAAAGAGAAGTAAACATGGGCTGGGTGAGAGAGACAGAATGACAGAGACAGAATGATAGAGATAGAGAGAGACCAAATAAAGGGAGAAAGAGAAATGTAATGAAAAGGATTGTACTCATTTTACTAACATTGACTAACAACCACATACCTTTATCCTTTATTCCATTTTTACTAAGTCTAAGTTTATGATCATTCAGCACTCAGATGTGTATATAATTCCCCAATGTCACTTACGTTTTCTTTATTGCTTTCAGCTAGCCTCAACTATTGAACACACTGTAAATTGTGACTGTGTTAATGAATTATAGATGGAGATCTATTATGCAAATGCTATATATAGGGCAGACTAAATCTTGCCTGTTTACTGCCACCACATTTCCATCACTATACAAAGAAGATAGCAAAACATATGGATCATATTTAAATATATACATATATTTTAAGTTGATTTGATTTGTTAATACCATGGCAGAAAAAAATATTCAGAAACAAAAACAAAACAGACTGGCCGATTGTTATATTTTGGAAGAGATCATCGGTTTCGGTTAACACCAACATATATTTATACAGTCTGTCAGGAATGGACATTTCAATTTAAGTCACTTTCTTTTGCCCTGTTAAAAGGAAAGTGCATAGAAATATAAATAAAAATATATATCAAATGAATCTGAAACATCCCTGTCTTATGTGAAGATTAATGCAGAGATAGGAGGACGGCAAAATGACTCATTTAAATAACCTTGCTTAAAATAGGGGAGAGCTTCATTAATCTCCATGTCATTCCCAAGGATAAATGGGAGAAGTAATTAGAGCTAATAGAAATTTTATTCCCCCACCCTAGTTTGTAGGATTACTATTCACTATCTCTCCGTAATGGTATCTAGACGGTATAGAAATAGGCCATTGTACCGCCTGGTGAATGATAGAATGGGGTTCTTGAAGATTTTCTTTTTACTATTTTGGCCCTAAATTTGAAACTTTATCCTACTTTGACGTTAACACTGAGCTATAATTAAAACAGATGGCACAGAGCGCAGAGCCTTAAATTGTTACTACAGCAGATTTAAGGGGACGCATTTGTGAAATATTGAAGAAGCCATTGAACACAAGCTCTTCTCTGTCTAGCGTGTGTGTATGTGTGTGTGCATGCATGTGGGTTAATCCACCAATTTAAATTGGGATTTTACAGTTTTTATACCTTTCCATAAGGCACAGTCTTATTTCCATGGATTTTGTTCATTTATATTCTTACTTAACCCAATTACGTTCTGAAACCATTAGCACTGATTCCTTACTGACACAAAGTCAGAATCTTCATAACTTTTGAAGTAATAAAGTTATACAAGTTAAAGTTATACTCATAAGTATAACCCATTAAAATACATGAATACACAGTATCGATTAACCATTGTAAGGTTAAACTAGTTCAATAAAACTTGCTATGTGGGACGGCAAACAACAAAATTCCTCAAATACCAGCTGCCCCACACCTATGACACCCTGCTTTGATTTACATGGATTTAAAAAGCATGTGAACTTGCTATGCACTGGGGATGCAGGAATGATAGGGGGGCCATTACATTTCCAAAGAGCCAGTGACTCCCTTTGTAACAGAGCTTAACTCTGAGCGCCCCCAAAGCCCATCCATCACCAAGATAGAAATGATGATCTACAAGGGGTCCACGGGACCTCAAAGATTCCTGCTAGTGATGTATTAACTAGAAAACATCCTTCCTCTATCCTCCATGGCTATCGCTCTGGCACAGTGAATAGGTTTATTCCACACAATCTCGCAATGCCCAACTGTAATTTAAGTAAAACTATGGGTGTGAATATAGAAAACGATTGAAAATAAATGTGTCTCTTTATTACCAGTGATAAGAATTGAAAAGCATACGTCTGATACAATGTATGTCCCACTTTGGCAGTGTCTCACACACGTGGATGGGACAAAATAAGAGAAACGAGAATGGAAAAACACAGACATCCAAATTATGATAAAACTTCGAGTCCTGACAAATGCAAAAGAGCAAGCCCACATCTAGTCCTCAACACTTACAATAAATCATCCAATCGTGAAATGGTTTCTCTTTTCTCTTCAGTTTTACAATTTGGTTTATTTTAGTGGTGAAGAATTATGACCATTTTATGGTTTCCCTCGCTCAACAGATGTTGAGAGAGAGAGAGAGAGAGAGAGACAGAGACACACACAAACACACACATACATATACACACACACACACACACACACACACACACACACACACACAGAGTAACAAGTAAGGTAGGAAAACAAGGGAGCAGGGTCCTGTATCATTATAAAGTAAAAGCTCAATGTACTGTATTTGGAATTATCTATGTGTTTTTATATATTCTATCAGATATTATTTATGACTGAATATGCATAATGCATTTTTTATTGTAATTAAATACATGTATTCACTGATTTATGCTTTTATTATTCAGATATGAGATATGAGATATTTTATTATTCATTATTTACTATGGTCCACATTTCATAAATTACCCACCATACTATCATGATTTGTGGTTCACCTTTAACTGGCCTCTATTGAATGGATCAATAGAGTTTGGATTAAGTTGGATCAAGCATCAAACTGCTTCGGACCAGCTGTAGCAAAAACAAACAAAGTAAAAGCTATCACTACACCAAAGCCACTGTGTTCAGCTTAGTGGACTGAGTGACCAAAAGGGATGGAGTGATACACACTACGCTAAGATTTTCTATGATAGCGCACAACTGCAAAATCAACTGCACTCCAACTGAAACCTTTTCCCCACATCAATTGGAGTTTTTTCGAAGCCAGCATAAATGTGAAGTGGTCTTCAGTTTTGAATAGTAACATGCATGTTAAATTTTTTTACTATTTTATGACCTAGATGCAATTTCAAGAATCTTTCACAGTCCAATAGTCAAAAGGTTTGATGGATGTCAGTAAATCCTTTCACATCTTTAATCCTCCCTTACTGTACTCCTTTGTGTCACCTTTCCTACTCAATATGTTTTATGAAATTATGGTCACATTAACTAATAAATGCATGAACAATAGCTTTTTCTCTCAAGTGTATGAATCTGAATGTGTGTGTGTGTGTGTGTGTGTGTGTGTGTGTGTGTGTTTGCGTATATGCACATGCTGGTGTTTGTGCATGCATGTGTGTGTTTATTAGTATAAGTCACGCTAGACAGCTTTGTAGTTGATGGGATTCTTATTTGGCCCAGTCAGCAATATGCTGATTTTTTCTTCCTTCTTCTTCTCTGTTCCCAATAACTATGCACTGAATCTGCATGCCACAGCTGACTCTATTCAACACTATGCAGCACTATAGCCGTCATCATTATCCAAAACCACGGAGAGAATCTACTTCATAGTTCACCAGAGGACAGATAGCCATTAGCATTAGACCTGTCCCATGCCAGTTGCAAATAGTCATAGCTCTCATTGGAAAGTAAAAATAACACTAAGCTATCACTGTTGCTGTTTTTAAAAAAGAAAATGGCTGTTTGTATGAAAGCCGAAAAGGCCGAAAAGGTTACGCCAATTGAGGAAGGACATTACAAAAACTTTCATTTGTTTCTGTGTGATCGTTTCACTTTCTTTCAGTTTTAGTACACACCAGACACAGCAAACGTGAAGATGTAGCTTCAGTGTGGGTATAATGTATGCCTTGTCAGTTTCCCTGAGGGCCTGGCCAACCATTACAAGGTTATTGGAGGCACTATATCACTGACACATCATTTATAAGGATGCTCTGACCTTGAATTGACATTTTGATACGAGAGAATTAACATTTGTCATCTTATTCCCGTGTCTCTCTATAACATGTATAGAATAAAAGAATGTATCCTCATATAGAGGGCACTAAGTTGCACATTCAAGTTTGCATGAATTGGCCTTCAAAATACAAAATTGTTGTATTGTGACACAATTCTAGTGCAAGACTTCAAGTATGTAATTTGTGTCAAAGCTGCCTTTTTTTATTTTACCTTTATTTTCTTTGTAGCTATTATTACTTATTATTAGTTATTTTATTTACTGGGTAAAACATGTTTGTTGTATCACAATAAATATTATGAAAAGAGCATAGTATCGTAATATATATTCTACAGGGACAGGGTGCAACAGGTAAATGTTCATTCATTTTATGAGTGAGCCCAACTGCTGTGATCCCAGAATAGGAATATCACATTCTTAATTATAATATACAATTTGCTTTCTGATATTGCATATTACGACATGTTCTTTATCTTTAAACCTTTCTAGCAACTATGTGCTCATACAAAAATTTTGTTGATGTAGTTTAATATAGTAGAGCACTTTTGGTTTGTCATCAAACACGATATATATATATACAGGGTACAAGCAATGTTGTGATTTGCAGTGTAAATATGTATTTGTACTTTTGTTATTCATTTTCCATGTGTGTACAGTATTATCTTTAGAGATCTCGTCTCAAGACAAGAACTCCACTCACAATGTGGCAGAGGATTATTCATCCAGACTAATTAACCAAATCACAGCTATTGCCAAAAATACACTCCCCAGGCCTGATTGGTTTCAAACAAATGGAAAGAGGAGGGGTGGGGGACACACAATCACCCAATATAACACCCAAGTGAGCGCAGGCAGAGAGAGAGAGAGAGAGAGAGAGAGAGAGAGAGAGAGAGAGAGAGAGAGAGAGAGAGAGAGAGAGAGATAGCGAGAGCGAGAGAGAGACAGGGGGGTGGGGGGGGGGTGCTGGAAACCTGCATATATTACTGCATTTTACAAAAAAACAGAATCCTTTCATTTCCCTCTATAACATGACCTAATTCCTTATACTTGGGGGACTCAGGAGCATCTCTCCACTGTTCTCTCTGGGAGGAAAAGAAATGGCAAACTAGAAAAGTGCACAGATAATCAGGGCTTTGAGCGGCCTGAGGTAATATGCAGGTCATAGTAGAATGTTTCGCTTTTGCCAAAGATTGAAGGCGCTGGTTTTCATAGGTGAAGTGTTACCTGCACTGCCTTGCATATTTATTGGTGTATTAATACAAATCTGAATGAATGATTTGCTATTTGGAATTGTTTTGCTCTCTGTTCTTTTGAAAATACTCAGTCTGCATTGATGTGGAGCAAAAGTCAATATGGGTTTGATGGTAGACTCATATATTGTCAGCAATTCCCTATGGTCTTATGAAGATGAATGGTTTGTTTCTGTAACACTCAATTATACCCTAATTGGAAGATGAACATATTTTTGCACTCTTGTTAAGAATCACACAACATAACATATATAATTGTAAAATAATAATATTTTACAATTTACAATAATATTATTAACACACAGCTGTGTTTGTGTATTAATGCAATTTTCTCCTTCTGCCTGGATTATAATGTGATGATATGCCAGTGATTACAAGTTGCAATAGCATTGATTTTCATATGTTTCATGAATATTTTATAGAGAGAGAGGGAGTAAAAAAGACAGAAAAACATTAAAATGTTTTATTTATTTATTATTTTACATGTTATGGTTTCAAACTCAGAGCCCAGACAGAAAGTGTTCAAATGAATCCAACACACTTACTTTGTGCAAGAGTCAATGGACCATAATGCAAAGCATAGTATGTCAACAAAAAAGATGTTGCTCTAGGACAGGGGCCAGTTCCTCTTAATGTGTGCATGACAACTCCCAAACTTCAAACACAAGCGGAGAAAGAGAAAGAATGTAGGAACCAGGGAGAGGTTCGATATGCAAACAGCCATGGCAGGGCAACAGCGAGTCGTACACATGCTAATTTAAAAGAGTGTAACAGACACTTATCTTGAGGCAAATATAAAAAACTAAAAACAAACCGTAAATAGAGAAATAAACAGCAGAGGTTAGTTGTCATGGTAAGGAAGGGATGTGGTGGAGCGCTGCTTTACTGCTTCACTTGTTTTTTGTTATTTTGCCTTCCAACCTTGTAAAATATTAAAGGACTATTTCGATTAAAATAACATAATCAGCACTTCTGGCATTTACATATGAAGTGCATGCTTTCAATGGAATAATGGCTATGCTTAAGGACAGGACAGTAATGTTTATGTAGGCCTCCTCCTTAAATTGTCTGGGTCTTTGAATATTCTCTTTGTGTGTGACTGTGTATCGATGTGTGCCTGTGTGTTTGTGTGTATGTGCAAATGTGTGTATGCGCATGTGTGTGTGCATGTGTATGTGTGTGTGCCTTTGTGTGTTTGTGTGTGTGTTGTGTGTGTGTGTGTGTGTGGGGGGGGGGGGGGGGGGCTGGTTACACTGTAATGGATATTTAAGTTGTATGGAGATAATACAAATAATGGTGGCTTACCAGGTATGTTGTGACCACATCAATAGCATTAACATTTAATTTAATTAGTTTCACCAGAACACAATTAAATGAAATTCATTTAAAACAAATGTGACCCTCAAATACAATTAAAATATGTTTTCCATCAACCTACCGATTAGTTTTTGTTTATGTATACAATTAAAATACAAAGAGGCTGTATGTGTGTGTGTGTGTGTGTGTGTGTGTGTGTGTGTGTGTGTGTGTGTGTGTGTGTGTGTGTGTGTGTGTGTGTGTGTGTGTGTGTGTGAGAGTGTGTATGTGTGTGTGTGTGCATATACATATGCGTGTGCTTCAAATAAGTGATTGATTCAACAATGTTTATTAGAAAGTAAAAAAAGGTAAAGTAAAAATTAAAAAAATCCCCACAGTGTCTTCCACGGATCCCAGTGTTAGATTGAACAATTTTGTAAACAGGTCCTATAACAAAGCTATATCGGCATAATCTCAGTAGGTGTACTTTATATGAATGAAACACGTTTACAAATGAAGATGGGTGTATTATGTAAGAATCTAATTACGTTTGTATTATTGTTCAACTTATCCTAAAAGGGATTTAGCCTCCATGGTGCTCTCAATGGGGCTCCACTTTGTAAAAACCATGGCGCATTGCTTTTAGAAGTTTGTTTCCTGAGATAGAGGGACTAACGGTTCACAGGAGGACTACTTAATTACTAGCATAACGATTGAGGAAAAAATCGAATTCCATCAACAAAAGCAATTATTACAGCAGAATATTTAGGTTGTTTAATGTTGAGTCTAAAAAATAAACATTGATGTATTTATAATTTCTTATGGAACTTTGCACACTAGCGGCCTCTCTGGCCAGAGTTAGTAGCACCACAGAGCGTGGGGTCTGGCATGAGTGACATTGCCAACATGACGATTGACAAAAAGAAAATCGTTCAGAAGCAAGTAGCAACTATGTCTTCATGCCAGGTACTAGTGATATATTTTTTATTTGTTAAGTTACTAATAAACAAAAAAACGTTATTAAATATCAGTCCGGTTTTCATTTTGACATCAGGTCCTCTCATTGTACTTTCTTGCAATTGCTTGGCACATGCCGGATTAAATTAGACAGCATGATTCCCTGGGTCGATTGAGTCATGGATGGACATTTAGTAACCTACATAGATTAACATACAAAAGCAAAAATGTGCAGTGAAAAGTTACATAATGAAGCTTTAAGTCCTTGACAATGTTTGGGCTAACCCCGGTGACTATGGAATGTGAACTCTACAGAATATGTCTTACATGATTGGATGGAAATCCCAAACAGTACAGTTGAGAAATGTGTCTGACAAACAGTGTATGGTAACGCTAAAAGGTCATAACCAAGCCAGGAGACAAGAAATGTTGGCCTTCTGTCTCTCTTTCTTGCTCTTGAATATTTTGATGTCCCTTTCTCCTCCACCTCCTTCTCATTTTATGACTAAGTCCTATTTTGTTTCATTGTCTTTCTTTTTTATTTAAAATTCTCATTTCAAGCCGTGTTATCTCTTCAAACTAAAGTTGCCTAGTTTCCTCCAGCCACATGGACATTTATATCCACAAATAAGACACCATGAGAAGCCTATTGTTCTGGCATCTTAAGGAATCACCATAATAGTCACTCACAGACTAATCTATTATATGGTATATATTTGTTAGATTTTATTAATGTAGCCGGGCTGAAATTCAAATTGAGAGGCAGGTTCCTAATTTCCAACAGGACAATCAGTGTTTGCACAGCAATGTCATCAAATCACTCATTGAGTTAATTATTGCCATTGTGTTTGGCTGAGCGAAGCACTTCAGTCTATTGTGTTCCATTCATTTCCCCAAATAGAATGTGAGCCACAATCAAAAACAATGAAACGTTGACCTGGCATGCTAATGCTGTATTAGGGAGTGAGGTATTGAAAACGTGTTTAGACATGATAAGAGGTTTCTTCTTTTTTTTCTTCTTTTTTTTGCATCTCGGGGCCAACCTGCATTCAATCATGCACTGTTTGGCTACTTTTGGTCTAGTGTTGGGCTCTCTGTCATGTTCCAGCTAGGGTCCGCTCAAACAGTGGACAATAGCACCAACACTTAGCTTTTCACTAAAAATAGG
Source organism: Lota lota (assembly GCA_026745465.1). NCBI lineage: Eukaryota > Metazoa > Chordata > Actinopteri > Gadiformes > Lotidae > Lota > Lota lota. The sequence goes on along the minus strand of JACYXH010000479.1, from coordinate 13,945,226 downwards.
AAATCTGTGAGTCACAAAGCACAATCTGTTCTGTTGAAATGTGTTTGGAAAAAAAGGCAGTTTGGAGAAGAAAAATATCGTGTGTATTTGTAAGTATATTTATTTTCATATTCCATATCTGCCATCCCATTACCAAAAATACAGTTGGGGTATTACACTAATAATTAACAATATAATATCGATATATTATTATTATTATAGGTCTCTGTTAGTATTTAAATGCATCCTATAAATGCACCGCATAAATCCTCATATGTGTGTTTTGTTTGTTTGTTTGTGTGTGCGTGTGTGTGTTTATTTTGCATGATTTTCAGCGTTATCACTCCAACTGACGTATGATTGCATATGAACAGCAGGTTAAACCCTCCTTCTGCTAACTTACTGACAAACTGGCAGACAGACAGTTGTATAGAGAGACAGACAGACAAATAGACAGCTAGGTAGACAGACTTGCTCTTGGTTTTGGAGGCAGCCAAAGCAAATCACAGATGGCATGTTAACCATGGGGTCAAATGAATAAGTATATAGACATCATACAGCATATTTTAGATTTAGATTCATACATTTATTTTTTACTGTCCGCTGTCATGACATCTCCTGCTAGAAGCATATTCATTCCTTCAGACTACTACTTTTATTCCACCTCTTACTCCCTTTTCATAATATTTCCATTGCTTTCCCTTTGTCTTTCAGGAGTATTTATTTGTTTGTGTTTCCTTGCATGTATACCATGACATTATAGGCTCAAATTATAACAAATACTTTTGAATATCCCAGAATATCCCTCACATAGCACTATCCAACATTATTTTAAATGTGGTACCTTTTTAGAAATGAACAGAAGAAAACGAGGAAGGTTCTTGATGATTTTCTCCCCAATGAATAGTGTGCTTTATGAGTTAAATAGTGCACTTTGATTAAGTGCTTGGTTTAAACTGAAACATGTAGGACTTAAAAAAAAGCCATTATGTTCCATTATATGTTTTCCATATTTACAAGTACTCTAAAATGTACTCTAAAAGCTCCGTGAAGATACGAGATCTATACAGGTGAACGTTGGGGTGCATTTAGGGAACAGATGAAGAGGGATTCTTTAGACCAGAGGTGTCCAGAAACTATTAAACTATCTTTATTTTGCAGTGGCACAAGATGATCAGAGCACTCCATTCCAATCTTCCTCCAATGGGACACTGCTAAAGGGTGTTCCATTGTGCTATCTCGGATCCAGCAATCCAAATATATTATAGCAGAAATTCTGGTGGAAATGCTACAGAGCCTGGGCCAGAAACAAAATCTCTTTCAACACAGGGAAAAGTTTATTAGTGCTGGCCGAGTTTGTGTTCTCTGTCAGCCAATTACGCGCTAACAGATCCCCACCTCATGATTGGTCCAAAGAAATATGAAGCGAAAGAAAGTGAATTTGATTTTAACAGCCAGATTTGGCTGGTCTGCTATCAGACTTTGAATATAAATTGAAAGACATCTGTGATTTGTGACACTAGCCGTTGTATGACATGGAATAGGCTATCTTCCTATATCATCTATTACAAGCAGTGGTAGGATGGGTCTGTTACTGAACTTGTCAAAGACACTGGGATGGATATGGCTCTGTGGAACAAGTAGCCATCATCGCACTGCAGGGAATCCAAGAGATATGGCAGCATCTACTTTAAACATTATAAAAGTCATCCACTGACTGTGCAACACTATAACGATACATTATAATGTTGTAGCCTAAAGTGAAAGTGAAACTAAACTGAAAGTGAAACAATGATTGTTCACCCTCTATTCTGGTCAGGATAACTGTGTGGTTCTTTGATTGTCAGTATCTCTCACGAAACATAGACATGTTTAGGTTGTCTGGAAACATCTCCCTGCAGGTTTAATGAGGTAGTCTTGGCCCGGGTCAGTGACGGCATACACTGTGCTTGTGATCATTACCCTGATTATTAACAGTTAATAACAGGTCTAAACAGCTAATAATAGAACCAGGCTTCGGAAGAGGACACTGTCAAAGAACATCAGCAGCAGCAGCAGCAACCGATAGCGTTACAAATAGTCTTATAAATTCCATAGAGATTATGAGGAAATACATAAGAATGCATACATTGTTATATGTTCATATACATATGAGGCTTTAAAGATATTTTCTTTAATAATGTATGTTCCTGTGTGGATGAAGTGAATATCAGCTGAAGCTAAGAAATTATTATCAATTATTAACACGTCATCTTCACCACAAATATTTTGTGAGATCTTGAGCATAAGGGAACAAAGAAAGAAAGACAGACAAACAGATTGTAACCTTCTTTTTGATTTACTTATTCATTCAGATAAAATTATAATTTATGTTGTTGGGAATAGAAGATGTCACAAACATAAACATGCTATGGTGAATTCTGCTTGCAGTCGCTTGTCTTTTGATATATTGTGGCATCATTTTTCCATGTGAAGGAATTCTAACTGCACTGGTCATCATCTTTTATTTAACACTTGTTTTAACATCGCCCCTGCTTGACGTAGATTAATTGGAGCAAGTTTTTATTGTAAAGACCCTCTCTACCTGTAACATGAATTTGTCACATAAATGCAGAGTGGACTCAAATCAAAACGACGCAGTGCATCAATTATTACATTCCGATTCAGTTTGCTTTGATAGAACCACTGCCCGCACCAGTTGAGAGTTAATTCCCACTGTAACTTCAGCAGCCATACATATTTTACATATTTTACATATCGCACACACATACACATCCTGTTTACACGGCTCCCATTTATCATAGTCGATAACTTTATGGATAGGTTTCTCAATAGGTGAGCAATATTAATCACACACAAATCCAATATGAAACAGATCCGAAACACAGGTTTCTCCAATCTGAGCGGGGAAAGCTCATGTCTTGAGTAAATATTGCATGCAGATAAAGTGTGAGGGTAAGCAGAAAAGGCAATAGGAGTGAGCCCACATTGCAGAGAACAGATTCGCAGGACTCAGCACTTTGGCCCAGTCTGATGTGTTAGATTATACAGAGGCTCTGTGTTCTTGAGGAAAACACTGATGTGCTGGCGCATGGGATAGGCATTGGATTCAATTTAACGATTTAGAACAATTCCCACACACACACACACACACACACACTGACACCGATATACCACATTTTTAGCCACGATAGCAGCAGTTGGTACAGCCTTTGCGTTGAAGTATTCATAATACTACACAATATTTAAAGCATCGGGTGATAAATGTACAGCAAGCGGTGCAATGGAGGACAGTGCTTCATGGCCTGGTACCTCACAGATATTGTGAACATTTCGTTGTCGCAGCATGGGCAAGCTCACAACAAGCCTAGACACATACACAGACACACACTTTCGTTTATTTCCCTCTTTATCACTCCATAGAACAAGTTGCACTACTCACAAACACAAAAAAATAACTGGAACGATGAAGTCTCCAGGCCCCCTCAACCAGCAGCGTGCTGCGCTGTTTGCGTGCTGTCCCAAGAGTCAGCAGCTACTGGTGTAGGGAATGGGAACACTACGATAACAAAGACAATTCCAGCCATCAGACCGAGCAGCACTGCACATTCAATGGAAGAGTATTCAAAACATCACTGCATCTTCTGGCCAAAGCAAAAATAGAAATATTGTAGCACATTTCTCTGACAATTACCCCCCAGTTTTCTCCCCAGCTTGTACGGAATTGATTATTTTGTCCTGATGATCTCAATACAAGAGAGTTTAGGCATGGTCCTAATTAGTTATATGTATGATTTTTGTTTTGTTTTTATCAGCTGCTGAGTCTGTTGCTGGCTCTTTGTCAAATGTGTGGGTGCCAGACAAAAATGGAAGCTAAGTCTTCCCCTCAATCATTTAAATTAAGCTGTTGATACTTTGCAGCTTATTTTACATATATATCTGTTCAGGGACATGGCATCCAGGTCTTGCAGGTCACTCTCGCATTTCTCTTTTCACCGGATGGGGGAGATTAAAGACATTTGTTTTCCGAGCTAGCTGCAAACTTAACTTTGGACAAGCTCTGTCCAAAGTGCAAGGTCCTCAGCGTGCTATTCAAGGGAATAGTCATGAATGGACGTCTTGCTGCTTGAGTTTTATGTGTTTTGCCTCCTCCATGCCCTGCATGTCACTTTCCTACTTAAAGAGCCACACGGAGCTGCTGAAGCACGGGTTAACTGCTGAAAAGAAAATTGATAATATCACTCATCACTCAAAGAATATCATATTATTTTATAACAATGTATTTGAGATAGCAGCAGTATATATTTTAATACACCAAGTCTTTAATAGAACCAGGCCTATTGCCTGAATAACTCAAAAAGGGCTTACTTGGTTGTACTACTAGATTTGACTTTGCAGTAGCAAGTGTACTTCATCTAGAACCTACTAATACAAAAAAGAGTAAAGGACAATAAAAGTACTCTTTATGATGAATCATGAATCATAATTTATAGTGCAAATGGAATAATAGCCAGAATTCTAGATTACATGATGACATGAATGAACGATAACTAAATTAAAATAGACACCCAATTGCATATGAACCCCCATTATTACAGTTGCATTGATGTAATGATTCTGACAGGTCCCTGAAAAACAAAAGACACAATGCAGACAGCATATCATCAGATTAAGGTAATTACTCCAACACTGCTTTCCTAATCTCGTTATGCTATGACATAATACAGTGGCTTCAGGAGTCAACGCATGATGTCACGTGATGCCCAGAGCGGGATGATATTTTTTTAATTATGCATCTTGCTCTTCAAACGCTGTTCGATGTAAATGCATTTATCTAACAAGAGGGCACGCGCAAAATGCCTACATCATGCTTGCAGGCATCCTCTGATTTTAGCGTAACAACAAGACACAAACATTGCTTGCTATGATTGGGAGGTGGTTATGGGAAAATAGAAATGTTCAATGTGACCCTGCAGCTTGACAGGTAGATGGTATTTTGACAACCGGGTGTATCAGTGAAAAAGTGACACACGTTTGCTTAATAGTTAAGACTTGACAAAATGAAACATCACTCCTTAGCATATAGAGCCTTGGTAGAGATCAGAGGAATGGCAACAGAGTAATAATTCATCAGCTATTCAGATGAACAGTGCATGCATACCATTCATACCATTGGTTTGAGGCTAGTTAGATACATTTTGTATTGGATATATATCATTATCGAATACTAAGTGTATCTAACTAACCCAAAAATCACATCGAATAATTGAACTAGAATTATTACTATTTCATAGTTGACCGTTCTGATACAATGCGTGGTTGACCTTGATTCTGCATCTTTACGTTCTTTCAGTTTCCCCAAAAAGTATTCCAATGGCCGCATTTTTTTGAATATTGTTAACGACCAATCATATCTCACATACCTCATAGCGCATTTTTGTTCGTTTTTGTATTGTTATTGTTGCAATACTCTAGGTCTCTCCCGCAGACAGTGAGTGCATGTGAGTGCAAAATATTTTTTGTTCCGGTATTGACACCGTAAAAAGAACCAGCAAATTCCCAAAAGCAAATTTCTAGCTGATGAACGGAAAACAACAGTGTTTTTTTTCCGGTTGAAAAATCCGACAGGTCTTCTGAGATGTCTGTATCTTAACTCACCAAAGTCTCAGTGTTCACAAGCAATGCCAAGGGCTCCTGATAACAGATATATTCTAACGTGTGTAGCCTACATAGAATAGGTTTGCTTTTTCCTCAGAAAAAAAGCCTTTATTTATAGAGGGTCACTGAACTTACATTGTGGTAGCAAGGGAGAACTTGTGCGTCATGCTATCAACATTTTTTTTTCACAACAACTTAATGTCAAATGTCTTGTAATTTGTCTCCATTATTGCCACATTCTAAATGGATTAGTTTATTCCTACTTGTAAGTGTTGTCTGCCTAGCAAGCGGCAGATAAACACTTACCTCTGGACTATAATTTGGTAACAAGATCCTGTTAAACAAAAGGAACAGATTCCTCAGAATTGTGATTAATGTGGCCATTGTACATTTTCTGTAAAACATCTGTGTTAAGCATAAACCAGGTAGATTTAAATGCAAGAAAGTTACTGCCCAAGGTCAGGGATTTGTTTACTATCTTGGCTTCATCCATCCTTACCGATTAATCGTAACGATTGATTATGCGGATCAGTGCAACAGGAGGGCTCTGTGACTTGGAAGTCACCGGCCCCTTAGGTAATCTTAAATCTGCCGTTCGCTAGGTACTTAATAAGAAAACATGGTCACATTTGATTTGATTGTTATTATTGAGGATAAGACATACATCAGCAATTAGAAAAGAGGAAAAATGGTACATAAAAGAAGAGAATGACACCAGTGTTTACTATGTCTGCCTTTGTCTATCTTCATTTGGTTCTCATAAGTCATTATTTTTATTACGTTTTCTTCACTTTATGATTTATTTTACATCTGTGAAGTCAATAGATACCATAAGGAGAAATCAACATCACAACAGAGGAATTAACGGTGGTAAGGATGCAGAACAAAACAATTTATCTGCATTGGTTGCAGGCTACCCCTTCTATATTACACCCTGACTGCATGGTTTCTATGGAGACCAATGTGGGTAGTGGTTGAAGGGAGATAACTCATACCTGCTCAGGTTGTGGATATACTGAAGGACATGCTTTGATGTATCACATTTATCATCTTGTCGGCCTTGAAAATGCCAAACTTGCCAGACAATACATTTTGATCAAGTCCTTGTCTACTCTATATACTGTATAGAGCAGTGTGTAATTATTCTAAAAATATCTGGCATAACATTATTGAATAGGAAAATTGGTATTCAGTATGTATTCAATTGATAATTGCATAGTAATATAAAGTATGTGTACATATATTACACGCATACATTATTTTACTAAAACATAGCAAGGGACCTAGTGAGAAATTAAAAGGAACATCACTGTAAATCCATACCCATTGGAAATAAGTACTTTGCATTTGTATTTTCAGCCCTTGGGCAATGAGGTTAAGAGGATTTCTCCATCTCAAACTTGGGTTGCACCAGCAATGCGCTAATTAGCCTCTGGCGCCTGCATTCCTTAACGTTTGTTTTTTAACCAGAGAAGGTAAAGTAGCCAATTTTGGAAGACCCATGCTCATCCAACATGCCCCCTTGAATTGGAATGGAAAAATGTCAAGTGTACTGCTTTGCATAACGCAACGGGAATTTCAAAATCCTGCCGTCACCTTGCAGAGTAAGCCAAGACAAGCCGAAGCACTAAATTATTTACATATTCCAGTGGTATATAAACATCACAGTTATATGCCTGTCTGGATGGAGAAAGCTACAGACATTCCAAACAGCTGTTATATTACAATGTTCAGTTTTAGACCATTTCATTGTGTCTTGAGAACAAGAGGAAGATATCACGATAATCAACGTCAATACTTTGAAATCCCACATCCCCGTTTACACCAACATACGTCAATGCACCTGTCAGGCCAGTTACACTTGTGGCAGTACCTAACTTATTGATTATTTAATAGATTTTGGCAGCAGTCAATAGTGATGCAAAGGTAAAATGTTGACATTTTCCCTTGGACACTGCTGTAATGTGTTACATTTTTAAAATGTAATCATCAATCTAGTCTGACAATCTTTCAGACTTTTATTGTCACCAAATCCATGCTACAAATACTTAATAAGTTAGATGACTGTAGCTCCTTAAGATATGACAATATTTACTTGTTTACATACTGAACCCCTAAATGGATGTATATTTGTATTGGCTGTTTGTTAAACAAGATATAATCATATTAAAATGCTCATATGAAGAATTTGTTATAGAAATTAGCAAAAAGAGCAAATCATGTGGCTTACTATAATTCTGTTCATTTTTATGTTTCTCCTATAGAACCATGGGTTACCAGAAGTATCATTATCATCAATGTTGCCTACCTATTGGTCATTGAAAAACGTAACCAAAGGGCAATTGCAAGATTAGTTCAAAATAGTGTTTCCAATATATTGCTTTTGGAGAGCCAGGAAACATCTTCAATAGCTTGAAGTGGTAAAGGTCTGTAGCATTACTTGAAGTGAACCTTTTTATGTGTTACAGGGGTTATAGGCTTTCTCTGAAATACCAATATTTAGTAGATAGTGCCCGTGAGGAGAAACCATACAAATTGAATATCATGTTGTCAAGTGCAATTGTTTATGAGGATATGTGATCATTGCCACCCATAGGAGACAGACTGCAATGCGCTTGTTTTCAGGATGAGCAAATAAATAAAGTAAGAAAGAAAGCAATCGTCCCCAGTATAACTTAACCTTTGCAACGAACCCAGTAAATAAGTATTTTTCACTTTGTGTCTTCAGTCTTACTGAATGTTACAATAGCTGCCTAGAATAAAGTGTCTGCAGAAGAGTAAACAATGACTGTACAATCTACCATTGTATTCCTTCCTATATCTCAAATGCATAATGTTATTTGCCAGTGCAAATTTACATGATACACTGACATAGTGATCTGACATTGCAATTCTGTAACATGGCCGAGAATGCAAAGAAAACTCTGTTTCTGCCATTAAAACAAGTTAGCATTGTAGTTGCTCCTCTACAGTTAAATAGTAGGGCCTATAGATTTTGGATATAATTATTTAGCAGTGTCATCAATCTAGGTGATGAAATATGTCTGATAAGATAAAAAGAAACAGAGAACACACACACAGAGAAAACATACTAATCCCTTTACCATCAAATAAAATTAAACATGCAGAGTCATTATTTAGCCTGCTGTGGCTGCTGATTTGATCAAGCCACAGGCAGAAAAGGCTGATTGCTTGGAATGCTAATTAAATCAACTGTCCATTAGAAATAAAACTGAATTCTTTCAGGAACCACTTAAAATGGAATAACTTGCTTGATCATTGATGCTTCTAGTTCTGCACCTAATCTGTAAAAGAGGGGATATCCTGTATTTCTTGACCATCGGTGCAGCGGGTGAGGGAAAAGGAAGTATATGGTCATGACTTACTCATAGCACTGCAACATGATAAATCCTGATGGCTCGTGCAGGTACTAGGTTTATTGATCTTTACTTAAAATATATAGACCTCCCGTGCTATCTGTACTCCTTGCTGATATGAGGCATAGGAATGTAAAAAATGAGTTGCAGAAGCCTTCAGAAAGAAGGTCAAGTCTGTATTATTGATTTGACTTGTTCCTTGGACTGCCATGCTTCAGTGTGTGTGTGTGTGTGTGTGTGTGTGTGTGTGTGTGTGTGTGTGTGTGTGTGTGTGTGTGTGTGTGTGTGTGTGTGTGTGTGTGTGTGTGTGTGTGTTTGAATCTAGGTAAATAATTGAAATTCATTCCTCTCATGTTTGAAAAGCCTTGATTAATATGAGTATGGTAGTTTAGGAGTTTGACTTGACATGACATGAACAAAGTCAGTTTTCCACACTCATTGCCTCCCATGCAGGGTTGGGGCAGTAGCCTTGGGGCTCTACCTAGGTGACCTTTTGAGGCAACTACCACTGTAGGGGCTTTTAACATTGGGTTTTATTATTGTTCAAATAAATGTTATGGTGCGTACAGCAATAAGCATCTGAACATTGAACATGGAGAATTAAAAAAAAATAACAATTATGGGGACAATAGCTTCATCTATGAAAACAAAGCCCTAAGTGGGGGAAAAATGCATGAAATACAAACACAACAACAAACAAAAATTCATGTTTGAAAGAGCCAGTTAAAATTATTTCCTGCCAGGACTTGTTCCTCCAAGCATTCTGTGCAGTTGAGCTAACTGGATTCTTGCTGAGCAACAGACAAATCCGTGGTTTTGAAATATTTGTTTCCATGTTGTGAACATCTTGGTTATTACCAACGACAGTTGTTGGTTTGAATGCAGCCATTATCCTGCATTTCTGAATGCATAAGACACTATGCATTTGTATAGGGTTACAGACAAAGTCCAGAGTAGGACACCCAGCCTCAAATAATCCCCAAAAGCTGCTTTAATTGAAAATGCCGTTTTTTTTTCAGATCTTTGTAGCATAGTTTAGCATAGGAAAGAGGTAGCCAGGTTGTCCCCTTAACGGTATTCACAGTGGACACCAGAAAAGAAGGGATTTTAGTGTCTCATCACCATTATTATGGCCAGACAGTGGGAGAGAGGATAACAGAAAGTACTGTTAATGAGTCTGTAACTTGTAGTATGTTCCCTTCCCAATACCATTCTGTTTTCCTAGTCATGTCAAACCCGCCACAATCTTAGATTCAGAGATCAATGTAAAATGTTTTCTAATAAATATCACAATCAGATCTCTCTCAGTAATTTATAAACGCATTTCCTTATTCTATTGGGGGTGATTACTTTAACAATCAAATAAAAAAGTATAATAAGCACAGGGATAATAAAGAGAGAAAGTCCAGGGCCAATGGTAGTACTATAAATGGCCTGGGAGTGAGCGAGAGGAATCAAGATGTCTGCTGAAGGCACAATACTCTGCTTGTTGGCCCATGTCTTGTGAGGGTGGGGAGAGAACATACAATGCAATATTCTCTTTGGAATTTATTCAGTGTCTCTGTTCCGATACTATCTAATTTGATGTTGCTGGGCTGCCTTACAGTGCCAATCAGCCCACCACTCTGGGTCCCCCAGTCTCTCCATACATCTCTGCTGCTTCTATCTGCCACTACACATCCATCCGTCCAGTCCCCAACCCACCCACACACACACACACACACACACAAACACACACACACACACACACACACTCTCTTCTTCTCGACCACACCACTGCCACCTTCTTTTTCCCGTTCCCTTTGTGGTGTCTTCTTCTCCTGCTCTTACTTTGCCCAAGGCTTTTGTTAGGTTTTCTTTGGTAGCAAATGCTGAGGCAATCCATGAACTTGATGCACAGATTAAGATTGGTAGGGAGAGCACAACGACGGCAAGACATGGGAGATGAGAAAAGGGAGCAAGAGAATATGATCCCGCATGAACGCACGTGCACACATGCTCATGAACACACACACACATACATAACCCCCATATCCCAGCATGCAAGAGCCAACAGGAGGAGAAGAGAGAGAGCCACGCTGAGAGTGAAGAGGGAGAATACTGATGCAGGCGGTGAAAGAGGCAATGAAACAGATGAGGGAAGCTGTGCCCTTATCCACTTTCTTTCCTTATCTTTTTTTTTTTTTTACTGGGGATGTTAACCTTAATAAACCTTATAATGGCAGCGCTAAACGAACGCTAAAGCCACATTCGATTACAATGGCTACATCCAATATTAGGAATCCTGACTTAACGTATAGATCTTTAAGACATTACTGTTACTGTTAGGTTTCCATGGTAAGGGCTTTGCATCCTAAAGGCAGCTCCTCATAAAGCGTTTACCACTCGCTGGCTCATGTGGGTCAGAGCATCCGGACCATAATGGCCCTAATTTGTCGATAAACACGGAAAAGTGGCACGCAGAGCCCTTCCGAGCGACACAAACGGGAAAACACAGTGTCCACTCTGGCAAGTATGAAAGTATTAAAAAAATTAAAACCACAACAGTTTAAGAGTCAAATATGAGAAGGTCACTGTGTTTTCCGGCCCGTTGCTCATCCTAAATGGGTCCCTGTGGTCTAAATTAGGATGGATGGTGTGCTGTAGACTAGAGGATTCACCGGTCTGAGCCTCTCAACAAGCCAAGTGAAGACAAGGTCAAAGGAGCACCGATGCACTCATTTTCAAAGAAAGACCCGTTGTGAGTAGGTTTAGTGCTGTGACGTTGTGGGATTTGTTCTACAAATTGGAGTTCCTACAGTGCAGGGGAGGTGAAGGAACCTCGCAATGCAGGTGTCCCAGAGAAATTGGTCGTCCCAATGTCTGTCCATTAAATCTCTTCAGCTCGCTTCTCTTTGGAGTCGATAAAATCGGAAAATTACATATTACACAAAAACACCTTTACTACAAATGGAGTTTATTATGTGGTTGATACCATAGGTTGATGACAATGGGCCACTGCTATCTGCGTTTTATGTGAGATGGCAGCTAACAGTAAGTGTGGAACTAAGTACACATCTGCAGCGAATGGAACTAGTACTCTCGGGTATGAATACAGGTAGAATCCCCTCACCAAGAGCCATGCATGTATGCTCCTGTCTCCAGTGGTCATGTGGATCCCATTGGCACGCTAGTGGAACCACCATCAAATAAAAGTCTAATCTTGTGAACCAAATCAGGGAGCTGGCACTTGAGAGGAAAATCTCTGCAGTGCTCCAGTTGGTTTTGAAACTATGCTAATGAGAGTAGCTAACTCTTTGCGTCGAGCCAGCAGCAAACACAAGACAAAGTGGACTATTAGCTTGAGAAGGTTCTGATGTTTGGTTATACATGTTTGTAGATAAATAACAAGCATGGCAGCAACATTCACAGAAGTCTTTCAAATTATTCTGAAGTATCTGATGATGAGAGAGAGAGAGAGAGAGAGAGAGAGAGAGAGAGAGAGAGAAACAATGCTTGAAACTAGCCACAGGAATGTCATTAATTAATTATGGGTTTAGCAGACGGGATTATTGTAGTAATAGTACTAGAGTATCTTCTTTATATTTTGATATTTTTCAAATTTGTACCCCTTCCATTTACTGGACATTGTTAAAAATAAACTTTATAAAAAGCTCTATGCCCATGTCTATGTAACACCTTTTATCACCAGCATAGCAATGGTTGGTTTTGTAATTGTACTAAGAAAGTGGTTCTGTTCGTTGCAGAAAATGCTTATTTTATTATTTACAGTAGACATATTTTGGGTACAATTAACGGAAAGCATAAAGCATTATAAATGCTGAGCTGGACTATGAAGCAAGCTTTTTAGTTGATCTTACATTGCTGGGCCCTACCACATATCCAATAAGATTGCAATGAAAGCCTACATCCTGAAAAAAAAGAAGCTTTTAAAGCTGCTGCCTACCTACTTTGTAGAGCAGAGCCTTAGTTTTTTTGTGAGGTGTTAACTCAATTAGAAAGACACTTCACAAATAAAGCTATTCCTAGTATGCAATAAACATTTATGTTTATTGCAACCCGTGAGAAATAACTATTTAGGGTTTACACTGGAGTTCAGCAACGGCCAGGGCTCCAAGTGGCCCATTTCACCGTTGAAATCCCAATCCAACGTTGAGCGATTCTTTTTCATCCGGTAGTGGCTGCACGTGCGGGGAGGAGCAAGGCGTTGTGTTTATCAGTGAGACAGCGCCCCAGTCGGTTTCATATGACCAACAGTGAATCGCACTTTCCTCGTGTTCGCGCACTCCTTCTTCCTTGAGTCTGACATTCTCCCGAACACTCGATGAGACGTTCCGTTCGGCCGCAGCAGCAGCAGCAGCAGCAACAGCAGCAGCAGCAGTCGCGCTCGTTCTTCATCGCACCGCTGCGGTAAGACAGAGAGGGACACGGCAGGAGGGACTTCGCTGTCAGTGTCACTTGTTTCTCCTCCAGCTGACATATCCAGGTGGTGTGTAACCATACCGACTTTCTCTCAGACGGACATTTTTTTTATAATAATAATAATAATAATAATAAAAGGGACTTAACGCGCCCCAGTGGGGGACATACTACAATCGCTCTGAGGACGGTCCCACATCCAAGGGAACAATAATAACTTAAGTGTATTGCTCCGTTATTCAATAGGCTACATCAGTGGCATTTGAAGAGAGCCTTCTTTTGAGCGAGGATGGGACCGCTTCTCCTTTCCATCGTCCTCTGTGTGAGCGCCGCTGTCCCGCACTTGGTGAAAGGTGAGTGGAAAAGTGATTGCATTGCGCGCTGTAGTCGTGTTCAATGTCAGTGGTCCCTGTGGCTTCTATTATGGAATTAAACCGTCGGCCTAATTATGTTTGATCGATGCCATTCAAACATGTATTTTGCCATCTGGCGAGCAGAAAATGACGTCGGGCGACTGTTGGAATTATTACTCGTGAGAATGTGTCTGTTTGAAATAGATCATAATTTACTGCCTGGTATTTGGAGCACCAGCAGCCTGTGTGTGGTTGAGCTAAATCATGTATTCACGTAGGCTGTTATTCCAGTTCGACAGACGTGATTTCCTAATCAAGATTTAAAAAGCCCATTTACTTTATTTATTTTTTTAATTTCTCTTTGAGGTTTGACTGAAACTATATAATAGGCCTATATAGTTTATATGCATAACATGTCGATTGACCGCAGTTTTCACAATCTTCCACTGAACGGGGAGACCTCGGCTTCTTCCAAAATAATCTGAGTTGGTGAATGGTGATGGTGAAGATTGATGTGACATGGTGGGCTATAGACAAAAGCTGTCTATCGTAATAATGTGAAGATTTTAGCGAAAGGAAGTCCTCTCATGGTAGATAAGTTTGTCACCCATTGCATGTCCTGCTTCTTTTTATTCTTCTTTTTTTTAAAGAATAATACCAGATTGATGATACCAATTTCACTATTTACCGAAAGATATAGGAACGATTTTGGATTTCTCCCAAATCAAATCGATGGGCGAATCAGCGATGATTGCGTCAAGAAGCCAAAGCAAAAGAGGAGGGGTATTTATAAAGTGTTCATTCTGTGGCTTCCCCTCCAACGGCTTGTCCCAAGAGCGGAAAGATTCCCGCCACAGGGACAGTGACTCACGTTAGGGGGAGGCTGACATTTTGGATCTAACATACAAAACAAGGGCAGTCAGTTCATACATTTTTACACAGACCAGTGTTCTTTTTTTCATCAAAAATGAATGACCTGAAAACAAAATCCATCTAGCAGCAACTGATCGTATTATTAACATTAAACAGAAATAGCCTGGAATGTAAATAACAGCAAGCAACAAGTGATCATGTTATTTGCATTCAACAGAAGTCCAAGCACATCTTCTCGAAAACACGTACATGCACAACTCTGCTACATCGCTGCGGCCTGTTGTCTCTTCCACAGCCAGCGACCTCACCTATGCTTGTCTTACACAGAATGATTTAGACTCTCTTCTGATCGTTGTTGCGTTATTATTATAACTTCAAGGACAGCTAGCATGCAGTCTTTCACTGATTCAGAATCTTTGAATGGTTTATTTCTTTTGTAACAACAATCCATGCAACACAGAAGGAGGCTATAGTACTCTCTTGTTCCGAACAGGACCGGGCCATTATAGCTACTAGGGGTGGGCGATATGACCTAAAGTTAATATCACGGTATGTTTCACTTGTTGGACGGTGACGGTATTATATCACGGTATTATTATTCTTATTTTTTTGGGAGGAGTAGCCAATCCTGTCCCTTTATGCAAATATAGTTACTATTTTGATAATATAATAAGTTAATGGTATGTCTCCTTATGAAACAGAGACATGGAGAATATTATTACTGGTGGCAGTGGCTCAGGAGGTCGAGTGGGTTGTCTGGCAACCAGAAGGTTGCTGGTTTGAGTGTCGAGGTGTCCCTGAGCAAAACACCTATCCCTGGCTGTCGCCTTGCATTGCTGACAATGCTGTTAGTGTATGAATGTGTGTGTCAATGTGAGGCAAAACATTTAAGGCACTTTGAGTGGCCAGCCACTGGTCTGAAAAGCACTTTATAATAACAGGCCATTTACTATTTTACTAGCATTTATTTAGCAACAGAACTGTATATGAAATGAACAGTATACAACAAAACGAAAATGTATTGAAATCATTGGATTTGTTGTATGAGAAGTTATAATTTGTGAACTGACTAATACAGACCACAAAGTGGCTTGCAAGTGTCAAATGGAAATGTCGTAAAAACCAGAATGTAAAGTGTACTCTTTGATTGCACGACTGAGATGTAAAGACAGTTGCCATGCACTTGTCATTGTAATGATTCGCAAAGATTATATATATGTATATATATGTATATATTTTTTTTTGTAACTTTATATTCCAAATGTTTGTGATCCACCTAAATGCCATCGAGATCGACCAGTTGATTGCAACTGACGGGTTGGCGACAACTGCTGTATACTGACAAAATATTCATACCACAACTTAACTTTTGAAGAAAATGAAATTGCTTACTTTTTAGAACTAGGCTATTATTGATTTACCCCGGTGATGACCGGTGAGGACCGGTGATGACCGGTGAGGACCAGTGATGACTATGACACCGGTGTCCGAGAGGTTAGAAAATCTTAACTTTGATTCGACAAGCATGGGAACCCATCTGATATATTCCATTGAATTTTGAGTGATACGCGATGCAGTGCCTTATCCAATCCAACATATGGGAAACATTTTGTCATGGCAGACAGCTGTTGGCACACGCACAGAGCTCACAGGGTCATGGGCGGGCCGTAGGGGCAGGACAAAACCAATAAAATGGTTCCATATTGGAGGACATTGAACTGGCTCTGATTTTTCCTCAGAAACTGCTTTTTTTTTGGGGGGGGGGGGGATTTATTCTGATGCTTATGTTCTAATAAATAATAGTGTGCTGGATAGAAAAGATCCGCGTGCCCAATTGAAAAGGTCTTCTATAGACCCTTATCCGAAAATTCAGCTTTCATTTGCCTGAGATCAGAAAGCAGCGTAGTTAACTTTGCTGCAGGTAAATAAATACTCAAATGCTTGGAACGTGTGTAGGCTAATTTTCATGATGCTAAAGGAGAATGTTAGTAGGCTAGTGCTCTATACACTGCAAACTGGTATTGCACTAATGCTGCATTAAAGCTACCTCGATACCATCTAATTACCAGTAAAAGGTTAACTGGTGCAGCTTGGGATTCAAGTGTGAATCTCTGAACCTTTGGTATCATTTGACACGGCTCTGGGTTGCAGAGATGGAGAAAACTGACGGCTGCATGGTGCCTGAACAGTAATGTGCATCTGTTGATTTAACAACCGTTAACTCGTAAATATCCTTTCTATCTTATGTCAGTTTTACTGTCCCCTCTTACGATAGTTAATCTCAAACCAAGACCAAGGAATAATACTTTTACTACGTTAGCGTAATGGCTAGTCTATTGTTATTTTAATAGTCTAGTCGACGAGTAGCTAGAAAAAGCTATATTACCCCTTTTCCAGTCGTCTAATGGTTACAGAAGGAAAATGGAGAAGTCTGTTCTCTTGATAGGATATTTGTGTTTTAAGAAGCAGATGTGTGTTACAGACTATTTGTCAGTTATCGTAAAAACCAGAAGAGTGTCATTAGCAGGTCAACAGCATGTTAATATCAAGTAACTGCCAGGTTTTTGGCTGAAGAGCAGGTTAATGACTTGAAGACACTCGGTCTGATCCACTGGGTCAGCAGCCACGCATTGCTCACGTTCACCCTTCTCTGCCTCGTCAGTTCTCTTTGAAGCGGGCCAGAAAAATGCAAAAGAAGTTGTCCACTGACTCTTTTTTTCCACAGTGTGCGGTCACCATGTAGAAGAAAGCTAGCGTGTAAGTGGGTCACGGCTTTCCCTACTGTCTTTCTTCATTTGGAAACATACTTGCCTCAGTCTCTTCTACACCAAGTGTGGTTCTAGAGCAGAGGGCTAGAAGACCGCTAGTCTTTCTCTTAACGGGCCACACACACACACAAACACCACGGCTGCCAGGCTGTCCTCTTGAAGCCTAACTTAATTCCCTCTGATGATAAAGCAGTCAACTTCTGCTTTATCATCTTAGGCCTTTTGAGCATTTTGAACAGAATAAACGACAATCAAATAAACAGCAAACACAGCCATTTGCAAAAGACTGATGATGAGATTTCCTTTTGTAAAAGCACTAGTTATGGCAACAAAGATGGACTCCTTTCATCCATGCATTCCTGTATTCTTGTGCAGTCAATATGTAACTATGTGGGGGCATTTGCAGCTTGGTAGTCCACAATGACAAGATGTTCATTTGGTATCACTAATTAGCTAGAACAGTTGTGGCAGGAACCTTTGGGAAAGGGAATAGACCAACATCTCTGTTGATTGGCCATCGCCTTATGGAACCCTGTAGCCTCGAATCCTGTCATTTGAAATTTGCCTCGAAATGCGCCACTCTGAATCCCATGCAGTACGTCACTAGACTTCATTTAACAAATCTAAGCGAAGTGTTGACTTATAGTATTTCTTAGCCAGGCGTGCGTTGCCTGTAAAGGAGAAGTGACTCTTTTGTGTTTCAATCAAGCACTGTAGTATATAGTATCACTAGTCTCCATGGATTATTTTCTCTTCCCAAAAATGCAAACTTGATCAACTTTGACCTTGATGGTGCATGACCTTAAGGCTGAAAAGTGGTGGTCTCTCACCCACAGTTTTTCTGTTATTTTGCTGATTATAAAATGCAAAGGAAACCAGAGCATAAGATGCTGTGAAAAAAATGTCCAGAGCATTACGTTTTATTGTGGCATGATATGAAATGTCTAAACGGCAATAATGATCTTATTGTACCAAAAAGGAGGAGGATCACAGAAGCACTAAGGTAATCAAATACCTTGGAGTGGGTGTTTACGCTACATTTTTGTAACCAGACTCACACATATTCATTTCTGACTAAAGGTAGACACTTTGTTAGCAGCTATCTGGCCGTGGGTACAAGAGGATCCATTGTTTTGTGGTTCAGACAATGCATTCCTTCTTCTTCTGGCTCCTGTACCTCTGTTCCTGCTGTCCCATTGTCTTGTATCAAGTCTGCCCAATTGGGCTTCCTATGAGCGAGAACTGCACATATGGAACCTGAATGCATCTGAACATGTAGTTAGTGTGTGTCTGTCTGTGTGCGTGTGTATGTGCAAGAGTGTGAATTCCAGTGCTGTTTATTTGTTTTTGCTATTATTGCAATAATTGTTCATTATAGACTTTTAAGTAAATGTACTACCATCTGCGTAGCCAATTGGAGAGCTTATTGTTAGTAAATTATCTAGTAAATTGTTACTAAATTAATGCACTCAAGTCTCATCCACTGTTCAATTACATTGTTTGCTTTGATTCCTGAGTGTGTGTATGTAAAGTAATTGCCGGATTGAATGTTTCAGCCCTTACTGTGATGATTGACAACCACAGCATTAGCGTAATGATAATGAGAAGGGAAGTCTTCATCCAGCTGACATGAAATACTTTAAGGGAGATATTATACCATGGCAAAGATTGCATCTTCTATACAATTAATACAAAATATAAACTTCAAGGATAAGCGATGCTTTGTGAGAAGTATGATGCCTGGCTGCATACAATGAAGGTTATTTATAATTTACTGTTCCTTACTTTTACTAGTCACATGCTAAGCCTACATTTATTGCAAAGTTATACTTTGATGGTCTGTTTCATTCTTTAATTTAAATGATTTTAGCTGGGTAATGTGCAACATTTTAACATGTAATTGCACCACTTCAGTCAGAAACAGGAGAAAACATATATAGAGTACCTGTAATGATAAACTGTAGTGCTTAAATGCATACAGAGTGTCACAATTTATTTAAAACTGTATTACATTCACCAGGTTATAAAGGTTATGGACATTGCAAGGATGCCTTTTTAATAATAGATACCTACAATCTACTGATAACCTTTACAATGTTGTGAATGATATAATCTTAAATCATAGGAGATGGGGCATCCAACGCTATGCACATCAACCATGCTAAACTCAAATGCCAAGCGTGTTGGAGGGTAATGGATGCATAGCCCTGCTCCCTAATAATTTACTTCATTTGGATTGATACAAATAGAAAGAGATGCTCTATTTTTCTTTGCTGGATATGGTGCTATTTTTAACAATGTTGTCATTTAGCTTGTGTTGTCATTCATACAATTCATGCCAGATTTGACATGAATGAGGACAGGAAACAGGGTTATAGAGGTTACAAGGATAAGCATAGAGAAAATGCCCACGAAATTACTTTACTGTGGGACATAAATAAGAGATAGGGAGAAAGGTTCTTACAGTCTGTCAGGAGGAACATTTGAATTCTCTATTGAAAATTTATTTCATTTTATTTGACAATACGATGACAAAGTAGATAATTTATTACATAAATAAAGAATGAAATTTGAACTCAATTTTAAGCATTCTATTGACAGAAAGTCCTTTACTAACATACATGCTTTTTAGTAGTAAAAGACAAGACAGTAAGCCACTTACTGTATTGTCTCTGTCTGAAACTAGGAAAACTGATAGTGAGACACACGGATCATGATCGTTTTGAAGCTCTGACAATTTTGGGAGCGTGCAGTCTGACTCAAACACTGATCCTCTAAGTGCTTAATTAAGGCAATGACAAAATGTTGACAAGCCCTTTGTAAAAAATAAAAGAAAAAATGGAAGTCTTAATGCAAATGTCAGCATGTGGCAGCAGTAACAAGCATGGAAGGGATCACGCTCGAACATGAAAGTGGCCATTAGAAAGTTTCATCTGTCGTGTCAGTTGGGTTTTAAGTGTGCTTAGTATCCCTGGCTGAGAGCAAGCTACAGCCTTTCCTTTCAAGCCTAGACCAGTCCGTTAGACCTCATGGTGGCATTAATCCCATCAAATCACAATGATTACCCCACTTCTGGACCTGGAGTTCATGGATTCAGTGATGTGGGCCAAACGCTGAATGGTTGTTTGCAGAGATGAGATTTTCTTTTTTTTTGTAATGTTACAAATACAATTCTTGCTTCATGATTCAATTAACTCAGTGGTTTTGTCATGGGAAACAGATTTGGGTCTGGCTGGTCTGGTGGCGATAAATATTTTGGCACACTCGAACAGATGTCACATGGAGGAACATTTTTACGTTAAATAAATATTAACATTTGACTGCACTTGGCAATGTCTTTCTCCCCTACAGTTGTTCTTGAGTGTACTTGACTTTTGTATCCCCTGAACTACAGAAAGGTCAAAGTGCCTTTGATGAGTTTTTATTTAAGCTTCTATGGTCAAGTTCCCTGCTAAACAGACAGTTTACGTTTAGATAATGTCTCCATTCCCTATATAGCGTACTTGCAGTTTAATAGATATGTCTGTACTGGACTGTAGCCGCATGCGTTATACAAAGTAGGCTTTAGGGGGTTAAGGCTATGAGCTTTACTTCATTCTGATAAAATCTCTCCATGGTCCGCAGGAAAACCATCCCATTTGCAATAAACCCAATCTATTTATTTGGGATCAAATGGGTGCAGGTAGCTTAAGATCCTACCTCATACAAGCTCTACGAAAATGGCAAAAGCTTGTTTTAATCATTCAGAAATATTGCAGCCTGCATAATTTGCAGGGTTAAAAATAAATTAATAGATAACATAATATATTAATATATTCATACTGAATATAATGTTTGTTGCATCTAGGTTTTGACATGCGGTCCCGGACCAGTCTGGCAGCAATTCATTGGATATATATCTTTCTTTGAGCTTAAACTAGCTAGCCTCGGCGATAGCTGTATACCAAAATGTTCACCGATGTCTAAGCTACAACTCTGTTGAAGGTTTATTTTTTTGGGACTTTGAGCTTTTCCCCGAAAGCGAGGGGTACATGATCTAAATCCACAGAAAAAAAACTGCCAGTGAGAGTTCTAGAATGCACGAGTGGTTAAGGTAAAGTTAGCTACGGTGAGCTAACCCGAAACTAGTTCTCCCGGCTGAGTCACCAGCTTTATAATACCGCGGCTGTTGCCATGAAATGTAAATCGTATCTAAATCTGATCCCCCCGTGTGCCATATGGTATCGTAGCATACTGCCAAATGTATAGCTAGCTTACACAAATAATAATAATAAAGCCTCTTATATGCATCATTATAATACATTTGATTCATTTATTCAATTTATAAATATAACATTTGCAGAACCTTGCCTCCTGATGTTAAGCATTATTGGAGCACACTGGAGTAAATTGTGGAAAGCCTGACACGACAGCCAGTGATAAATTGCAAATAAAGATGAAGAACTACATTACACATATTGGAAAAATAAACTCTGGAATGTATTGTAAATTGATGTTAGATGTTTTATAACAATGTCAACGTGTTTTAGCCTGTATTATTCCTTAAACCCTCTGTTGTGCGCGGACATCAACATCAACCTCTGCAAAGACGGATCTCCATATACACACACACACACACACACACACACACACACACACACACACACACACACACACACACACACACACACACACACACACACACACACACACACACACACACACACACACTGTGGCATTATACTATAAATGTCAGAGAAGCTAACCTTCTCTCAGATGCGGCCATCAACATCAACCATTGCCCAAATGGAGCTCGACACATTGATACACCTCGCTGTCGGCGGCCCTTGTTTGTGACGTCTATACTACAACGTCACAAAAAGAATGCAATGGGAGTCGAAGCTGAGTAGAACATTTACAAACAGCTTGGAGGAGACTGGCAAAAGCATAGGAATTTGTATCTTGTTTTCCATAAATGATGGTCTTATTTTAGTAACCGTGACCAAATGGCATAGATGACTATGTTGAAGATAAGACATACAACCTCGGTTAAAACCAAAACAAAAAACAATTTTGTGTTCACTGCCCCTTTAAGAAAAAAGTAAGTTGATGTGTTTTGCCTGGTATTCGTCTCCCAACACGTGCCTCCTCGTGGACGATGCTGGATGTTTCTGTGCACGTCATCCTCCTCCTGTGATCAGCTCTAAAGGGGCTGGAACATTTCAATGTCCAGATAACTTCCCTTTTGATATGTGTAAGGACCTGTCAGCCATGCAGTGTGGATGTGTAAATGTGTGTGTACATGTATGTGTGTATACACCTGCACATGGGTGAATTTATCCCTGCTTGAAGCTTTGAGAGATAACCCAAAAATGTCAGCAGACAAAGTCCAGGCAGATTCCAGGCAGCTTTTCCCCAAGTTGTTTTTTTGAACAGTGTGGCTGTGCATCCAAACCTCATTTGCCAATATCCCAACAGTTCCCCTTTATTAATCATGTCAGCCTGCCTGCCCTCTGACTGCATGTGTAGAATTCCAACGAGGGGGATATTTGCTGAGTGATTGATTGAGCGCAGAAAACAGCATGTGTTGAAGACAAGAATATCAAAAAACGCAATGTGATCCTTGGAATGAACAAATATGAGCTTGCTGTGCACCTGTGATCTGAATGTAACAGCTTTCTCATAACCAAAGTGTCTCCCTGACCATTTGTACATAAACACTTTCAGGTGAAATCTCGAATTGGCGTGCTTGTCCTTCAAACATGACAATTTCTCCCTGCTGTTGCCTTGGACTTGAGAGATGGTTTTACCTCAGAATAAGTATTATCCATACTAATATATTTATAGCAGTAGGATTGGAAAAAAATTATAGTTAGATATAACTAACTACAAAACATGAAACCATATCCCCAATTAAACCCATTGAAACCAATCTTTATTTAATGATTGACTATATTCTTCAATTCAATGGTATTTCCATTTAATTGGTATTGGTATTTGAATTAGTATAATCTTGCTGTAATTATCAAATCTTGAGTAATATTCATGTATCATTAAGTGACATCTAATATTATGAGAAAAAGATTCTGTGGAAATGTGGCACATTAGCGCTTAATTCTTCTCCCAGGTGTGAATCTGCAGTTACACTTTCCAGCATCCACACCTTTTTCATCAAAACTCGCTGAGAAAGATTCCAACAGGGGTGTTGATTTGTGTTTGTGTGTGCATCGGGGAGACGCGAATACGTGTAGAGGAGATATTTTGTCAGTGAAAGAGGTCCAGAAAAATGGGCGTTGTGTATGTTTTGTAATGAGGCTAGCAAGGCCCTCCTGAGCAAACTAGGCCACCCGTAATGAGCATGCAGAGAGACCACAGTAGGGTTTGTGGGGCAGATAAATAGACGAGATGGAGAAATACCGAAGGGGGGAGGCGTATACACAGTGAGAAAGAAGGATCGCATCAGAGATAAAGGGAGCATGTAAAGAGAGAAAGTCAAATCGCATGGTTAAACATGAGGCTGTGATTTATTAATGGTTTGATTTTTATGATCAGGAATTTCTTCATTCCTTTCTATAGGATTCAAAGCAACATCATGCATTTCTTTACATGAGCTTCCCTGATACATTTGTTGCCATGGAGTTTGGAAGGGAGTCTGTACAATTGGTTATG
This sequence comes from Lota lota, assembly GCA_026745465.1. Lineage (NCBI taxonomy): Eukaryota > Metazoa > Chordata > Actinopteri > Gadiformes > Lotidae > Lota > Lota lota. The sequence continues at coordinate 13,921,151 of JACYXH010000479.1, read as the reverse complement.
CACACTATTTTGGTACATGGTCACATTGTGACACATTGATGGCAATAATAGTAATACAAAAAATGACAACAATAAACCAAACATTTTATTTACAGTACCATACAATGAAAGGCAATCTTCTTGAGTCACTACATCAAAAACAACATCTCATTCATATTTTTGATATAATTACATATGATAGATGTTGCAATTCTTGTTGAATGTTGAGGCTGCCCAGCCATAATTGTTCACCTTATGAGAAGCTAGCCTTTTTCTTTTGAGATTCTCTGTGAACCTAGCACAACCTAGCACTTGAGCAGAGTCCATTATCACTGCCCAGGGCCCATGTTGAAGTGAGTATCGATCCTTTCCTTAGACAAAAGCCTGTTGTGCACCTCTACAGGGCTTAAGAGTTTGCTAAAGGGAGGACCATCCAGAGTGCTAAATAATAAGGGCAATACTTGGCAAACTGTGGTACCAGGTTCTTCGTAACAAGAGGAAGGCATCAGGTCTAACAGGAGTAGGAAGAGGTCAAACAATTGTTTACTAACCCATGCTGCAGTTGTTTCCTTGTTTGAATTTCTAGTCGCAAAGTGAAGCCATCTTACAATATTGTCTGCTAATGGAATTCTTTATTCCACTGGCTGCTGTTTCTTATTCAAATACCACAAACTGGTATTTTAATGGAAAATGTTGGTCGACTCCCAATAGACCTAGTGCATCAGGGAAAACGTAGACGTGGCCTGAGAAAACTGACATTTTCACAAATGTGGTTCGTTTTGGTACATACAACATGTTGTATTTATGGCCTGTGAAATTAGAGACCCTTCACACCTTATAAATGAATGGAAGATGGGGATGTCACTATTTTTTACCAGAGCCTAAATCAATTATTGGACAGTAGGACCATAAAAGGTAGATTTAGGCATGAAGGTTTTCTGAAGTGTGAATGAAGACGAGAGAAGCCAACAAGTTACCTTGCTGTGACCAAAGCCTAACCTCATTGCTGTGATTATGGGTTTGGCTCTATGCCAAGCCTTTCTTCTGTGGAAATCAGTGCAGTAGTTTTGCAGTCATGGTTGCACAGACTTTATTCCATGGTGCATGGTTGTGGTAGCTTTGTGTCTCACTAGAGGTGACAATAAAGGTGTTTTTTCCCCCTGCATGAGGTGTTATTGGTTATGATTGAATGGACAGTGAATTTGTTTTCCTTATTGTGTATGATTCTGTTTGACCTTGGCAATTATGTTAGTGAGTTGTTTACAATTAACATAGTACCAAGGATGTCTCTTGACGTAAAGAGATTAATTCATTAACAAAAACGGTATACAAAATGGCAAAGGTGATGTTTAAAGTTTGTGTGCAAGCATGAGATTTATATTCATTTTATATTCTTAACTTAAACCTCACAACTTTTCCATATTATTTTCTGTTCAATCTTACGGCTCCCTTGTGCATTGTTTTTTAGGCTTGTATCTCTTATAGAACAGACCCTGTCTGTTTTGGCTTGCTACAGCCTATCTTTGTTTTTCTTTTTTTCGCTGGGATGTTTACATTCACTGTATTCTCTAAACATCATCTCTCTCCTCAACGATTCATCCCTAAGGCCAAAGCTAGCTCATTCCCTCCAGCTATTACACCCAATTAGGAGGGGTGAGTGTGCCCCCCCCCCTCCCCCACACACTTCTCCACAAACACACCAACCCCCCCCCCCCCTCCCCCCCCCCCCCCCCCCCCCCCCCCCCCCCCCCCCCCCACACACACACATTTCTACACAAAACCATTTGAAATACTGATTCAAGGGTTTATCTTCCCGTTTGGGATGTGAACAAATGTGGCCTCTAAATACTTTATTGGCAAGAAGGAATAAATGGAACACTTTCATGGCTTTTTTCTTTTATCCTTTGTCATTGTGTGATTGAAGAAGAAACATGATTTTAGCAATAGAAAGGAAACAAGGAAATACGTTGAGCATCCCGTGTTTTCTCAGATCCAAAATTGTTTTCTCCTACCACAGGACTGTTCATGGTGGATTGCAACTTGACAGCGGTCATCCATTCCGATTTGTAAATGCTTGCCGTCTTGTGGAGTAAAATGTGCAAATAGGTGCAAATGGAATAATGGTCACGGCCAATGGTCAATGGTCACCATTGCTTGCTGAAGGACTTGGTTATAAATTATGTGAACTGGTCATTGTGGCCTTTACATGCGGATGCACATGTGTTAGGCACTTCTGCTTTGCTGTCATAGTGCTCCAGTATTCAAAGTAAATACAAAGCTAGAGAGCAGTGATATACAGTATTTTAGCACACTAATTAGGATGCCATCGTATTGATAGACTACACACAGTCATCAGTCTCAATTTATACATGCATGCTTTATTGACAACCAAAGCTTGATCAATAACAGAAGTTATCTCCCTTTAATAATGGCAAATCTGCAAAAGCAATTTGCCAGAAAGAAATGTTTTACAATGATTTGTAATGTCACATTCGGGCAGTATGTATTTTGATGAAAAGCGTGAGTCTATATGAAAACTCTCTACATCTACATACCATTGAAAGTGTTCCCAGCCTCAGGCTCGGTTAAGACCATATAACCTCAGTCAGAACCAGTGTACAGCGCAGTGGAATGCAATACTAAAGCTATGAGGTCAGTTGAGGTTGTGATGTTCACAGCTGTGCATGTTTTGAAACAACTGTCATTAAAACGATCTCGAGAAAGTTAACCAGAGCCTTTCAATGAAATACACCAACTTTTAAAAACACATAATCTCTTTGCGCCACTGCGATTGGCATACATGTACTGTCATTGTGTGTTTGACAGTATGGTGTGAGCATACACAACAGGTGGTGAGGTGTTCTGTGTTCACGTTCTTAAAATCAAGCCCATCTGTTGAGTTTTTAGATTTTTTGCTTTATTCTGCCCATAACTTTTCCATTCTCTTGCACTTGGTGCCCTCAAATGTTTTTTTTTTAATTATTTATCTGTATTCTGTACACGTGCAAAAAACAACTGAACTGAACTGCTTGCTGAAGAAAAAACACCATTCATATATTTAATGGATACCATATTTAATGGATACCGCTTCTACATTTAAATATATAACGTGATTTATTCAGGATTGTATTTGTAGTGCTTGCATATTTTTCGACTTAACAGCTAAAACAAATATTGTATTATTATCATTGTGATTATTATTATGATTACAGTGCCAGTATACAGTATGTGCTACCTTAATATCAGATTAACAGTATCCTCCTAATTATCACAATTATGTTTCACTGTCTAAGAAGTCAGAGGCTTTTGCTAATGTGTGAGTCATTTCACACTAACCACCCACGCAACACTGAGTGTATTAATGCTAATAATGGCTGTTGCAGAACAAAAACACGGATTGATGAGGTCTCCAGTGAAACTGTAGCATACGCTTTATGTCATAATATGACAGCAAATAATTCCTCTTGTCCCTAGTCCTCTGTGATGGCAGGTTTACACAATGGTTCCCGGAAATCTGGGAATATTTATTATGAAAAAATAAATCTAAAGATTGATTACTCAAAAGAAAGATTTGCATTGATCTTATTTCACCTGCAACTACAAGCAGCTAAAAGTGGCATGAATCCACATTGAGTAAATGGGCTGATTTGGTGTTGCATATCATAGATACAGTAATTCTATAATTTAGGTCATGTCAAGTCCTGAGACTGGTGTGCAGACTTCCTGCATTGCTGGTGACAGTCCACTGTTATTATACGACTGCTAAATGGATAGAATAAATCCATTACTGAGATTGCTTCTTACTTACTGGTGATGCCATGGGTCTTGCGGTAATAAAACGCAAGGACACCAACTTTATGCATTTCTTGTTATATATTCAATGGAATCATTGTACACTGTGTCCGTTTTGGCTCAGCTTTGTGTCCTTATGAATCAGTCTTTGATCAATATAACAATGTGTAATGTATATTATCTATTTAACTATGGGAAAACGCATATAATACAAATGTGTGGGATACTGATTTACACAATGCAATCTGTGATGCAGTGTGGAAATAGTTACATTTGACCTTTTTAAACTAACTTTATTAACTTCTCCAAAGCCGGCACCATGTTCACTTCACTAAAGTTGCCTATGAAAATGTTATTGTGCACTCTGAGGACACAAAAAGTCACTATATTTAGTATCCGCATTCTTATTGTTAACTGCAATTCATGTGTTGAAAATGTGTCTAAAAATGTTTTTGGAGATGTGAATGATTACCCACACTTGTTTAAAAGCATTTTGTGTCAATACATAAATGATACGTTGGTCACAGAATGCATAATAGTTCAACAAAGAATTTAGAATATCTATTTTTATGTTTTGGCCAATTGTCACTGCCTGGCACTTATAGGACAATCCCCATAATAGAGCACCCAATCAAAGTGAAAAAGTGAATTGTTAAAGTGAATCAACATTTTAACAAGCAGAAGGTTGTATTTCAGGAAGCCTATTACAAACTCATAGTGTGTAATGCTACTCTTAGCTCTGAATCAATATGATACTGGATATTCCCATAACAATATTTTAGTACCTTTTAATTCAAGAAATGAAGACAGGATTTTATCTTCCAATTGTCAATAAAAATATGTCAAACTGGCAATTGGTTGAATAGTTAAACTACAGAAAATATGCTCATGTACATTGCAATGAAAACGCCAATTCCCTTTGTAAGTGTAAGGTGGTTTAGTCTCAACAAACACAAACCCATGGCATTTGCTTGCTTGTTGATTTCAGATGGTAGATTTTAGCGAGGCATTACACATGGTGAAATGAGGTTGTTTCTGTATTCTCAGTCATGCTATTACTGTTTTGTGCTGCAACCATAGACATAGACTGCATACCCCCCAAAAAACCGGTGAGCCTGTTCTATGTTAATCTCACCTGACTTCTGTTAATACATGGCTGCATCTGCACGAGTGCATTGCATGCTCAAATACACACACACACATACATACATACCCCCCCCCCCCCCACACACACACACACACACACACACACACATACAGGAAAGGAAAAGTGTTACGAGAGGTTTTATCATTCAATGTTTAAATATGAATCGCTCACTTTTTATGTCTCATAGTGTCCCTTATTTATATTGCAAGATTTCATCCACCGACACTTGGTCACATCCACATAAAGTTCAGTGTGATTAAGTTGGGTTAGGGTTTCATTAAATGTGTATAGACTGGGTTAGCAGTGGCGGTTGGGTTCCATGCACCCCTGAGAGGTTAAAGAGCTGGTTTTACAGGCTGGACCTTTCCCTCATAGTTACTCCTGAATCTATAGGGCTTTCCCAGGGAGGCTGAGGCACAGTGATGCTTGACTAATTTTTTTTACACACCCTCTGGCCCCCTTTCCTTAGAGATAGGGACCACTGCCCCCTAGTTTGCCTGTCCAAGGACGCTGTCCCTGAAGTCCTGGCAATGTTGCAGAGTTATCTCCGCCATCCAACAAGCCCCAACCACAGCCGGTAACTTCAGCTTTCCCCCCGGGCTCTCATCCTCTCCTGGCAGCCTGCCATTGAGGTCTTTACCAGGAAAATGAGTTCCGGCCCCCGCAAACACCTCCAAGCCCTACCTCAAGCCCCGTTTCCGTACTCCTCTTTCTATTGTTGAACTAAATTATAGCACTAGGATATTCATATCTTTCATTTTTAGATGCTTGTCAATCAATGGATGGCTTTCTTAGAACTGAAAACCAGTTACCAGAATAATTCCAAGCATGTAAGGCTTCATATAACGCTTTAAGTTCAACAAATGATGAGGATCTGATGACATCTGAAAAGGATGTGATCAGCCACACATTCAGACTGAGTTATGCATCATGGTTTGTATAGTAGACATTGTAAAGTATCTATATATCTTGCTGACATCAATGTGAAATTATATTTGTTGTGTGTCAACCTCTTGTGTAATATGGACAACATGGACAAACATGGACAACATGTGTGTTTGTTGTTGTTCAAATATATTTAAATGTGGCTGAAATTACTATTGTCTCATCGCCAGCCTAACTATGTGTTTTACATGCATGCCTGGTGAATGTTACCTATTCTATACACTTTGAGGTCATATCAGGCCTATATGCCGGGCAGAACAGTAGGTTCCCGTTTAGATTATGGATGTTATTGCATCCCTCTGGCTGTCCTTCAAATTAAACCGGTTTGTCCTTGCATGCATGCTTATCTTGCCACACGGCAGTGGATCTGCTGAAAAGAGATGTTTGACCAACTTATCTGAAGAACATACTATTTTTAACACACTTCAAACTTTCTATTAAAATCCTACATATTCCATAGTTGTCATATTCTATTTAGGAATATGCTAATATTATGGAGGTAAGAGTTAAGCATACGGCATTTCCAATTGTATCTTAAACTATATAGTATGCCATTGAGAAATGTATTTTATATTCATAATGACATACATTGTATAAGGTGTCGTGCAAGGGCCTGAGGTCAATTTTCCACCACAAAGGACTAAGAAGAACAATCATTACATTAAGGAACGTTGAAAACGATGGTTTGGTACCACTAAAAGGATATACTGTATAAGCATGGCCTGCTAGTAGGTCATCCTGCATTTTAGTGATCTCTCTCCTGGGATTTGGAAAATGAAAAATGCTCCTTCAGAAGTTAGGATTTAGAGAAAAGTTCAAGTCACATGACCAGAACTCCACTTGACTTAAACTTTGATAAGTTGAAAACGTTTTTATTTTTTGTGCCTAATGAACAATTCAATCTATACATGGAGTAACAGAAAAAAAAATCTGTTTGCAGATCAACACTAGGCATTACTGTAGATGTTTATTTGTGTCTTCACATGCTATTTATCTATCTCTCTAAGCTTGTATTTCTTGGGTCTTACAGTGAATGAGTAGAGTAGTACACTGCATCCCAGGAATATGAGGTATATTTCCCTGCTTAAAAAAAGCACATTGGCTAAGGCTTTCTTTAGCCAAACCCAAAATTATTTAGCTTCTTGTGAGGTAACTTGAAGAACACCATGTTGTTTCAACATCTCAAGAATGTGTATTTTTTTCGTATCCCTCCTAGCACAGTGTCAAAGTTAATCATTTTCTTCTTTAACTCAGCAGAATCTTAAACATATTTTTGGAGTTGGAACCATATGTTGGGTGTTTTCAGATCATATCCATTTAGTGGTTGAGATAAACTCTCAGTGACACACAAATACATAAATAAACACACAGACACAAGCTCACACATATGAACACATCTAGGGAATGCAGAATGTCATCTGTCTGTGAAGCATAGCATTATTTTTACGTGAACTCTAAAGAAAACAAAACAGACACAAGAAAGACTCAGCATAGAAAGATGCATTCATATGAGGAATGAGTTTTTTGTGCTTTACATTTGGAAATGCTGCAAAAAGTCAGTTGGCCAGACGATTATGAAGATTTGCATCTAGGCCTACGTGCCATGTGTTGACATGCTGTTTCTCTTTCCTGCCTCCTCTATTAATGTTGATTGTATATGCTAATTCTACATTTGCATGCAGTGCTTTAGATTAATTAATGTCCACAATATTCATACCTTATTTAAATGGAACTATGCTCATTGGTAGGCGGTGTCATTAACCCAGCAGGAATGGAAGACTAATCACTTTCAACAACTATAATGATCACATTTATGCAGCTGATGGGCATTTCACAGTTTCACATCAGTTTAGCCAGAACACATTTTTGTTCAGTTTAAATAAATATAATAAATAGGTGTACATGTTTTCCCGAAAAAATTATGGAAAGTGTAAAAGCTTTTTTGGAACAAGGTATTTGCTCTCAAAAAAATATTAAAATATATCTGGATTTTCTTTTGTTTTCCCTCTTATTTCTATCCAGTGATCTGTCCTTTTTGTGTTATTTGAGGTCTTACTGGTGCATGTCAGCAGTGAGGTCAGGCTCTGTGGTAATGATGGTAGACAGCCCAGACCAGGGCTCCACTGCTCGGCTATGGTATTAGCCTCGGGATTACGAGTCAGGGAGGCGGTAAGCGTGTATGTATGCCTTACAGGCTAATCCTACAGTGGTCTGGAATGATGAACACATTTTAGCCAGAGGCCTCCAGCCAGGGTTGTGGCTCTGGGGAGGAGGGGATGCCCTGACACAGTGTGCTGGATTATCTTTAAAGGATTTCGATTTTTTTTGGAAGGTGATGGTATTGGGTGTGTGTGGTTGTGTGTGTATAAATATATATATGCTCTTGCCCATTTATTTGTTGTTTATCGTCCTTATGTGATACCTCTGATCTTACTCTGCAAAAGCAATGCTCCTAAACATTGAGGAAATTGGTGGCATTAGCAACATGCTACACATTTATTATATGTGGTACCATACAGGGAAAACTAATCTGATCCCCTTTCTCTTCACCCTATTCTCCTACTCTGTCTTTCTCTACAGCAGCAGATGGTGAGGATCCAACAACACCAGGTGGGCAATGTTCATGCTCTGTGACGTGTGTGTGTGTGTGTGCGTGTTTCTGTGTCTTTGTGTGTGGGCACACACAGGCGCGTGCATTCATGCATTTGAGGTGTATGTGTGTGTGCAATCACATTTAGTCATTTCATCCAAAGGGACTTCCATTGTCTCATTCTGGTGCACATTCACACATTATCACCGATCTCTTGTTTTCTCAAGCGCTCTACCTTTTCCATCTTCTCGATTGGCTTCACCATCTCTATTGTTTCACTCAACAGACCTGGGCAGCAGCGTTTACATTCATCTTTTATTCACTCTACCTACCTGAGAGTTACATTTTATTATTTGGTAGTCCGTCACATGGAAGATCCCTCAATTGTACTACTTCTAGAGTGTATTTGCACTGGTGACACAATTTGTCACAAATAAACCAGGAACCCATTTTACCCATTCTTTGTATTTCATTTTCATTTATGTTAATCCATCAAAATAACTGAACAGATTTGTTTCAAAGGAAGGAAAAAGTGAATGTTGAATAATTCATCTTTGGCTCATAACGCGAGTGTGAATCTCATTTTAGGAAATCGTATTGACAATTGTAGAAGAAAGCTAAACATTGCTAGGCAGATGGAATTCCCAGTTTTTCTTAAATCCACGTTATTACTTTTTTTTGCTAGAGTGCACATAATCATCCATAATAATAAAAGTTGAAATTTTTCCCCTAAAAACCAAACACTTGGTACATGTTACAGTTCATCGCCTTTGGTCAAAAGATTGGTGAAAGGAGTCCTTGAACCAGTTAATCCCTTTAGCGAAAGTGTTAACTATAGAACAGAGACACCATAGAGAGACCACCATAGACATACACATTTAACCTGTCCTAGTCATGTTATTCAAGTGCTCCTTGTATTGTAATTCATCATTATTATTATTGTTGTTTCAGGGGCACGTATACACACACACACACAGCCAGTTATCAAGAGATCTGTATTAGGTGTGACTGTTGAGCGGTGACCTGGAACTGGACGTGAAGGAAAAAATAGGGCAGAGCGATGCAGAGGTTCAAATTACAAATGACAGGCATCAAAACATGTCACTTTTCTTGACAGGACTCTCCTGTAAACTACCTCTTTGATGTAGGTTTCTGATGTTTATGTTCAATGTAGACTGGCATAGGGTGAAGCAATGTCACCCATCTGGGCTCAAACATGCGAGAGTGCGACTACCAGGGCTTCGACGTAAAAGCCCTGACACACCAAACTGACATCAAAGGACTAACCACGACGAAGGCCGAATGTTGCCTCGCGTCACCTGTGTCAATGTTGCACTTGAACACACCGCAAAGACTACAGCCAACGGCCAATTAGCACGTACGTTCTGCGCCTGCGTGAGAGGAAATAACTATCCCTACCAGCAGGTGGCGGTAGTCTGTATTCATTATTCAAAAAAGGACACAGGAAGACCCAAGACTGCTGATATACACAAACATGAAACAAAGCAGCGTTTGCCTACCATTTTACACCACTCTCGCTCAGACGGTTTCGTTATATAGCTACTTCAAATCGAGAATATGTGAAAATTATGACTGATCAGATGAAATCAAGTGGAAAATGAGAGAATATTTTTGTGCGTGCCCTCTTGACGAAGTCGTTTGCTGCTTTGCTCACTTTCGTTTCTCTTCTCGTGCAATGATTCGCTTAAGCTGAACAGCCAATCAGAGTGATTTCTCTCACCGACGGCCTCCATCCCCGATTCAACATGCTGAATCGGCCGAAAAACCACTGACAAGGGCTGACTATTGACAACGATGGCGGACACACCGCAGAAACTAGGGCCACAGACACTCACCGGCAGCTCGACATTGGCCGACGGCCCTGGAGTGTCAGGGTCTTGAATGACGCAAATATTTGCTCTCTATTTGCGTGGATACTTTTTTAGCCTTGAGAATACACGGCCAATTTAGATATTAGAATGACAGACATTTAATCTCAAGCTGCGTCTTGCATTTGGAAGATGCATCTATGTAGGCCGATTTATCAAGACACATATCAGTAACGATCAGAACAAGTCATGTGATGTGGGCTATTAGGCCTACCAAGATAAGTAGCTATTATGCCCCAGACAGAACAACTGTAGTGTTTGAGGAGTAACAATAGGAAAGGTCTACATTGTTTAGTTAGGCTACCTAAAGAGATAAGTTAGGATTGAATAATAAAAGCAACAATGGCATTAACCTTTTGAATTATAGGATTATAGGACCAAACAAATAACAAATCAAACTGTTGAGAACTCTAACCATACTCTGCGTGTATGGCAATGCGTCTCAGACACAATAAACGAACAGTTATTGTATTAAGTGTTAGGCATATTGTACAATTTGAGACATTTGTTCGAGCGACAGTGAATATATTTGGTATTCCTACTATACTGTACATAATGTATGCAGACAGAACACACAGTGATATTTCACATTGGTGCTATCATGACTGGTGGTTCTAACTGGTGAAGCTGGGTTTAGATGGCGGCTCTGCAGCCCTCGGAACTGCAGACTTCACAGCACCTTCGTGGGCATTTCATCTTGCATCTTTTTATCTCGGATAGATGGGCACTCGCGTCTTTTGTCTTGCGAGTTGCTTTTTACACGGTTGGACTGGATCCAGGGTGAAGCAACACACATTCCGCATCCCATAATAAAATCCAAATGTAACCAATATCCTGGAGTTTAGCCAAACAATTCTGATGACTGATGAATATTTTGTATGTTTGATTCATTAGACTTATAAAAGAAGGAAGTGCTTGAGCACTTTTAACACATTGCTTCTACCGTGCTAGTAGGGTACTTGCTTTATCAAAAGCTAGTATCCTTGAAAATACTGAGAGAGCGAGAGCAAGAGCGAGAGCGAGAGCGAGAGAGCGAGAGCGAGAGCGAGAGCGAGAGAGCGAGAGAGCGAGAGCGAGAGCGAGAGAGAGCGAGAGAGAGAGAGAGGCATTGCTTTTATCTACTTGTCTAGTATTTGCTAACCTTTTTAGTTTATATCAAAGAAATAATTAAGTTATATCATGTATACTATTTGGTCCAAATCATTTTCAAGCGCCAGTTGAGTGTTTTTCGTGTATCCAAAGAAAGTAACTTCTACAGGTTACATAAAATGTTTTAATTGTTCTGCTAATACGGATAAGCAGATAATGGATTGAATGTCTCCAAGTTAAACACAAAACAGTAGCCATGCAATGAATTAAGGACTTGAAATATTCGGAGCCAGACACTAACTGACTTAGCACCTATTTGATTCGATTTTAGTCCGTTTTTGCATATCAGGCTTTGCCTGCTCACCAACTTTGGAAAAAGTGGCTTCTTCCAACTAGAACGTTTTATGATACGGTTCCTCTGACATTTCCATGGCATTTAGTCTCTGACATGCCTCCATCTTCTCCTGCAATTAAGTCTCAGAATCACAGAACATACTTATTTTTGCAGGTTTTTAAAATGAGTTGATAAATAACAAATGCACTTTTGAGCGGAGTCATCTAAAATAACTAAGACGAGGCCCCTTTTTAACAATGACAGGTCGGGACATCAAATAAAGCAGGCATGGGATCACCCAGGGCATCAATTTGCATTTGAACCGTGCTGTGGGCATCAATTGATATTAAGTGATTCAACCTCTTTTAAAAAGATTGTTGTAGGATGTGCAGAGGCCAAAAACATGCAAAGTAGAATCAACCATCTATTTATAAATATATAAATATATAGAGACGTCAGTACGAGTCGCATGGTGATGAATTAACAGAAGAGGGGACCACACCTCGTCCAAGTTAATAGCGTCTAAGATCGTAATTGCTATTTAGCGTTACAAGACACTTGCACTCTACGGTGGACGAAGTTGTCAGTAGTCCTACACCCCTTTTTGATATCGTACTGCAGTGGTTGCAATTGCATGGCTGAGGTAGCTACAAAATGCATGCCCAAGTCGATGAATTGCACAGGGAGATGATTCACAGGAGATGGTTTCTGGATTCAACCCAGGAAAAGATAAAGGGATTGCTTATGCTTTCTTGCCAGATATGCAAGAGAGCACTGTCTCAGCCACTACAGTAAATGGTCACCCCCTTGTCTTGACCTACTTGACTGGGATGAGTTAGACCTTAATCAATGCACAGCCAGCCGGGGATTCAAAGGAGATGAAATGCAAAGGCACTGACCCCATTCAACATACTGATCTTTACTGACCACAGGGTCAGTTCAGAGATTGTCATATAATTGTTCTGCTTCTTTACCATGAACAATATGCAATTGACTAGTTTGCACAGAAAATACATCAATGCATATCTAAACTTAAACAGAAGAAAATATATTTTTAGATCATATTTAGGGCTTATCATGCTTATCATGCTTATCATCAATTTGCAAAACATCCTGTTTTGCAAATTAACATTGACTATGGGAATACGATTGTTGGTACGATGTGCGTGATAGTTCCCATCCCGAAAAACGAAGAATCACAGTCAGATGTACAAGGAACTTGCCAAGCTGCCAGCCTTGTGAATGATCTGCAAATGAACAGAGGCTGCTTTTCTGTGTTAAGCATTGTTCTGGTTTTCACCACTGATTGATTGGTCTCTTTGCAGCCTTGTAAAGAAATCACCAAGCTCCTGCCGGACAAACCATAGGCTCCCATCAATCACAGCCCGAAGGCTAGCTTGTACAACAAAACAGGGGCTGACATGCACATAGAAATGCCCCTCCTCACCTTATCCTTTAGACATACATCATCTACACACCAACACACACGCACCCGCACACACACACAAACCACTTTGACCAATGGAAAACCATCAAGATCTATTAAGATTTATTAAGATCTATCAAGATCCATGGAAATGTTTATGTGTGCATGCTTCGGCTAGCCATAATGCTCACAAATTGCATTACCGGTATCCTAGCGTACGTGTATATGTGCTTATATTGGCACGTGTAGATGCATGTTTATATACAGTACCACTACTATCCTCAAATCATCAAAATTATTATTTACGGAGATGTTTTATCCAAATACATGATGATACAAATCACTCAAATGTATACATAACGTACATTACAATTCATAAATGATTGTGCGTTCTTTTAAGGGCGCAGAACACAGGTTCTAACTATAAAACACCCTGTCCGCTGCCCTTCCTTGCCAACCTACCTTCCACCATTTTCCCTCCGTACCTTTTTCTGATTAATGCACTCCCCATTAAGGAGACTGTCGGGCTGCATTGGCAGGACCATAGATTGGCTAACAAAATGAATCTGAACCCTGTCACCGTCTCTCTTGCAGAGCCAGGCCTTTGAGGGAGAAAAAGAAAAACAGAGTTTTCTCGGTTCAACTGATTAGCCCCTCATCTTATTATTACTGAATCAAGATTAGCCTCTGAAATGGAGTGAATTGGATGGAGGATTACTGAAATTAATTCTCCACATTCTTAATTCTACACTGCAGGGAACAATGCAAGCTTTCCTGTAGGGTTTTATTAACATTATTATTATTTTAATATTATGTTGTCATCTTAGAATGTACACTAATGGTGTATGGCTAGAGGAAGATAATGTGTTAATGCAAGGCTGCACTATTTCACTAGAAACCATCAGTGTGTCTATTGCTATTGGCTGTTCATTTGTCAAAATTAATTAAAATACACAATTGTCTTCCACTTGAAAGTTTTGTTGTTGTTAAATGTTATTCTTTGTCTAAAAGGAGATGGCGGCAAAAAAAACAACAGGCAAATGCAAAGAAAAGTTCAGACTGTACTTTTCAAATCATTTTTAAACTGGCAGATCCTTTTTTTGTCATTACAAAATAAAACATTTAATTCATTGCATTCATCACTGTCATTCAATTTATAACGCAATGGTTTCCCATGTCATCGTAATTGATATTTCTCACTGAATGCTGTTACAGCATCATTTTTACCCATAAACTTGCAAGGGTACAACTTCCTCTCTACTTCATAGTATTTTCCTCACCTCATCCATGTTTGCATTAATACATCTCCCGTGAGAGATTTCAGAAGTTTTTCCAAGTCTCCACCTCCTCAAAGTTTGACTGTCCCCATGCAGTTATGCTGCTCCAATGCATAAAAGATGAGGCAGCCACCGGCAAGCCTTAAGTTATGAATCCAATAATCATGTATCAAGGCCCTGTCATTTACATTTGGTACCACACTGCAGGTAGAGGTTTTCAGAAGTCAGTGTTATGGCAGCCTGATGCGGACACAGCGGCTAAAGTAATATATTGCTGAATAATCAACTTTCTTGATTTTTTTTGGTCTATTATAGAGTGATTTTCTTTCTTTTGCTTTGATTTAGACTCAAATTATATTATCCTTTCTTCTTCAAACAATGATACCATTACATCAATCATTTATTCTCCACACACTAGAACAAACAATCACAAACATTATTTTGAAGTCAGCCCTTCTGCAGTGGCTCCTTGTATTAAAGATTTTAATTAATTTGTTATGATGACCTTTTTTAATTATTTTTTAATTTAGAATATTTGCACTTCACTTTTTTCTATCTGAACAGTTCGCAAGGGAATGATTTAAACAAAATTAAAAGTAAGAGTATTCGTAGCGAAAGATTCAAACAATTATTATACAACCCCAGGGCATAATCAATCAAAGAAATATCCCCATTCTTACATAGTTTATCTCCATGAATGAAACATAATATTGTGCTACAGCCTACAACTGCTATTAAAATAAATAGCACACCCTATGTTTAGTTCAGCAGTCAAGCTCTTAATGCAACACATGAACTCCTGAGTCTGTGAGTTTGAGGTTTCGGCTGTAGACATATAGGCTACTAGTGCATATATTGGATTAACTGTAGTTCATTTATTTTAATGGTGTGCCATACAGCCGTTCCTTGCAGTCTTCTTAGTACCAAGAGGATTGTGATGAAGGTTTCCGTTCCTAGAGGGGATATATGTAATCACTGACATCCAGCTACCTCTTGATTTGATTTCAAGTCATCTCAAGTCGTGTCAGCCAAGTCATGTCTTTCTTGTTCATATCAAATAGTTTCACTCCTATACTGTACGTATGTGTGTTTGGGTGCGTGTGTGCCTTGCTGATCTTTTTAGCTAAATCTTGTTATAATATTGTTGCTTTGTATGAATAACCAAAGCTTATATATATACCTATCTGTATTTGGTTTCGTAGTGATAGACTTGTATATTGTACATGATAATAATAATGATTATTATATTATTGGTAATCATTTAAATATTCTGGTTATTGCTTATTCTTACTGTAAACACAGTGGGGATCCCATTTTATTATTCTACGTAGCAGTGTTCAGTATTTCATAAGCCAAATGTTTCTAACATGTAAGTGTGTTCTTCTTCAGGTCCATGCCATGCAAACCCTTGCCACAACAGAGGAATATGTGAGATCAGTGAGAGCTTCAGGGGCGATACCTTTATTGGCTACGTCTGCAAGTGTCCAACCGGATTTAGTGGAATTCACTGCCAACACAGTAAGTCAGGCAATTAGCCATTGATTCTTTATTTTTTTGCTACCACTTATCCATCTTTTATAAGTTAATTACTGCTTCTTACCCCAGTTATACGCTGGTTGTTAGATTTTTGAATATTTCACTACCCAGAGTAATGACCTTGGTTAGTGATTTACTGGCGTGTAGCTGACATGAAGGAAGCTTTTGTATAAATAATAGGTTCAGCAAGATTATCGGGATTGTGCTAGAGAAAGGAAAATGCTGAAGAGGCTTTCTTTCATGCTATTTTAAAAGGCATTTTCATGGGGCAGGGGGCTGACCAGCTATGCGGTAACACCCTGTGTAGGTTTCGGACCATTGTTCTCAATAATATTTCAACAACCATCAACCATTAATTAATTGTATTATGAGCAGAAAGGTCTGTAACAAAGGTTGTATGCGTTCCTCTACCAAATGTAATTATTTTCTCAAGAATATCACTCCAACAAATGAAAGCCTTCTGGTGTGTGCTATTTTCACAATTCAAAGGCAAAGTTACTTTTATCAAAAATCGTCATTGCAATACATTGCAGCAGGTATAGCAGTTATTTTTTGCTTTTGTTTGAAAGTCAAATTAAAATAATTAATACGGGCATTTTGTAGACTCAACACAACTCAAGCTTATAAACAGTCAGGACTTAACATAGCTAATATGTAAATGAATGCACAAAGTATAAAGACTGAATGAATGAATGAATGAATGAATGAGAAGAACGCCAAGAAAGAAAACTCAATCATATGGTATTTTTGGTATGAACAGCTAGACCTTAAACCCTTGATAATCAATATTTGCTTCCTTAACTGGATTCTAACAAAATTACAAAAAAGCTAAAGTAGCTAGAGTAGTGAAGCTTATCATTAAGTTTGAGCCAATTCACCAAATTGTCTTGAAAAAATAACTATAGGGGACTGATGCTACAAAGGTTTCACCCCTTTAGAAGATACTTAATCTCAGATCCAGCAGTCCTACTAGGTTATAGCAGAACGTCTTGAGGCAAACAGCACAGAGTTTGGGTCAGAACCACAAATTGAAAGGGCGGGGTTACGCCTTGTTTCCTGTTTCATTGCTGAGATTTGTACCAAAGTTATTCAGTCATTTGTGAGAGTGGATGAAGCTTTCAGAAGGGGATTTTAAAGTGTATTTCTACAGTTGCCAGTAGACATGGTGTGGATTTTAAACCTTTACAGATCCTCTTTTACAGTTATTTTACTACTGCTGGCCGAGGTCATGCCAATGACTCCCTTAGATGAATAGATTATTAATCTAAAGTCTGACTTTTGAGGCTAGATTGTCTTTAAGAAGTAAAACAGAAAGCATGAGCAAAGACAATCTATCTTGAAAAGGAAAACACCACTGTATTTTGCATTATTATGTCAGTTGGCCTACGTTAAGATTATGCTGAGAACACAGAGTTTGGTGGCCCAAACTGCATATTCATGTTTGCTCTGCTGTAAGTGGATGCATATGCATGTATCAATGCCTCTTTCTGTGCTTGTTGAATGATAGTAAAGCTCCTAGTTTTGCCATTTATTTTATTTGTCGAGTTAGCTATTCCTGCTTCCAGTTTCATGTTCATTAATGGAGAAAAGTGATGCATTCTTGCTGCTAATAATTTGAAGAGGCTAACCATTAGCCAAGTGTACATTTAATAATTAGACAGTGTCTTTTATTTTCTTCGTCTTGCAGGAGGCTATTTAAATGTAAAAACATAGTTTGCAATTCCAGATGTTGCATTTTCAGAATGGATTCGCTGACACAGACCGGTCGCCTATCAGCCGGCCACTGTGGGTGTGATATATAAGCACATCATGAATCGATGTCGCCCACAAGGTCAACCTCGCTCTTTGTCTTGGAGTTGTCTCAGTTCCTTACCAAGTGTGGTTCCTAGCAGCTTTGTGGATATGTTTAAAGTAGGGATATTTGACTAGTCGACTAGTCTAACAAACAAAAAGCCTAGAAATCGGTAGGCGCCATTTGAAATGGTTGATTATAATTTGTATAACAAAATCCTATTTTAAATGAGGCGGAAAAGTGTGACATGCATCACTGCAGTCAGCGCTCATGTAGTGATTGTGTGTGGGGGGTGGGGGACAGTTAGGAGTGGTCTAGCTTTGGAAGTTTAAATAATCATCAAAAATGAATATTCGTCTGTCAAGAAGTGATAAAAATTACAGAGGTCCTTTAGATTAATTTTATCGATCTGCTTTCTGATTACTGTGGGCAAGTGAGCCGCCATTTGCTCAAACGCTATAAATTAAGTTAAGACATGGGCTAAGTAAATATAATCAGGCTGATCATGGTTTCATTACTGTGAAACGGAATGAAGTGACTGACATTTCAACGATGCGACTAAAACAGGGCGAGCTGAGTGCTGCAGAGCCAATAGGAGCGTGTGGGCACAGCTTCAGAATTCTATCCTTCAGCGGGAGTGCAAGCTCATTTATACATCTATGGTCATTATTATAGATATAATTAAAATAATGTATTTAAACAATGTCATTAAAAGACCAACTGATTGTGAAGGGCAGCGCACCTGACTGGGGTGTAAAGTGCTAATCATAATTGTGAACCAGATTAAATTAAATAAGCCTCACATTGTTTAATGTTAGTTAATTATATTATTGAAAGCAAAGTCAAATTATTATATGCTTATTTCAATAGCTCACTATTATCAATAGTGCTTGGCGTGCTTCCTCGATTCATGTCTATGTTTTTCTCAGAAAGAAAAAAGAAGTGAAGAAACCGAGTAGTATTTCTGATGCCGACTAGCAAGCACAGCAATGAATACTCGAATTATCGTGAACATCCCTAGTTTAAAGACGGTAAGCTTTAAAGAGGAACTTTGTGACTATTATGATATATCCAGCTCGATTTGAGCCATATCTGCCATCAACATGCCATCTGAACCGGACTATCTGTCTGCACCTTGTGTTTGGATCTTTCTTCCCCACTCCATATGCAAATAACAATATACATATCGCCACCCTACTCCAAATCAAAACACCAGATCAGAATCCATTTCATGCAAAATGACCAGCTCAAGATGTTGATGTCTAGTTTTTCCTCTTCTTTAAAATTGTAAGTAAATTAATATATACTTCTGTCTACACAGGGACTTATGATCAAATACTATTACCTTCAGAATGTCCTTTAAGTGATCAGATACCTGCGCCGATTCATGTCTGTATTTATAATCAGCTTCACCTTGGGTTTTTCATAGCACTTTCTTTAGCGTATATACTCTCATCAAATATTGTTTCCTACAGTATGTATTTTGGCTCCCCTAGCTATACTGCACTTGCATCTTGATGCTTGTAGAAACCGTGAAGCACTTAAAAAAGCCTCACTTGTAAGCCACTTTGGATAAAAGTGTCACCTAAATAAATAAATGGAATGCAAGTGTGATCATCCTGTGAGACTAAGATCGTGTCAGCCTGCATGCAATCATTCTGCATACATTATGCTGATACTTTCAAACGCTACATGTGCCAGCCAAATTTAAATCTTTACTGTTGCTACTGCCTTAGTCTGTGAGGGCCGAATTCAATTTCACACCTTTTTGAGCATTACCCTAAATACTAAATGTTACACACCCTGCATTTTGCAGTGAGTGATATAACACAAACATAAATGGTGAACCATGAACAACTCGGGGAGGTTAACCAAGTCTTATTTTTATGTAACTTTATGTGCATGAGTTTACATTTTCTTAACTGAGCTGATGAAAAATCAAGCTTACAACAAGCAAGCTAGGATGCCAGTCCGGTTAGGCATTAGTCACTTGTAGTGCTCTGTGAACTGTGTTATGCTTTGTTATTGCACCTTCACTGCAAAAGAAAATACATAGAGGATGCATTTGATCTTTTTTAGTTTAAGATCAGTGTTCAGCCTTACATTGCGCTTCTCAACAGCCCCATCCTCCAGGGCTTGTCCTTTGGAACAAACCCTTCCTTTTTATTGATCTTTAATCAGTCTCTGCCCTTTCTTTGAAATACTGACGGGATTGAATTGATTTGAGGCTCAAAATGGAATGTATGTTTTATTTATTTATTTGTTAGGATGGGGCTTCATATTAAATCATGTATTGACAGTTGGCTATCATGGTGTGTTAACCCTGGCAGCTTCACTGCCGCTGGAACCAGAGTGGTCGGGCCAATGTTTACCATTGCGGCCTGAAACAAAGCTGCAAGGGGCCGTTACTGTCAGTCAATTAATCTTGGGAAGATTATGGACAGCCTTCGATCCACATAACCAAGACAAGGATACCACATACTCCTTTCTCAGAGCCCCTTGGCCTCCCAGCTGTAACGTTTAATTCCTAGGAAATAATTCCACCTTCTCCTCCCTTAACCTTAGTAGCACACATCTTTTGGTTTTGGCTATATTGGGTTAGTTGCTGCTCTTGAAGCTAAACATGATGGTAATGGCAGAGGGGAGCTCTTGACACTTTGGCTATAGTCTTGTGTGAAACCACCAGTGAAGAAACAAATTATATATATATATATATATATGTATATATATATATATATATATATATATATAATATATATATATTTTTAACCATTCAGCAACAAGGCTCCATTTCAAATGTAGCCTTCACATTTCTAAGCACCTAATGGTGAAATTGTTCAAAGAGGGGAACTAACTTAATTTTACAGATTCAAGCACACATTTAAATTTAGTTGTTGGCTGTATTAAAAAAAAAAATGTCTAGAGAGGCTTAGTAAATTGGATTTAGATCAAGTTATAGTGTGACTAAAAGCAACTGAAAAAAGTAGCCATTATTCCCAATATGGAGTACGTAGACTAGAGAATAGCAATTTATTTCCCCCCAAAAAAGAAATATATCTTTAGTCATAGTGCCTCAGGTCTGTTTCTGTTGGTTTAAATCGTTTTTCTCCTGCAAAGCCTTTAAGTTGCATAAGGAAATTTAAGAAGTACTGGATTATGCTAATCTACATACTCATTTTATTTGTATATTGGTAAACCACCTCAGCCCCATTGGGACTGCAATAATGCCGTTTATTCATCATCTTAATTTATATATATAATTGTGGCTGTAACCATACTTTATATGCAAGTATCCTGACTACAACGCAGTGCTTATAATATATACAATATACAGTAATCTAAAGTGTATGCGCAATATTTCGTTTTTCAGTTTATTTCAGTTTGAACCCCCCCAAGGACACTGTTGTATCGCACATATAACCATGTTCCTCTTCCATGGCTAGCCCTGAGACCTACTGGCCGCCGGAAGCAGTCAAACTCTCTTCTTTGATCTATTACTGGGACAGAGAACAGTTTGGATGACAGACCGCTTTCCACACGACACCCTCCCAGCACATCATTCACAAGTCCACAGACCACCTACTCTCTCTTCTCTGTGTGTGTGTGTGTGTGTGTGTGTGTGTGTGTGTGTGTGTGTGTGTGTGTGTGTGTGTGTGTGTGTGTGTGTGTGTTACTGGAATGCTGCTGTGCAAAATTGTGGTGCCTTGAAAAGTAAAATAAAACACATCCCAAGATCTAAGCTCCACAGAACCTATCATAGAGTTCATCATTGATGTGTGGAAAAGGTAGGGGGAAAATGGTTCCCAAAGCAATGATAAGCTAAAAAATGCAGTTGGTATCCCTTTGGCATATCTGCATGCAATTCAATCTTTTTTTGCTACAGGGCAATATGCTACTTAACCCTGAAACAGTTTGGTCTGTAGTGGCCTATTAATCGTGTCTTCGTCATTCATTGGTGTCATTGATAGAAATACATGCCCTTGTTGTTGGCCCAGTTGTTGTATGTGCAGAATATATTATTGCTACCTTGTTCTTTGAAATATCCATATCATAGTTATTACATTCACAAGTATTAAGCTCTACAATTTGACCAATATGTTATCATTGACCATTCTAACCTTTATAATAAATACAAAATACTTGCATTCTTAAATGTAGTCTGTTGATAGAAACTGATATATATTCCATGGGGAGCTTCAACAGTGCAAAGTATAAAGACGGTAATTACCTACTTTGCAAGCTAGCAAAGTAGTTCCTAACTTATAGCAACTATGCCAACATTATTCATTATCAAAGCTAGGGTAGGCTATTTATTTGAGAAACATTTGTTGTCATATTTTCACGACATCAATCAATAAATCAAATGCTCTGACATGAAATGATTGGATGGCCTACTAGGCTACCTGTGCATACTTTGCCCGAGAACCCTTTGCACATGACCGGAGTCTTCAACAAAGCTAGGTAGACCAATTGCTAAAGCTAGCGATTTAGTCGTGTGATTTGGGGGAGTGGCTTTGGAGGAAGGCCTGAAGAGGGGTGGGAGGTTTTTCATTGGATAGCTTCAAAATCTAGCTGACTCTGGCTGGTTTCTCCAAATTGCCTATTCTAGCCTTAAGAGTGTGATTTACATTGAATTACAACAAAATATATCAAAATGGGTGAGGTTCCTAATGTTCTTAATCAAATTCTTTGTTTGACTTATGGTAAAGAAATCTGCATTCTGTAGGTAATGTCGGTTGAATGTTTCAGAAGTTAGTCAAGTCAAGGTAATTTAAATAGGTCTTAATAGATATTGCAGTTTCAAAAGGCTTCACAGGCCCACAGCCAAACGAGATCTGATGGCCCCCTCTATTACTGACTCTACCGCTCTATCAAATGGACAAGTGCAAATAAAATACAAAATCTCCAACAAACCAGTGAAAAAGAGGACACGACCTTGAGAAAGAACACATAAGACTGCATTTGTGTCTATATTATGTGCGTTTCGGATGAACGTTAAAGGCCTAGTCAAAGAGCCGCTTTGTACATCCCAATGTCAGTTTGCCTCTGTGTGCATCCAACCAGACATTCTTCAAGCCAAAGAGGAGATGACTCTATTTCCTCTCTGTCAAAGGGGTTTGGAGAATAAACAAGCGTACTTGCCTGATGGTGAACCCATGGGAGGAATACTGAACTTCAGAAGCATAACATAATGGCGGCTGATGGTAATGCACCGAGAACAAGCAATTTGCCATCGATTTTCTCTCACAAATTAGTCTTTATCGTTTATACTCTCACAAATTTTCTACTGGCGTAATTGGCTAATATGTATCAATATGATCAATGGATATAGGTGTATTCAGTCATTCCCATCAAAATCAAGAAACATCACCAAGCAACACCTGATCTGAGGTGTTGACAGTGATACAAGAGCAATAACCAACCAGAGCAAGCACAAAGACACTAGTGACACTAGATAGAAAATTAATGACTTGACACCGCATTCTTGTTGCAGAAGAATACTACGATTGAAGTCATGCACATTCTTAATGTGGGTTGACATTGTGCTTTGATTTGCACCATGTTATTATATGCTTGATAACAGTTTCAGGAGAGTTATATTAATCATTAATCATTCCTCATTAATCAGCCATGCCAAAACAATAACTCTTGCATATAAGATGTCATGTTATCAAATATATTTCAGTAGTGCACACACAGTTCAATAGTGATGTGGCAATTTGATGTGGGCATTATCTATACACTAGTTCCATGTACTTAAAAACATAACATTGGGCTGGGTACAAGAGTTAATGTATTGTCAACTGTGCACTTCAGTGCCTAGAAAGTACGAGACAAAGCATAGCTCAATTTGATGCAATATCTGCAAGATGTTGCCGTGCCAATAATAACTGCTTGTTTGCTTTTGTTTTTGCACTATACAGTGGATAAGCTAGAGAAGAGTCTGAAGAGTCTGCCTGTGAAACACTTTGTAAAAGTAGTTAAACAAAATTAACTATATAAATAGCTATTATCATGAGAATTACATCCGGAATTAGTTCTGATCAGAGTGCAGGATGTTGCCTTACTTATGGTCTCTAAGCACCCACCTCGCCTATTTATCCTTCCTGAAGAGAGTGTGTTTCATCCATTCTGTGAAAAGACTATTATGCTTTTGCAGGCACCCTAATTGAGATTTAGATATTGTGGTTCCCTTGGACTGCATGCTCATTTCCGAGCACTGTGGGTGTGGAGGTGTGCCTGTTGGCAGATGGCTAGAATGAAAATAGAAGTGCTCTTTCAATAAAAGCTTTACAAATATATTTAATTTGAGTCATTGTCGGGAATATACCGATTTATTGATCCCAGATGGGAAATTCATATGCCACAGCAGCAAGTACAGGATACAAATACACAGATATAAGCCTACATACACAATGCATGCACATATTTTACTTCACAAATATACTTTATTTAATTTGAGTCACATTGGTATACACTTGAGTGAGTTTGAGTTAGACTGAGTAAAGCTGAGAAAATATATATGGTCATTGTGGATACATAAATAAATGTTTGCTTCATTTCTGGTAAAGTTTCCAATGATATGGGAATATGACACAGCATATCATACACTTCCTCTGCGTTTCCGAAACTCCCGGTGTATCTATGTTTGGAGTAGTGGTTCATTTTCTTTTACATCAATCACAATGTCTCTCACACACCAATTTCCGATGCTTCGGTCTCAGAGCTGCAGGGATTTTCTACAAGTGCCATTCCAATTCCGAGTGGAGTACTCTTCAGATACCCAATGTCCTCATCGCACAACTTCATCCTAGTCTATAAGACAAAAATGATGTGTGTAGCTTCTCAAATTAATAGGATGGTTCTGCAACATATTCCTGCGATACATTTCAATGGCAGGTTTTGTTGAGAATAACCCAGTTCAAGGTGTCCTTGGAAATACATTATTTTTACACACTTGACCTTACACGACTAAATATATAATTGCATCCTCCAAAGCCTCTCTCTCTCTCTCTCTCTCTCTCTCTCTCTCTCTCTCTCTCTCTCTCTCTCTCTCTCTCTCTCTCTCTCTCTCTCTCTCTCTCTCTCTCTCTCTCTCTCTCTCTCTCTCTCTCTCTCTCTCTCTCTCTCTCTCTCTCTCTCTCTCTCTCTCTCTCTCTCTCTCTCTCTCTCTCTCTCTCTCTCTCTCTCTCTCTCTCTCTCTCTCTCTCTCTCTCTCTCTCTCTCTCAAAACTGTTCCCCATTGGATATTATATCCCACTTCATCCATTGATGTCAGCAACATTAAAGGTCAAACTGTCCCTCATCGCAGGGACACATGGATCAATTATATCTACAAAATAATCTGTTCATGTGCCATTTTCCTAATCTTAAACAGCTGCAAATGATGAGCCGAATGCAACCCCTTTGCTCAGCTACATCTGATTCTTTAATGACATTTCTGGGTTGGATTTAAGGGGCAGCACTTTTGGGAGATTACCTGCTAATTATGTTTGGGGAGCTGAAAATGAGTGTGGACTAACTTGGGATGTTAGCAACACCATTTTCTACTGGATAGTAAAACAAATCGAGGGTTTAGGTCAAGCATGCTTTTGAGACATTTACATTTTAGGAGTTATGTTGGTGGATGGAGCAGACAAATTACCACTCTAACACTGCTCTAAATTGAGTTTTCTCTTCTTCATGTAAATCCCCAGTGGATTTCCACACAGTCACTCCTCGTCTGTTGCATGGAAGGAGGGGGACGTTACAGAGCGACGTGCTTCACCGGCTGCATAGCAGGTGCAGTCTCAGTGAGGTCACTATTGACCCTTCCCACCACGGGGCCTGAGCCTGGTCCCCTGACTCTCCACAGCCAATTTAGCGCTCAGCGGCAGTGTGAGTTCCTGACACACAGCGCTGTTCATTGCACTCGTTATTGTCCAACTGAGACTTTTTTTTTTCTTCTTTACAGCGCAGAGGGGGAGCGCAGAGGCACGGAGCATGGCACTTCTTTATTCCAATCAGAGCACAGCGAAAGGCTAACAATAGACAGCGTTGGCTGTTGTCTGTCTGTTGTCGTGGCTGAAATTGTTTTAAAGCCTATATGTCTGAAGAACAAGGAAATTAGAGCTTGGATTTAACAAAACGTGTACACAGTACTTTTTTAGTCTCTTAATGAGTGATTAAATATGAAGAGGCAGGATAGCACCTGCGTAAGTGATAATAAGCCATTGCACTCATGTTTGTTATTGTGTTCTCAATCAATGCAATATAATAGGACAGGGTTTTATTTTCTATTACCCCATGTCTCACTCTAGCCCTCTAGTCATTGTTGACTAGAGACAGCCTGTCTAGCTGCTTTTGTATATATCTCTCTTGCCATATTTCTACCGCCCAAGCCTCTACTATTGCTCTGTAACATCCTTATTTCACCTCATGGATCTTCTCCTCATCTCTCTTCTCATCTTTACGTTGGGTGGATTAACTCCATTCCATAAAGTGATGCATTTCCTCCTCCGCCCCCTGCCCCCTGCCCACCCCTCTACCGCACCATAGCTTTACTCAGCGAGAAAAAAAGTTGATCCTTTCCACCGTTGATCCTCCATGAGCCCATGGCTTCTAATGAAAGGCAGGGTAGTCGTGAGACTGGCTGTGTGTTTTCTTCTCTGCTCTGATACGTTTTGCCCCCGGGCTATTTTAAGTTGCTCACCGGACCATTCGAACCCGAATGGTAGCCTTGAACAAGGCAGGTTTGAAACGTTAAGATAAGAGAGAGGAATAACAACATTGGCTGCTGTGAGATAACGCAGATAATAGCCCTGAAAGCAGTTTCGTGCAGTATGCAGAACACGTTATTGCTCCTTGTAAATTCTGGTGGGATAATTTCGGTATCAGGGCTACTTATTGACATCAACATGTGGACTGACCGATATCATCACTAATTGACCATTCACATTGGTTATTGGTGTTTTGTGTCTAAATCACATTATACACCTCAGTAAACACGCTAACAACAAATTTGACTTTGTGGCTTTAGGTCTTCAAACAATGCTGACATATCGGATTGGTGACACATATAGTTGAAAATGTTCCCTCATTCCACATTGTATTTAACCTTTTAGTAGAAGAAAATATTTAGTTGGGCTATATTATTATACTCTTCTGAAATCATGTTCAATAGCATTATGTTACAGTGAATGACAACAGTTTTGTGAATGGCAAGTCCAGGACTAGATGGCATTTGTCAAGTTAAGAGTTTGAGTGGGATCCATTTAGCTGGAATTAATTAATACCTAATCCCCTTAATTGTAACCACGTCCCACAATCAAGATGATTCTCGTCCAAGTGTGTTATTTGCTTATAATGATGTGTTGTTAGAGAAGAAACAAGAAAGGTCTACAAAACGACAAATATTTCTTAATCAAATCGAAATATTTGCAGGGATTTTCATCTTTTTCCATGTCCAATTTCATACAGCATAGACAACATGGCATGGAATAATACACAGCCTGCATGATTATACATAGTGTCCCTTTTGGCCATGTACATTTTGGTCACACATTTCTGAGTAAAAAATGGTTGTGAATTTGCATTTCTAAAGTGACATAATTTAAGGGAACATAGGCGAGGACTGGATTGTCAAACTGACTTGATGCTGTGGTTTTATTTTTATCACCTCAATTGGAGCAACCCACAACTCTGGGACCTACAATCAATACATTGCATTTAGCTTAATCTCTTTTTCCCTCAGTAAAGTGCAGGTATTCTAAAATGCTAATCTTAATCCTGCAGCCCCATTAACCACTATTTAGCATAATCATTCTCAGTGGGGGGTGCCATGCATTACTTTGCAGTTTCTTTTTTTACTGCGTATGTGGCATTTGCTTTATCCCTTCTTTTAACTATTGCAGTGTAGCAGCTAGCAGCGCAGGATTCTTTATCATAAATATATCACAGGAAATGTAGGCCATGCTGCTTTCTGGAAAAGGGTTCCCTGATATGTGAGATGTGGAAGAGGTATATTAATATGCAAGATAATAGCATTTGAGATCTAACAAAATGGCCTTTTATGAAACATTCATGCAGTTTGGCTCACATGCTGAAATACAAAATTGTGTGCAGACAAACACACACACACACACACACTGTTTGACTTAAATGGGTATTGTAATGTGTTACATTAATTGCTATCTTAGTTCTTCAACTATAAGTTAATGCATTCAAATGTTCAATCACCATAATTATCTTACTAAACAATGGAACTTTTAGACAATATTCACAAAAGAAAACATTTGTTACACAGCTTTAGAATATGTGTTTATTATTCCTAACAATCTAGAAGTTGAGTGTGTGTCAAGCATTCACAACCTCCAAAGGAGCCATCCAATTTATTCATTCCCAAAGCCAATGTCTTTGTGAACGTTTGTATGGTCAGGCCAAAGCAGGTACCAAACGGAGCAAATTCAATAAATGCTCCCCAGCAATACATGCTAATGAGAATGAGGGCTTTCTAATTGCCTACATGTCTGCTTCAAAGAAACAAACGCTCTCGTATTTTTTCCCTTGGCTCTTCTAGATGTTAATGAATGCGAAAGAAACCCCTGCAAAAATGGGGGCATTTGCACTGATCTGGTGGCCAACTACTCCTGTGAATGTCCAGGGGAATACATGGGGAGGAACTGCCAATACAGTAAGTACTGTGGTTTCTCCTTTTAACTTGTTCAAACTGCATATATTCCCTGTCCTTTTTTTAGGGCAAGGCCAGCTATGCACACGGATCACTTTCAAAGCTATCTTGAATGTGTGCATCAAGAGTGATCAATAATGAATGTTGCATTATGAACCATAAATTGCATGCATTCAGGACACTTGGGAGTGGAGATTAACCTTCAACATTCTGTCATTCAGCAAAAAGTGTTGTTGAACAAACCACATTTAAATTTGGGTTTCCATTGAACTCGATCGCGTCACCTCTTCATTCTCCTAACCAAGTATCTGTTTCGAAATCCTCTGAATCAACACTGCTTGAAGTTGTGGTGAAAATTCCCACCTAATGGATCACAAAGGAAAGAAACAGGCAGGGAAGGGGGTGGGTGGGTGGGGTGGTTGAGTCACAATATTGCTCCTGTGATCTTCCAATGCTCAGTTTAATGTCTTCATTTCATGTCTTCTAAAAAAGCTACAGGAAATCGAGTCCCACATGTAGTACTGTTGGCAGTAGAACGTCCTCACATTCTGGAAACCTAATCACAGGGAATAAACACTGAAATGTGCAGACGTCACAGCCGCTGTGTTAGCTAGCCCTCGTCTCTCTTTCAAAACCCTGGCTTAAAGTAAGAGACGGGCTTGTTCATTGTCACTTATTTTACAAGTGGTTTTCATTTTACGAGACAGTAAAGCTCAAAGGGTTTTATTTTGTTTATTATGCTGTGCTGAAATTGGGTTTTCTCACCCAAGTAATATGTCAGGATTATGATAGAGATGGAATGCAGTCCTGAACCCGCTAAACCCAATATATAATGTGGTTGCTTGCATTTTTGTTTGTTTGGTTGGTTAATTTTAACATTTTGCAATGATTCCTATTTCCAATTTTCATCATGACAACTTTATCTCAATGCCACATTATGATCGGTGTGTGTGTGTGTGTGTGTGTGTGTGTGTGTGTGTGTGTGTGTGTGTGTGTGTGTGTGTGTGTGTGTGTGTGGATAATTAATTCAGCAAGGCTCAGCAAGGCTATTTGGACTTTAGTTGTAGGGCTTCTGGGAGATGGATTCAGCTGTCGGAGCCCAGCAGTGTCAGTGTTAGTGATGTGTGTTGTCGCAGGGCTGATGTATGTATGGGGGCCAGCAGGGCAGGGCTTGGAGGGTTGCCATCACAACTGCCCTGACAGACATCTACAGCGGTTTCATTAAGAGCGGCAAGGTGAGAACAACCACAGCTTTGTAAGAGTTGTGTCTGTTCAACGAAATATATCAACTATCTTGCAAAGGGAACCTGGCTACATGATGAATGAAAGAAGGTGATCTACTATGACATGTCAAGACATTGCTATTTAAACCGTTTTTCCTGATAGCTCCTCAAAATTAATCAACAAGATCTTGAAGAACACACTATTTTTTGTGATACATTGCACTTTACAATGAGCTGTCAGAAGAAGCAGAAGGAGAATATGGTGGCATACTTCATGCAGGGCTCAAATAAAGAGATTGCAGGTTTCAGATGTGAGATTTCCAACTTTCAGTAGAGGCACCTTCGATGCAACCCTGTGCTCTAGTTGAGAGACCTGTTCATTTCAGGTACAGGTAGTTTAGCTTTGCAAGCGGCTGGTGGAGGGTTTGGGGAACCAAGGAAAAACCGGGTGTCTAGTCTAATCTAATCTAAATTGGCAGTAGAATGATCTGACCAAGGGGAAGCATTTATATGTCGAAGACGGTCTGTGGACGGAGTCTGGTTCATGCCTTGGTTGACTTGTGCCAGGTTGTATCCAGAGGTGCCAAATTGTGCCAAATTCTTCAGGGAGTCAGAGAGAAAGCAGGAAACCAGGACAAATCTGTACCAATGAGACCCAGGAAATCAGACAATTATAAGAATAAAAATAATATAATAATGCATTGGAAAGGAGTCAGCAGCAGTGAGGACGTAATTATTTGGGGTGAGAGGTCTCTGTGTTCTGAAACCGGACTGCAACATTCAATCGAAGTCATGGTTGGACATGTATTAGGGAGGCGGGTGTTCCTTCCAAAGGAAGACACGTTTTAGCAAAATAAACTCAACTCTACCCCAAGTCATGCTGAACGTTTCCACGGGCTTAACAGGAACACTGTTACAGCAAAATGACATGGGACACAGACATGGCGCAAGACGTTTGCCACAGAATGGCCGCATGAAAGTGCGTCCATTATAATCAACTGAAGCTTTTACATTGACCACGCGCATACCGGCATCGCACGGGCATCGTGCGGCACATTGTCTTTTGCCCGGGTGGTCTATTTTTTTTCTTTCCACACACAGCTGAAACAGGAGCAAACTCCCCCAAAAAGTTAGGTCTGTTTAAAAATTACTCAAGGAAATACCTCATCGTACCAGAGGCAATGCTACGAAGCGGAGCAACCTCGTGGGTGTTTTTAACATTGCACATTAAAATAAATCCATCAAATCAATGTGTAGCTATGATCCTGCAGTTAAAATGCTCTAGTTAATTCATTCACTAGCAGTTAATATAGCCAACACTTTCAAACCCTGCATAACCAACATCGTTATCACTTTGCAAAACACAACATGCACACAGTGAAGCTGATCATCTATGTGAAACAATACTGGCAATGTACGCAACCACAAGCTATAAAGACAGAGTCTGGTAGCAGGTATGTGAGGCATCCCGTCCATGTCCCATGTATTTTGGCCGTTAAGGTCAAAGAATCCCATTCTCTTATTTAGTCAACTTCCAGAAAAGGCGCGAGTTAAGCAAAACAACGGGAGTGAGGCTAGATAGTGTAGATGCTAGATAGTTTAAATGCTGATATTAATGTAGTGGTATGCACACACATTTTTGTCAGCAGAAACACACACATACACACATCTTGCTAGCTTCCAGAGTCATGACTAACCCTGTAGGATGGTTCTCAGACATTACTCATTGTCTCGCTGGATCCCTGTTGGCTCCAACCCCACTGCTCCAGCAGCTGGATATTACGTGCTAGGATTGTTTTCATTGTTCCAGTCTTCCGTCTCTGTGTGCTGTTCTTTGTGCTTAAAGTGGTCTTGCCTCTCCCTCTCTCCCTCTCCCTCTCCCTCTCTCTCTCTCTCTCTCTCTCTCTCTCTCTCTCTCTCTCCCTCTCTCTCTCTCTCTCCCTCCCTCTCCCTCCCTCTCCCTCCCTCTCTCTCTCTCTCCCTCTCTCCCTCCCTCCCTCCCTCCCTCCCTCCCTCTCTCATTTAAAAAAGCTTTTTGTTGTGAAAACAAACGAGAGATTTTCTGCTTGATATGTACTGTATAGAATAATGTGCTGCAGCACAATGGTAATATGTGAACAGTTTTACAAGAATAAGTAGCATTAAGGAAATACCATAAACAAACATGCAAACTTTTCAACCACAGTAGAATAGCCCAATAGCATGCTTTCGATTTGCAGTGGTGGCGGTTTTGCACTGGTTGGCCTGTGCAACATAAGAATGAAAAAGAGTTTTGGTGGTTTTGTTTGAGATAAATGCCTTTACATGCCCGTGAAGGAGTCTGCTTTGCTTTCGTAACAAATTCCTTGACACCAAGGCTATGAAAACATACTGTCCTTGGAAGAAGTTTGATGTCTACATCTACAAAAATGTGAGATGTGCTTAACTTTCAACCTCCAGCTATATTTTAGAACATAATATAAACCATTGTTTATGTTTTAATTCCTCTATCGGATGTTAAGGTTCAATATATCAATATCCTAGTGGCACATCAAATTACGAATACAAGTACAAAATGAGTTAATTGTAATTGCATTAGTAACCAACAATATAGTGCACTACAACTTACAACAGTTCCGGCACTTTTATGTCTGCATGAGTGTAACACCACAATTAATGTTATCGTTATTGGATATGGATTATGTATATGTTTTATACCCACAAACTGTAGTCCTCCACAACAGTGGAGTTCTTCATTTGCGGCAACATGTCCAAAAAACAACAAACAAACAAAACTCTGGGCTAGTTGGGATCTTGACTGTGTGCTTAGTTGAGCCTCCTGAATCTGTTTGAACATTGCGCAAGTCCAACTGTACTAGATTGCTCATCGATGGTCAGTGCTCATGGACTCAGTCTCATGTTCTATTGTCCAATGTAGACAGATGTTGACCTTTCTAATATAAAAAAATTGCATTGTCTGATTGGTGCATTCCACAACAGAGCCTTTTTTTTGGCCACAGCTGCAGCCATTTCCTGAAGGCTAAGCTTTACATTTAGTTGTAGTAAGCAAATGTATGCCAAACCTCCGGGGATTTTCTAAAAGATTACATTTTTTGAATGATCATCATATTTTAGCTTGTCTATCTAATTTTAATTTAGAGATAAAATAAGGAATTCAATTCAACGAATAGCTTCAAAAGTTAACAGACCAACCTCACAAGATGTGTTAGTTGTTTAGGAACGGTGTGTGCTTATCTAAATGAGGACATGAAGATAATGAAAAGATATAATCAAGGCCTGGGCGTCCTACAGGTTAACCCTATGGTGTCATAAACACAATGCAATGTTTCTCTTATTTTTGGATTATATTTTATTTGATAGCTTACTGTGTTCCCATGCCAGTGAACCTTTATTGAAAGCCTATTGAATTAAAAGAATCCACTGGGCTGCTATAACGTAGATTGTTATGGTGACTTCATTTATTTTATATTTGTGGCACGCAGCTACTTTACCATTTTAATGGCTAATCATCACCACATCCAAATCGCATTTTGTAATTCTGTTTAATTGTTATCTGTTTTATAATCTGTTTTTTGGTGTAATGTTTAACACATAACTAAAAGTAGCTACATGATTGCAGTTGCATAGGGAATGTGTCACGGAAATGTGAAACAGAAACATTGTGAAATACTAATTTCACAATGTTTCTTTAATGTCAATGCCATTATCCGTAGCCACTGATAGTTGCTATTAATCTATGTTAATCACTTAATTTTCTATAAATGTGGTCTTCCGTTCTTGGTTTTGACCAATTGTGAATTTCTTTAACTTACAGATAAGAAACAAAAACAATGACGCATTCAGTCCATTATCAATACTGTCCAGGGCAGGCTTGTAGATACAGTCTAAAATACAAAAGGAGGTAACTTAGATAGCTGATACATTGCAACTGTGGTAATTTATGAAAGCATACGAATGTCGTCCTTTTTAATTTGAAACACAGTACAGCCTTTGCCCAGCTAGAAATTGTTTGAAAAATGTATCTAACATTAGTTGAATGGCAATGGCCTCATTATCACATACTCTTAGAATATACCTTTGAATATATACATAAATATTGAATTTTTTTGCAGTGTGCTGCATGGAGGAAATCAATAACAACTATGGATCTCAAAACATTCACTAACATAACACTGGGGTATTTAGTAAGCTTTAGTTTGACACAGCTATGACAAAGCCTACGACAATAGGCAGGTATTCAATACAGCATGCGGGAACCGTGATAAACCTGAAAAGAAAAAAAAGAGTAATCTTTTCTGGGGGTGACCAAGGTTGAACTTCTGGGTGTGGGGAATTCTACTTCCTGAAAAATGAAAATAATCAACCTCTAATTACTTGCATCTAGAGCCTGTTTATGCTCAATTAATGCCCTCTTTGGAATTGGAGCATCTCTCTAAGGAATCAAAACAAATCCTATTTTAAAAGCAATGCAACGGTGTATTAAGATGTTGCCTCTCTAACAACTCTTGTTGACTGTATAATACAACAGTGAGAGGAGAAGGTAAATAACAGTATGGGATGTTGAAAATGTTGTTCATGCTCATTACTCATTGGTGCTTGTACATCAAATCATTCAGAGGGGGTTTTAAGCAACAAGGGCTAGCTTCTAATTGCTGTAAGTCAATGACATGAGCTGAACTACAGAGTGACACTACTGGAGCCTAAGGTTAGCCCCAGTGGGAATGATGACATGGAGCTTTACAGCACAAGTTATTCAGAGCAAAATAGCCATGAACAGTTTTTAATGGTGGCTCACTGCGGATGGCAGCGCGCCACGGTCATTAGAGACCTGCACTCAAGCCCAGTTTATTGTTTATGATCAGGGTTTTCTCAGCACACCTGTGCCTCCTATTAGAATGGTGGCCCGCAGGATGTGCTATTTCATGACAATGGCAGGGAAAATAATCCAATTTGCATGCATAACACATGTCCCTCTAATGGAATACAGCCTTGTGCTGGAGGAATCTTAACAGAACACAGCATCTTTGATCATAAACCAGCTGTGGGCCAAATGAGCAACACGAAGAATGTTATTTGCCAAGCATGTCCTACCCTTTCCTAGCCTCTATGGAATTCCGATTTATTTTGAGTTTGATGTGATTTTAATTAATTATTTGTGTAAAATAACATAATATAATGACCTGATCTCTTGTGTAATTTAACATTTAGTAGGAATGTGCTACATGCTAAAAAAAAAAGTGTCTCCTTCACCACCATTTCAATGGCGCCTTGTTATGATGTTAAAGATTAAGAAAGAAATGACTAGACTCGATTGACCAAAACAAAATGGGCTCCACACCAATCCACTGGAGACTGGTGGTGCGGACTACCTTGAAGTGGCCTCTGCCAGCACCACAGGCAAAGGCTTTACACAGAGACTTTGCGTCCGTTGTGTATGATGGATGGAGAACCCAGACAGGAAGTCATCCCCAGCTGTCACTGAAACATGGTTTGGTCCTAATTATAAGATTCAGGATGCTCTTAAGATAGAGTTGATGAGCCATGATTCAAGTGAAGCCAATCTTGGATGGCACATGATGACAATATTAAATTAAATACCAAATGGCAACACATGGTTACTCTGATGCATGAATCACATGTGCTGCATGTGAATGTGTCTGCACTATATTGTTAATTCACAAGTTATGAATGTATGTATGAGCCTCGGAAACATATTCTGGCAACAAAAATGCTAGTGGACTACTGCTCAACTGTAACCAGGAAAAACAAACAAGCATATATCCACACTTTGGCTCTTATTGGTCATACTCTGCTCATCTCTTGCTTTTCACCAGAATGTTCTGGACCACTGGGCATGGAGGGCGGTATCATTTCCAACCAGCAAATAACAGCCTCCTCCACCCACCGCGCGCTCTTTGGCTTGCAGAAGTGGTATCCCTACTTTGCACGGCTCAACAAGAAGGGCCTGGTCAATGCCTGGACGGCTGCTGAGAATGACAGATGGCCCTGGATTCAGGTAAAATGCACGGACTCTTCCATAAACACTGGGGCCACCAAATGTCACGGTGCAACACAAGTCCACCTAACACAATCCCAACAAACACATCCCACCAAACACAATCCTAAAAGGGCATAATTTCAAACTGCACTGAAAAAAAGTAAACAAAACAACTACAACACATACTTTGGCTTTCGGTATGAGATGCTTAAACCAACATTTATATAGTCTGCTGTAAAGAAGAAATGTTTTTGTTTGGGAGAAATGTTTTGTTTATGGAAATGCATCTGGAAATGCCCTCATATATCTCTAATGTGGCTGGCTTTACAGTTAATTACTGACACAGATGAATTGATGGCTTGCTACTGATTCATTTTGGAGGGCAATTAAAAGTGTAAGCAGAGGGTAGAACAGCTGCTGGCCTAGTGGAGTGTAAGGAAGCACTATCATGGGCTCCGCTTCGTTCAGGAAGTGCTTATACAGTGTTATGTTTTTTTTTGGTGGGAAAACAATGAAATTCTTCATATGGTTGTGATCGTTCTTGAGTTGCGTGTTTAATTGTAGAGCCTTTTCCTTTTATAGTTTAGTTTGTTAGTTTGTTAGCACTGACCTTTTGATTATCAATTTGTGATTGCTGCCTCTTGATCAACAATTAAGCATGAAATAGAATGTGATACAATGTGTAGTGCATCTATAGATCGCATTAGGCTAGTTAAAAGTGCATGGCACAGTCCCATTCTGTCCTTTCACTAACTGACCGGGTGAATCACTAGCTGAGTAGACCAAAAATAAATGCATATATATATATATATATTTCTGAGACTTTTGAACAGAATGGTCCACTTTAAACCGGGACAAAGAAACCCAGTAGGTGCCGGTTCTTTGAAAATGAGATGGATGGGTGAATGGATGGAGATAGATAGACATAGTGAGTGAGTGAGTGAGTGAGTGAGTGAGTGAGTGAGTGAGTGAGAGAGATGTGGGACAAAAATGAGCAGGCAGAACTTCAAAGAGATATTGACCAACATGATGAATACCAATACCACAGAAGAAGAAAAAAAAAACAACCAAAGGTCAGCCACCAAGTCAGATGGAGCCCAGCCAAGAAACGAAGAACGTTATAAATAAATAAATAAATAAAGAGAGCTCACCACACAAATAACAAATCATGGAACATGAAATATTCAGGCAGTTTGTCAGACTGTAATGATGCCACATGAGAAGTAGCACAAGACGCTGAGGGCTCCATGTAGTCGCCAAGGGGCCTTGTTCACGGAAACAGGGATGTCAATGCACTGGCAGTATGTTAGGCAGAAGGTTTGCTTTCACAGTTGAGGTGACTGTTTGCTTGCCTTAAGGTATTTTTTAAACAGATTATACTGGCGAAGGAGCAATGTATTTGCATGCTAAGTTAGACCAGGACAGTGCCAGACCTATGGGGAATGGACTAACTGAAAGTTAAAGTAAAAATAGCCACAAACAAATGCCAAACAATCAGGGCTGTACCACACTCGCTCACCCTTTCCAAGTCGACTCCGATTTGCCAGTTCAATTGATAATTTGGTGATTCTTGGTCTAAAGAAAGTTCCAGTTTTACCCACCATTAAGGTAACCGGGTTTCGGAAGCAAGTTGAAGTGACAGGCGTGATAGATCCGTCAGCTTAATCCAACCACACCAATACACAAGAACCGATGTTGAGTGACCTAAAGCGGGAAGCAACAGGCACACTCAGCGGTCCAACCGTTGGTCTAGTGGTGTTAACGGCTGGAACCTGACTGGGATCACCTCTCTTTTTGCCCCAATTTAACGCCGTTGTTTAGGGTTTTCAGTTTTCAGTTAACATCATTAGACCCACGTGGATTGTCCCATTAGTTCCCTGCTTAAGATCGCTTGAACAAGATCAAAACGCGATGGTTCTATAAGCAGTTCTTGACTTATAGATGTGTTGATGAACATCCTTAAATTGAAGGACAGGTGCGATTGATCCGTAGGCTTAATCCAACCATAACATTACACGTGAACCAATGTTGAAAATAATGGACAGATATTAAAGAAATATTCATGTGTCCATTAAAAAAGGAGAGCATTTGAGAAGATTCTACTCTGGACTACATTGTGTGTGTCTGTGAATAAGAGGAGGGGGGAAGGGGGTGAGATCAAGTGTTATTTTTAATGCGTTGTACTGACATACAGTTCATTTCCAACATAACAAGCTCTATATATATGGATGTATAAAGTGACACAGTATTAGCTTAACATCTAATGCATAGTCCGATCAATAACATCGCTATATAAAAATGCCTCAACAATTAGCAGCCAACTCTCTACATCTGTACCTGGAGGGAGAGCTTCAGAAGTGATTTGTTGGTTTATGATAAAATGTTAAGGCCTGGCTAGTGTATTTGTTTGTTTACTGACTTGTTATGAGTTTTATAGTAACGTAACATAAAATGATAGTAAGTAAGTAAGTGCATGGTAAGTCCAAACACTTGAACATTTTTTATTAGTTATTTCATAGTATACCTGTCTGTTATACATTGCTTCTGGGACTATTTTTTGGAAGGAAACAACGCATCGTTTTTTTTAACTTTAATTAATGGTTTACTTGTGTTGTGTTTGACATACAGTAATACATCACACATAATAACCTTAACCTTTTCCAGTGCCCAACAAGCATCCATTTCTCTGTTACTCTAAGGGACATTTAAGTACATAATCCGGCCTTTTGTATATAACAAAGTACCAGCGTTAATGAAGACAGAAGCGGTGTGACTCAAAAGCTCCTGACAAATTAGACTCACTCAGTGCTCATTCGGGGGTACTTCTGAAAAACCTCTGGGAAATCAGAGAAAGTTCTTCAGAACAGTGAAGAGGACCATTACCCAAACTTGGAGACCTTATTAAGGAGAATGCTTACTTTACTTTCAGCAGGTTTGGTTTGAACATCAAAATCGGTGTGTGTGTGTGTGTGTGTGTGTGTGTGTGTGTGTGTGTGTGTGTGTGTGTGTGTGTGTGTGTGTGTGTGTGTGTGTGTGTGTGTGTGTGTGTGTGTGTGTGTGTGTGTGTGTGTGTATATAAAGTGTAAAAGTGGCTGTTATGCCTTAAGTACTGTCATTATGTGTTTTACTAATTCAGCCACTAGCTATTACTGAACTAAAGCATATCTTGTCGTTGCTGTTTGGAAATCCCTGCAGTTCTCGTCCAAAATTGCCCTAGGACGTGATCATAAAAGAGGGCATTGTGCATTGTGCATTATGTGATCAAGGTGACTGTCTGGACCAACAAGGATTCATAATCCACGTTGGATTATACATTCATGTTGTACATGAATACGCTACAAGCTTGAGGCTTAACCCTTTTACATTGAGTAAATCCCAGCATCTTTGCCGATAATAATATGTCATGTTATACAGTCAAAATGTATTTCTGGCAAAAACACCAGAGAATGACAGGTGTTTTATTGCACGAATATGGATTTAGAAAGAAGTGTTAAACACTGAGCTCCTCACCTCCTGCTGAACCTGCTGTCTCTTGACACTCAAAAGTAGAAATCATTTTTATATTAACACACTTCTCTCTGCATGGTTTCACACACTTCTCTGTAGAAAAGTTGACACTTCCGTTCTGCCACTTACTGTTAACGTAATAAATATGGCTAATGTACAATAGTAATCATTCCAAACGAGCTCCATTTCCTTGTGGCCTCCATCAGGACAAATGAATGAAGATGGCTAAAAAGCCCAGCACTGCATACAGACATGGCTTTTGTAACCATAATTAAGTTGTGTCACTGAAATGTAGGAACCTAGGAGCACGTTATTCTTATTTTTGTCAGTGCACAAAGTGAACGGAAATATATTATTTATGCATGCTTGATGCATTTATGTTTTTGTCCTTCTAATAATAATCATAAAACTAATAATGATACTGCAATTGTCAACATATTTGTTTGAATATGTGGAGCCATTTTTTATTACAAAAAGCTTGTGTGTGTGTATGTGCGTGCATACATCAACCTTTTTAATTTATTTCTATATTTAATTTATTTTTACAGGGACAGTGGACATTGATAAACATTTAAGTAAATATGACCCATTAGTTTTCAACGCTTGTCCGTGAGCACATTAAGACAATGCTTTCACTCAGACAGAGAAAGCAACATTAAAATAAAACAGCCCTTAATGATTTGGATGGGATGGGATACACATGCGCATATCTTACTGGGAATTGTTTTCCAGCATGTGTCTATAGTCACAAGCATAATCTGTACGTAACATGTTTATGAAAGACAAAGTGAATCAAAAAGATTGGCTGCCAGTTAAATCATTCATCCATCATTCACGTTTGGCATGCAGCGCACAGCACCGCATGGTCTTAGCTTCTGCAACTTAGGGACAGAGCCAGAGGATGAACTCTAACCCAACAGGAACTGTAAATCAAACACATTCTCACATACATTTTGGCCATAAGAACCTTAAAATCAAAGCATTATCTATGACCACAGCAAACATCAGAAGAGAATCTGAGAATAACTTCACAGACGGTCTTGTTTTGATTGCATTCACAAAAAAAATGTGTATTCCCAATATTGATATTGTATGTGAAACGTATAAAACAAAACATTTGAAAGTGTACTCATCAAAGGTTTAAGTTAACATCGTATTATCAAACACGCAGGAGTTACTCAGACACCGATCACAGTGCTACGATACGAATCATGGGGCTGTGTGTATCTAAACATCAATCACATTCTCTATGCTCGGCTCTCTTCCCTCTTCCACGCTCCTGGCACACTAAGACACTTTGCATGGGCTCTGTAATGACAGCGTCTACGTGGGGGTTGACACACTGGATCCCGAGTGTCAGGATTGATTAAATGCTCCATCCCATCACACCCTTTTCTGAACAAGATGGATGGTTCTGACACAAGAGATACCAGGGGCAAATTGATCCCAACGATTTAAGAAAAATTACAAAGAATTGGTAGACAGAGCGAGAGAGCGAGAAGTGCGTGAGCATACACACACACGCACGCACACGCACACGCACACGCACACACACACACACACACACACACACACACACACACACACACACACACACACACACACACACACACACACACACACACGTGCGCGTGATCTCGCTCTCACGCTGATAGCAACAATCACATGCACAAGCTCACGTAAATTATTGTCGAAAATGAATAATGGGAATGGTTTTTGTGCTTGTTATTCTGTACCCCAGATTAACCTGCAGAGGAGGATGAGGGTCACAGGCCTAATTACCCAGGGTGCAAAGCGCATCGGCAGCCCAGAGTACGTCAAGTCGTACAAAGTAGCCTCCAGCGATGACGGGAAGACATGGAGGACGTACAAGGTCAAGGGTACGGATGGGGACATGGTGAGAAGCATACACACACGCACACACACACACACAATCATGTACGCAATACACACAATACTGATTATGTCTCTCACTGCCCCTTCCCATTGGTCTCTCTCCTATCAGTTTATCTCTATCAAACAGTCCACATGCACTCACGCAGACATACACACACACACACACACACACACACTTACACTCAAGCGCGCTTGTATGGTCACCCACAAACAGCAAGTGGAGATCATGCACT
Source organism: Lota lota (assembly GCA_026745465.1). NCBI lineage: Eukaryota > Metazoa > Chordata > Actinopteri > Gadiformes > Lotidae > Lota > Lota lota. Next base: position 13,879,829 of record JACYXH010000479.1, on the reverse strand, counting down.
CAGTCAAGGGCAGATTGAAGGACATGATGAGATGGCTTTTTAATTAGCTTGCTCACACCGGACCCATCTCGCTGCCCCCTACCACGTTTATTACTTCTAAATGGAATTTCTTTATACTATTTGGGGATAAATAGCCACCAAATGCCGCACCCTGCTTTGTATCATTTCTGACAGCACACCGTGGCTGTCCTCAAAACAGCCAAGCCCCAAATGACCAGACTGCCAAGCCCCTAAATTTATCGCTTAGTTCAACGATCTCAACGCACTTGAATTTTCCGCGGTGTGTCTCGCAAACTCAAGTATATAGTATGAATTCTTAAGTGTGTGTGTGTGTGTGTGTGTGTGTGCGTGTGCGTGTGTGTTTGTTTGTGTAGTTCTGTGTGCCTGTGCGTGAGTGTGGAGAGGGGTGAGGTGAGTTATTCATAAATTATTTGGTGGACGGGGATGGGAATATAATCGTGACAGTGGCTGCAGCAATAAGTCCTGCTTTAGATGTGCTTGATAACCTTGTTTTGTGGGACTACTCTTTGTTTCTGCTAACCTTCAGTTGTCGTTGCTAACCTCTATTTGTTCTACAAGTTGGTGCTATTGTCTGTACTGCATTTAAATGGATATTGTTTTTCTCCATCACCCTCTCTCTCTCTCCTTTCTCAGCAATCTCTCTCTCTCCCTCTCTGTATGTATCAATGTATCTTTCTCTCCATCTAGCTCTGCCTCTGTCTCAGCCACGCACATACAAATCATGCAGTTAAATCAATGGGTCTGTCATACACTGTCTAAGCTCATTTTACGATAGAAATACACTCTAGAAGGTATCGCCATATAATTGGACCACTAATGTAAAAACATACCAGTCTGCCTAAATGAATTATGGGCTCAAATGGGCCGAGAAATGGGCCCTGTAATTCTATCTTGTTGACCTTGGATGATGGCAATGTATCAAGTATGGAGAAGACACAAGCGGTAGAGAGAGAGAAAGAGAGAGCGAGAGAGAGAGACACACACACACACACACACACACACACACACACACACACACACACACACACACACACACACACACACACACACACACACACACACACACACACACACAGGCATGTTAGCTCTGCTATGTCTGTTTACGGCTGTTGTTTGTTTCACCTCCTAAAACAGATTTTTAGAGGCAATGTCGACAACAACGCTCCCTCTGCCAATTCTTTCACCCCACCCATCGAAGCCCAGTATGTGCGCATTTACCCACAAGTCTGCAGGAGGCACTGCACCTTGCGCATGGAGCTACTCGGTTGTGAACTAACAGGTGGGTCCAACAAGGCAGTGCTAAAAGGCCCCGATATGCTTTCATTTGGATTGAAATTGCCGTGTGTGCATAAACAAACAGCCGGCAAATCGCAGCAACTACGTTGTTCCCTGTCTAAATGGCTGGGGTTCGACAGCCTATGTGAACCCGCCAATTTCAATATTGCTTTAAGTATGCAGGGGCCTTAAGTGTCACTTTCCCTAGGTGTTGTGTAAATGAGTCATCCTTTGAAAAACACCCAACATGATCTGCATTCTTGTTGTGTTGTTTCCACGGTAGCAACTTCCTAATGCAGTGTTGCAAGAAATGTGCAATTTGAATGTAGTAGTTGTACTGGTGATGTTATAGTCCTGGAGCTACCTGGAGCTACTGCCTACTTGGTTGTGTCTTCAAAACTTTGGTTGCACAGCACTGACATGTGTTTTGTATTTGTGCTAATATTGATTGTTTGCTTTCATTGTTTTGAGTCCTCCCCTGGAAGTCAATTTGGACCCGATATATGACTCAATGTAAAATGTAATTGTCAACAAAGCTGCTTTAAAGTTTACAGTTTTGGTTGCTGCACAAGATGGCCCCTTTAGTGATCTACAGAGTCATTTAGAGCTAACTAAGGAGCAGGAAGGGGTTTAAACATAAATGTTTACAAGTTCTAACCCCCTTCGAACCCAGAAGCCACTAGAGTACTCAGCCCCACATCGACAGAGCTGCATAGTCTTCTTTCCATATGCAAGCCAGCTCTTACATATGTTTTCTTTTTTTATGATGTTTTGGCTCTAGGCTGCTCTGAGCCAATGGGAATGAAGTCAGGCCACATCCAGGACTACCAGATCACCGCCTCCAGCATGTTCAGGACGCTCAACATGGACATGTTCACCTGGGAGCCCGGCAAAGCCAGGCTGGACAAGCAGGGCAAGGTCAACGCCTGGACGGCAGGACGGAGTGACCAGTCACAGTGGCTTCAGGTGAGGAGCTGTGGGTGACTAAGCCGATCAAAGAAAAAACAAAACGTGTCTATAATCAGTGTCGTCTTTAACAGACGGTAGAAAAAAAGAAGGGGAGAAAACTGCTTGGCTTGTCTTTTTTTAAACCACTTACCTCGCTGTCATTGTGTGAACTGTATGGTTATTTGCATGTGAAAACAAGACACAAGATAGGAAGCATCTGATATTTCTCAATACAAAACAAGGTCAATTTAAATAAACATTTCTATAAAAAAGTATGTTCCTCTTAGGTATTAGATAATTGGCTTTGATAGCGGAGCAGTTGGTAACTATAAAAGCGAGAGAACAGACAGCTGTGTCTTTCTACCTGCCTTGTGTAAACACACACCCACATTCCCTTAGCTGTTGGATCACGTTTAGTGGCGTTATCTTCCGAGAGACTGGCCAGCGCCCTGCAAAGATAAGAGCCGCCATTTAAAAATCAACTCCATAATTGATTTGTTTTCATTGCTAGAATGAATGGCTAAAATGTCTCCTGAAAAGGCCAACCCAAGAAAAAGAGAAGCTTGTCTTCGGTCTGTCTGCTGGAACAGTTTATTCTTGTGAAATATTTCTCAGGGATTGGTATGCCAGGAAGGTATAAAAATATGACTATACTGCTGCATGATTCAATTTTCCCTAGTGATACCCCCTGTTTGTTGAAATGTGCCCATCAGAGTGTTTAAGTACCTTGCTAGCCTAGCTCATCAAGCCCTATTCATTCCAAACCCTTAGGTACTTAAATTTGGCAGGCGTGGGTAATCAAGGAACAATTTGTACTCAAGTGACTTATTTTAAGGACTCATTAATTATTATCAATCATTATTCTACTTCAGGAGAAATTAGTTCATCGAGGTGACATCTTCTCTAGTCGCTCTCTTAATTTCATTGCCCAAAAGGTCTCTGGTCTGATTGGACATTCTGTCAATAATGTTTCCCAGACATAGCAAGAGACAGATGCCATCTCCAGAAATGATGATTATACCACAAAATACCAGCATGTTTTTTTCAATCTGTATTCTTTTCTGTAGAAAGGTCACCCTCCTCCAACATCAGCAATATATCTATGTTGCCCTTTGCTTTAAACCAGAGACCCAATACTGTTAAGCAAAATATAGACATGGAAGGTCATCCTCCACCGATATCTGACCTAAAACTCTGCTGCTCTTTGCTTTAAAGTTTAGATGAAACACTTAAACAAAATACAGAAACAGGAAATCTGATGCGACTCATCCCAAGTGAAATCAAAGAGATGCTTTCTTTGCTTCCTGGGCCTCCCAGCCTGACTGGGCCTTTTTGGTATTGCTCAGCATGAACACAGTCAACACTCCTTTGTTGCACGGCCCCATCTGGACATTATTTGATTTGGGCTGGGCTTCCAGTTCGATTTACTGTTAATACTACTGTGGTTGATGTTTTTTACCATGCTGAATGCCCGTTCAGCATGGGGGTGGGGGCTGGGGGGGCGGAAGAGACTGAGTCATGGAGCTCAGATAACCAAATTGATTGCTTTGGGCAGAGGCTAAGTTGTGTGTACTCCTAAAACACGCTGTGGGCGGGGAAGGGGGGGATATAGGAGAGATACAATGGCCTCCACGGCCTAGATCCTTCAGATAGGACAGTAATATGGTTTTCAGAAATCGTAACGATATTCCACCAATACCCATCATTAACATTTTCTGGGGTCCTTAATTCCTACTTGTGTTCGGGAACGCTTCACAGCGTAGTGATTGAATTGTGTGTATTTGCTAGAAATAAATTCTTAATATCCCATTCACGTGTTGCTATGGTGAATAATTTATTCTCCGTGACATTTGAGAAAGACTTGAAACCTGATAGATTAATGAAAATGATAACGCCAAATGACAAATTAAGTACACCAATTAATCATGGCAACTGCCTTGCTGCGCCTTCAAATGGTAACAAGGTAAGAGAAGAACAAAGAAGGAATACTTTGACAACTTAAGAGTATTGGCTTTAAACATTTGAGATCTCAATGATAAACCTAGAGCACACCAGTTCATTTAGATGAATGCAGGGTGTAATGATTATGGTTTTTATCGATGTGGTTTCATTGAAGCAAAAGCAAGGCTTAGTCAACATATTACCAGTCAATCACCAGCCAGTAACTTATATAAAATGAATGGAAAAAATTAATAATGTAAATATCTATATATCTATATATGTATATATATGCAAATGTCCTACCAGTGCCCCCTGATGGCCAGAACACATAATGTAATTGGTTATCCAAACAAGCTCACGGAGCCTAACTGCATTTAGTATCACTCCAGATTATGCTAATTCACTCTTGTTTTAGCTCTTTCATCCATCTGTTTTCTGACCATTAATAGCACAACGGACTCACTTTGAAAGGTGTTGTTTTATTGTATATTTTTTCGACTATCCACTAGTTGTGGTTAAGTAGTGACAACACTTCCAAAATTAAAGCTTGTCAACACCACAAAATTGCACATTTTGGAGTGCCGTCAGACCCGCAGTCATTCTCGCCTGGCGGGGAAGTGGCATCACACAAAAGGAGAGTCAATCTGAATATCTAAAGATGCCTTCAAGATGAACTCCTATGCTGTCAGTGGGAGCAGCCAAGTGTTCCAGCTGGCAGACACTGATTGGCTAAATATGGACATTAAGGTGTCCACGGACTGATGGGAATTTGCCAGACAGGCACTAGGTACTTACCAGTTGCAATGTCCCCATAAAATATGCAGAGCAAAATAAACCATGGATTCTTCTTCCGGTTAAGATTTTAAGTGTTGTTGTTTTTTGTTATGTTTGCATGAATTTACACCATTTATTTAATTTGAACAACACATGTTGGTTGGAAACATGGTTATTTGAGAAAATAAAAGCATCAGTCTAATAACTCAGTTGCAGCAAATGTTGCATCTGTATTTATGAACTATATGTTTATATGTGTATACCTTTTTTGTTCTCTTGAACAATACAGATTTTCACTTCGATTCAAACTTTGAAATAGGTTGACAAAACCAACCCTACAGCCAGGTGGCCTGTAGCCCTAACCAAATTGCTTTCATCAGAGAAAACAGAATGTAAGATTTGTTTTGGTATATTCCTTAAAAACTCAAATCTCCCTGGATTAACAGGAGACATGAAAGACAATCTTTAAGTTCTCTAAAGTTCAACTTTCATTCCTGTGCAGAAGGTTAAACAAACCAGTGTGGTTCCCCAAACTGTGCTGTGATAAATAAATTGATCCTCCTGACTTGTATATAAATCAATATTAATTATCTTTACAAATACCTTTTTTCTGAGTGTGTGTCCGTCCCATATTTATTTATATATGTCATATTGATGCACTCAGAGGGGGATTCGAAGGGTTTCAATATCTATGATTAAATCTGCATATTTTATACTTAGTCTATTTTATGGAAATATTTATGGTTTAATAATACATCTAAAGCCCCAGTGAATTATATGCATGTGTATTGTCAGCAGATTTGTATTTGTCTTTGTGTTTAGTTGCTATTGCCATATGTGGAGTAGAGGAGACCAGCAATAATTTGAGATCGGGGCCTGTTAACATGAGATTAATATGCCAATTTGTCCGTTTCAAATACAGCACTAGTGACGACCGACCCACTTCTTCCTAATCAAAAGAATTAGCTGGGTCTTTGTTCGCTGTGGAGCACAGCTTTCATTTGTCCCATTGCAACTCTTGTCTCATCTTGACTGCTAATTCAGAGACAATAAAGCTTGTGTCCTTCATAAGAACAGCAGATGCCTTAGACACACACACACACACACAGAGACAGAGAGACAGAGAGACAGAGAGAGAGAGAGAGAGAGAGAGAGAGAGAGAGAGAGGAGAGAGAGAGAGAGAGATGGAATGAGGGAGAGAGGAAGATAGGAAGATAGGAAGATAGGAAGATAGGAAGATAGGAAGATAGGAAGATAGGAAGATAGGGAGAGAGACTAGCATAAAAGAGTTAAGGGGGATTGTGATCAACTTGAGTAAGAATGACATTGGGGATATTTTGGAAACAAGGGACTAGTATTGGCTGGCAATGACTTGCACAGGAATTGCCAGGATAATGGAAAGTTAATTAGAAGGATTCAAGGGTGTGATGTTCGATTGATTTGCATCGTAGAGGGAACACATAATCTTTAGGCAAACATTCATTTAACAGCCCTCTGATCACATTTGGAAATCATATTTCTGAAATGCAATGATATGCAGTCTTATGTTATAATTTGCCATAATGTGTCTTATTACTATTCTCTCACAATGGACAGCTAGAATCAATAGGAGCTGCACGCCACGTGTAGCAAAGTTGCACTGCAGAACTAATTAAAGAAAACATTGTTGGAGAGACAGAGTATCCTTGTGGTCTCTCTTTTAATCAAGAGAGAATCATGCAGCTGTTTTACTGTTAACACTTTTATCCAAATTAGATAGCAATATGAAATACATCTGAAAGGCTTGTCTGTAGAATGTGCTTTTAGTGTGCTGTTGTTCTGGCATGTTTTATTGAATCTGCAGATACAAATCGATGTATTTTCTCATTAATTTTCGCAGTGAAAATTGACTTGTTTACATGATTTAACTAGTAAACAAATGCTTTAAGAACATTTCAAATGATTCAAACAACATTCTTAAAGTGTCCAATAATATTCTTGAAAGGAGGACCAGGCTCATAAAAGATAAAGTAAACTGCAACTTTCATTAAAGTGAGTTGCTTTACTCAGTTTCATTCACTTTCCCTGCAGCTAACATGCTGATTCAATTAGCCTTTAAATTAAGTTTCTTAGGGAACAGCAAAACCACCAGATTTTGCATTCAAATGGAGGCTTTTAAACTGGCTCTAAATTCCACTATATTATTAAAGACTAACATTTACTACGTTGAATTCATGTGACACTACGCTCATCTTTTCATTATGTGAGGAAACCATCTTATGTCTCTTTCTATCTCTCTTTCTCCATCTCACTCCAATTATCTCGCTCCATCTCTCTCTCTCTCTCGCTCTCCTGCGCTTTCTCTCTGTCGGTCCTTTCTATTAATTCGGTCAAGGCTGACACAGGAGGCATACATCAACTTTATCATGGAATGATCATGGGTTTCCAACAGACCAAACTGGATTCCTGGCTCCCTGGAAATTCCAAATGTCATCTTGGTCTACATGAGATTGACTTAAGTGGACTACAAGGCTTGATTCCATACACACACACACACACACACACACACACACACACACATATATATATATATATATATATATATATATATATATATATATATATATATATATATATATATATATATATATATACACACACATATATACACATATATATATATTAATAGTAGGATAAGTATTATGTTTGAAGAATTGCATTTTTTCCTAATGGGAAAAATTATATACATATATTCTGCACGCCGTATTAACTTCCACCATTTTGAACAGGCGGTGCAAATGTGAACACAATGAACACCTCCATTTTGGAAGCATAGGAGCATTGGAATGATCGTTTTTGTGTTGGTAGTATCGGTTTTGTGGTCATGGTCATAGTCATAGTAATCAATCGTGAAATTATTTTTGTCATTATGGGAAGACATTGTGTTCGAAACTGCCAAAGCATTTTTCATGCAAGACATGGCAAAACAGTTTTCATTAGCCTAAGTTACGGTATATTTATGTTGATTTAGGATTTTACAGTACTACAACTCTCCAGAGTCCTCTCAAAATGGCGGAGTATCGCCAACAAAACATCCCACGATGCATTTTGATGTTCAAGCCTGATACCTGCCGAGGAGATGGGGCTTCAAAATAAAGCCATTAGGTGGCAGCAGCCTCTTTAAACAGCCATCGTTGGGTCAATATTTCTACACAATAGGCAAATTACAAAGGACCCTGACCTAAAACAAAAGCCTAACTAAAAAGCAATTAAACTCGATACCTCTCACGTTTAGAAATTTCCCCAACGGATAAAGGATGTTAGCTGCTGTTGCAGAGCTGTTGCTAGCTCTGCCACAGTAAAGAGATGGTAAAAAGACTGTGTGACCATTGGAGCTCCAGTGTGGGTGTAATGCACATGAACTGTATAAAACACTGATTGAAACGGAGTTTTGATATTTGTAAATTGGTGGAAATTATCTTGGAAAATAATGCATTCCCATCAACTTGGTCTTGTAATACACCCTGGGGCAATGCAATAGCACCCCTGCTTCTTTCTTTGAACATTTCGAGTCTCTGGACTGTTTGATTGGTTATCTATACTGTGTACTGTGTGCACGAACCACTCTGGTGACGTCACCGGCTGTGTGTAAATCCGGCATGGCGGCGGCAAATGAATTAATTTGCTAAAAAACATTTTCTCAGTGTTGACTACTAAACAGTGGACACACATACGACATTGACCTTCACTTCCTCTTTTGTTTCAGTACCACTTTAAAAGTCTTCTGGCAGGTGAAAACCTCCCTGCAATCCATCACTTGGTTAAGTAGGATGTTGTGTGCTAATGTTTATTTTGATGGCACCATCTTGTTGAAGCATAGGTGAATGTGTGTGCTGTTTTCTGTAAAAGCTCAATTAAAACAACATTTTCAAAAATCCCTGAGGTGTAGATGACATTTAGTCTAAGTGTAGTTGGATGACAAATTAGTTTCCATTCTGATGGGCTCTTCCAAGGTTGACCCATATTTTTACCATTAATATTATGAATACAGACCAAGGAGTTGCATTACTCTTGCCTGGTCTTTTAAACTGGAAGGAAATAGCACAAATGAGATTATGGAGAGAAAACCATTAGCTGATTAGTCAACGACTAGGCAAGGCTTTGCTGGGAAATATCAGCCAGGGACATGCATCTATATTATATCATCCCCTGCTATCTTATCTATCTTGATAAGAAGATCACCCAGTCTGACACACTTATCTATGTTGCCTTGAATAAGCGACTACATAACCCTACAAGTCTAAGTGAAATTACATTGTGAGTGTGAAATCCCTCAGCATCACCAGTGCGGGAGCAATTTCCATGCAACGTTGAGCAGTCTCTCTCTCTCTCTCTCTCTCTCTCTCTCTCTCAGACATGCTGGGCTGTGCGAATGATGCCCTCCTCTTCTCCATAATGCCTTCAAATAATCCCCCGTGGTTGATTCAGACTGTGTCTCCTTTTGCCATGGTCGATTCCCTTTGTAGCTTTGTTTGCCCCAACCTAGACTCCACATAAGGAAGTTGTGCGATTGTGTTCACTGCTGCATGCTCTTAAGTGGCCTATTTGCATTCCAGGTGGATCTGTACTCCACATGTTCTTCATTAATTTAATCCCAAGGAAGGATGCGTTTGATTAGGATGGGAAACGAAGAACTTAATTACCGTTTCATAATCTTCTGACAGCTGATATGCACAAAACATCTATACACCTATCTGGGTGAGATCATAGATGCCTAAGAGTATTCTCATGTGTGAGTTTATTGGTCATTGAGTTGAACACACGGCTGTCTCTGACTGCGACATATGTTTGCTGATGCACACAAATCAGAAAGACCTGTTACAAGGTAAGCAAAGCATCAAACTTCCATCTGAATATAAGTGCCATATATACCGATAAATGGAAGCTATGTGGACGGGACATGCTGAAAGAAGACTTAAGTGGCTAATTTAAGACTTTTTTCACCCCACCTAAGCTTCTAGGGGAATTGCGCAAGAAAAACCTGTGAAAACTTATAACTAATATTTGATCATCCCACCAGCAGGTGCTGTTAAACTATCGAGATATATATATATCTATCTATACACAATATCCATGGAAGACGAAAAAGACTGTAGCGCTACCTGTCATGACTGGAGAGGAACAGTCGATGGCATAAGCAGGCGAGCCGAGAGATCATAAAAGTGAAGCCTGGGTAGTTAGGCACATAATACTGCATCATTACAAAGGTCATAAAATAACTCATTGTCAAACCAATAAAAAGAAGAAAAAAAGTAACCGCCACCACAACAACAACAACAATAAACAAATTAATTAGCCACCAATAGATAATAAATAGGTGATTGTTCTTGTCTGATGACAGATCATGGCCGAGAGAAAAGGAAAAATCACACATTAACACATTAAACCAAACTTAAAAAAAATAGGTGTGGTCTAGTTTTTGATTGTTTGTGTGCACCATGACAGTTAGGGCTGCAGTTGATTGCAAATCCTTCAGAAAATATTCTAAATGTTAAGATGTTTTACGTTTATCACGCATTGAATTCTGTTATGCATCTCAATACATTGTAGTGCTACCTGAACTTACATTCCAAATGTACCGAGACGACACACAGAGTTGACGGTAAAGCCAGACCAACCGCAGCCGCAAAGTTACCACCTAAGCCTTATTTTGAGGCAGGAAAAACCCTGAATATTTGTATAATCTTAATTTCTAATAGAATGATAACTAAATATAGCAAACTATTGTAAACATCAGTTGTAGCATCAGTTGGTATGTAGCCTCATTGTATGATCTGCTATTTAAACAACGTTTTCTTTTGTTATATATTTTGCTTGAATACATTACAGTTGGACAGCTCATTTTTACAGATTATATTTACTGTATTCAGATTTCTTCAGTATGTTTTCGCTGCAGTGTTGACATTTTGATCCTTTCGCTTTATTTATATGTATATATATATATATATATATATATATATATATATATATATGTTTGTGTTTCACATTGAATGATATGTAACAAAGAAAGTCAGAAGTGTCAAAATAAGCGACTTTCATCCCAAACCGTCAGATGCGAGACGTTAACCTTGCTGTACAGCTGGAATCCTTTGAAGCTCCCTAAAGAACAGTCTTTGCTATATTACCTCACTGTGGATTATCATACTGTGAGAGGAATTTTACCATACACCAGCATCCTCTGTCCTGTATATCTTTTGTAGCAAAGCTATATTTCCTACTCATTTGATGCCAGTAAGCAACAGGTACTGATATCCTTTCAAAGCGATGTAGTTGCATGTTCTATTTTCACCTGAATACAGGTCGGGTCAGAGAAAAGTCAGGGCAAGTGAAGTTGCCCTTTGAGCATTATTAAAAAAGTATACATGAGTTCTCTGCATACATCTATGCTAATATCTTTGTGTTTGTGTGTAGATTGTATGTGTGTGTGTGAGAGACAGGTGCGTTCGCATCGCTTGTGCGAGTGTAATTGCTATCGTTACAGCATCATAAAGTGAGGGGGGGGGAAAGCATACAATTGCTTTGTTAAGGCTCACAATAGTAGATAATTTGGCGGGCTCTAAGACAATATACGAACACAGGCACGCACTCTTCCCATAGGCTATTAAGTGGGTCAGGGTATTTGAGCAGTATAGATTAAACATGTCTTCAACACACAATTAAATTATCACAGCTGAAGGGAGAATGTCAGCTGGATGTATTTTATGTGTGTGGGGGGGGGGGGGTGCTTGAAGGGGCTTCTCATTCTATTTGTACTTATGTTATCCATGGGCATGGCTACTTCTGCAGCAGAAACGGGGGACCTGCACATCCATTCGTATTTTTAATGAGCACATGAAGGGATTTTCTCCTGTGTATAGGGTGTATGGCGTATACAGTATGTTGCCTCCCGGCATGACGCATGGTGATGGGGCTAATTACTAGGCTTTTCTCGCCCTACTGATTCACAACACATTTGTCTGGGAAGTTGATAGCATGCTAGGCTTTGTTTTAAAAGAAAATGCATTATCTCGGTGCAAACACAAAACGTACTCCTTGAATGCTTTCCCCAAGAACTGCCAGGGGTTGGCACACACACACACACACACACACACACACACACACACACACACACACACACACACACACACACACACACACACACACACACACACACACACACACACACACACACACACACACACACACACACACACACACACACACCACACACACACACCCACACCCACACCCACCCTACTGGGACCTAGGCCTACTGCTTATGCATGAGGAAATGGGGTTTGGGTTGTGAAGAAAAAGAGATAGAAAGGGAGAAATAGGTGTGTGTGTGTGTGTGGAGGCGGGGGGGGGGGGGGGGGGGGGTCTTACTCTAAGAAGCTTATCGCAGGCCCCTAATTCAGTTACGGCCATCAAGGCAAGAGAGCTTGCAAAGCTATGGGCCAGTCGTATTCTTTGACCGCTACCTGTAACAGCAATTACAGGTTCCCCCTCCAAGCAAACCTTTGTTTTGGTGTCAGACTTGACTGCTTGGCTACAATGAGATTACCCCGGTGCTCTGCGTTTGGAGGGTAATCAAAGCCTCCCAGCGCGAGGTGTCGTGGCCCTCTCCATGCCCAGGCTGCTGCCCGCGAGCTGTAGCCATTTTCAAACTTATTATTCATGATAGCCCTGTACTCACACAGGGCTTTTATTGTTATAATACATAACACTGAATGAAACATGAGCACATATACAAATATGCACAGCTACAAATATTGACATTGCCCCTCTCACTTATTTAGATACTTTCATGTATAGTACATGATTGCATACTGATAACTTCAAGGCGGTGTTTTCCCGTTAGCAGGAATTGTTAAGTGACGATAAACAACCACGCACACATTATTTCAATACCCTGCTCCCGCCTTCACAACTGTGGCATTAGAATCCTCAAAAAGTATGGTTTTAGTACGTTTCCACGTTGATAAACCAAGGGCTTATGTACAATGCCTTCTGTGTTATGAGAGCAGGCACGAAAAACTGATATTGCTGTGGCAACATACTAGTGAAGAGCCTGTGAGCAAATACATTGGTGTCATGGTGTGGTGATGCATTGTAAACAAATGTAATCATGGTGTTTTTGTGGTGGTACACATGTTACAGTGGCCAATGATTTGTTGAGATAATTAGGGACACCATGTTTCTTTCTCGGTTTATTTGGTCTCGCTGGGCAGTGTTTGGTCTTGTTTCGCATTAAAGGATGCTAGGCTATAATAAGGTCAATTAGTAAGATGTATGGGAGACTCCCCGATGCTCTGGTTTCAGCAAAATGAATGCAAGTGAAGGGATTCAACTTTTATTTTCATGAACGTATTATTTTGTTATATCATAACTTGAACTCACCCTCCCTCTGCCTTTCTATCCAAGTCCTGCATTTAAAACATAAGCGATGTGAGTGTCCTTGGTACTTGATGTTCATTACTTATAAGTTGACAGTAATCAGCGATTGTGGTCTCATCAGTATCAATGACATAGATTACGCCATAAAACACGATAAATTCAATGAAAATAAATATTCTTCATATATATATTTTTTTATATATAAATTGTTTTTATTTCAGCCCAAATAAAAAACATGATTTCCCCATAACAGATTCATGCTTACTTATGAAAGATGAATCCTGTAATTTGGTATGTACAACTCTTTTGATCTGCTGTTAAAATATGCACCGATTTAATGCTGCCCCCAGATTTGTCCATTTTAGCGGCAAAGTGCATTACATATTTGTTTGTCTTCCCAATATATAAATGATTTGTTCAGCGGTTCTGCATTATTCATCTGGCGTAATTAACATGGCCCAGGCAAAACATTGACTTAATTGGATATACTGGTATCCGTTTTGGTTGAAAGAGTGAGCTAGTAAGTGTATGTAACACATATTTATTAGATGGTTGCAGGGCGGAGACTCTAAATAATGATGCCTTGTTGCACAGTGAACTGTCAATACAAGTAACAGCCTATGCTTTGACTGCCCCATGCCCGTGTGCTGTAAGTTGTTTGCAACCATTGAGAATGCATAAAAAAATGTACCCAAATGGAGGTGTCTGTGTTGGAAGCTGCTGCTGCCTGAGATTGCATTTATTTTTTTGCTGAGCCAAGGTTGTGGGTATAGCCCTGTTGTTCAATAGCCTGTAAATAATTGAAAGCGACTTCTCACAGCCAATGTCTTTATAAATCTTTTGAAGACATTCACCATGAAAAATTTAGGAATCTGACACTTTGAACTCTACACTTTGAAGGGAAAAACAAATCTGTCTGTTTAATTTTCACAATTTTTACGTTCATTCCTCTCCCTCTCTCTCCTCACATTTAGGTTGACATGCTGGTGCCAACAAAGATCACAGGCGTCATCACCCAGGGAGCCAAAGACTTTGGCCATGTCCAGTTTGTTGGCTCATACAAAGTTGCCTACAGCAATGATGGTGAGCGGTGGACTGTATACCAAGATGAAAAGCAAGGCAAGGATAAGGTAAGGCGCACTCGAACCATCTATCAATTATCCTTTAAAACAGCAATGCTACGGATTTTGTCACTCAAGTCCCAAAAAAAACGATTAACCACTAGATTGAGTGCTTAGCAATACATCATGGAAATCACAAAACAACAGTGAAAGGAGAAGCCGTGTGGAAACATTTTGTCTGGTCTGGACGACACGCCATGTGTGATTTCAGTTCCTCCTAAATGTTCAGACATGGCCTCATGTCCTGAACAGAGAAAGCTGACATGATTTCTGATGTCTTGTTGTCTTGGTAAAAGATAATCGCCACCCAAACTGGTTATTTTCTTATGGGTTGGGAATGGAACTTTAGATGTAGTAGGTTCTACTTGAATTTAAATGATCTGTTTGGCAATACTTGCATATTAAAAAACAAACGAGAGAGAGGTTCATGCCACTGCACATTATCATACAATTAAAAGTTTTTCTAGCTTTGACTGTCAGAGTATCCAAATAAGTAATCTGGAGGCTGTTTCTTTATTTTGTGTTTTGTATTTCATTATGATTATTTGACTATTTATTTAAGAAAAACGAACTACTTGATTTGAGTTTGATTTGTTTTTCATGGATGATGGACTTGATTTGAATTACTTTCATGACTTGGATGATTTTCAGAAGGACGCACATTGCCCTTTGTCATAGCACATTCATATCGCCCTTTTACCCTCAAACGCCGATGAATCACCCGTTTTTTACCAGTGCCTGAAGATATTCTCGCATCATAAGCTTATCATTTTACCCCAGATGATCTTTGGATACTGGCAATTAGCTTAATCAGTATACATTTCAGTCCAGTAAACCCAATTCTGGGTTCAGGATGGGGAAGATGGAGCCAACATTATTTGATTAAGATAAAAATTGAAAGAACAAATTATTTGAAATGGCTATAACCGTTTTTAATTTTTCCATTCCTTCTTTTGTTTGTATCAATCATTAAATTTAGACGTTTGAACTTTGTATTCGAAGCAACTTCATCACATCCAATCACTCTAATGGAACCAGGGTTCAAAATTGCGACTGTTTTGGTCGTATATACTCCTGAAATGTTATCTGCGCAAAGTCGAAATACTTTTGCAGTACAATCCTTGTAAGTACACTCAGTATGTGCCTTTTTCCAGATAAATGTACCTATTTTTGTATTTCTTTGTTGGGACATTTATCCGTGCATTAAATTAAACATGTTTAAATGAAATACAAACTCCTTTTGCAATAGCAAGTAAACAGTATTTAGCAATCATTCCCCACAGCAAGTGAGGGCTGTCATTTGTAGGGTTGTTTCCAGGGGAATTAACCATTTTGGTGGGGGGCATTATTGGTGAATACTTTAAATATGCATGACTGAATGACTTCAGTTAGCTCTGAAGTTGTTGATTAACAAAATATAATTTCCACTTACTTGGTAGCACCAGGGCAACCGAGTCACCGTCAGGAATATCATTTGAGGTACTAAAAGCATTATCACAGATTTCAAACCTCCTCAGGACTAGAGGGCATGATTAGCATGTTGTTTGAAGGTGTCAGTCAGTGCTTCCTCAAACTGGGCCGAGGGGCCAATAAGATATATGTGATTCTTCAAGGTGTGTTCCCATCTTCAGACAGCCCTAGACATTAGTGCTGGAGGACACGTTTGGCTGTTGGACACCTGAGGCCCTGCCAGAAAAAGTGTGTGTGTGTATCTGTGTGAGTGGTTAGATGCAAACTTGTATGTGTGTTTTGTGTAGTGTATGTGTATGCATGTGTTTTTGTGTCTGTGTGGAATGTGTAGGTGGGTGGATTTGTGCATGTGTTTTGTGTAAGTAGGTTTGTGTGTTATGTGCGTGTAGTATGTATGTGCGTTTGTGAGTTGTTATATGTTTGCGGGTTGTGTGCACGTGTGTGTGTGTGTGTGTATACGTGCACATGTGCAGTATGTGTGTGTTATGTAATATGTGTGTGTGGTGTGCATTTGTGTGTGTGTGTAAAAGTGTATTAGGTTCAGGTGCACTGGTAAAGGCCCCCCAAGTATTCTCCTCAGCTTCTTTCTTCAGCTCCTGTGTGGCAAAAGCATCCGGCAGTTGGATTTAGATTGAGAGAGGGGCTTTGGCAGAATACAGATGACATCCCACTCATACACACTGTGGTGCACGTATGATAATAGCATGGTATAGCAGTTTCCCACATCAAAATATATATGGTGTGATATACCGTTTTGTCATGTGGACTGAGAACAAGCACCTGTGTAGTTGTCATTCAGATAAAACCTAATATTCAAAAGAATTTAAATTATATACTATTTAGGTAGTATCCATAGTACAGACTCACTTATGTAGGGATCACCACAGCAGAGGTTGATTTGTGGGTTGCCTACAGTTTTTTCCGAGTGGGGCGTAAGAACCAAAATTCCTCAGTACATAAACTGGATTTCCGGGGTAGCAGTGCACAATGAAATGCAGCCAAGAGCCCCACATTTGTTTTTCCCAAAATATCTGAATCAAAAGTGTTTCTATTTCTGTGGTCATTAAAATGTGTATAATAGGAGCTTTGAAATGTGATCAAATATTCCATGCCTTAGTAACTTGCAGTCGATAGTCCAGCCCCTTTCGTGGTTTGCTGGATATCAACGTTAACTCAGGGAAATCAAGCGCAAAAGTCATTGATTCAAGTTTAATGGAGCTCTATCTGGGTGTCACAAGGTTAATTAGCCATTAGAAGTGGCAATTCTCACCAGGTTAAAGGTCAAAAGAGTCCAGGTTCGAGGTAAATAAAATCGGAGTTACGATTAGCCAGTAATAGATGTGGTTTCCTCCCTTACAACTTCAGTTAAGTTAATAGCAGCGTCAGTGCGCCTGAAACAAGCTGGCTTTCAGAGTTTGGATTAATGTTGACGATTTGTCGTCACTTGAAAATGGAAAAACGGATTTGATCCCCCCCTTGGTCGACGGACCACGGATGACTTCTCTCAGAGGAGAGTTCTAAGCTGAGATTGCCTCGTATGACTTGGTCTAGTCCCGGAACAGCAAGGGCAGAGGGTAGATAGATCTGGGAGAAGTGCCCTCTTGGCCTCTGCCTCAGGATTAAATAATGGAGTGTATGGCTAGCGGTGCGTCGCTGCCCCCCCCCCCCCCCCCCAGTGCATCCCTTATAATGGCTGCCCTTGACTCTTCTGGTCTGGAAAATCAATGTTTGGCAAAGGATTCAAGAGTTCCTTGGTCAGGCAAAGTGCTCACTTGGTTCTGAGTTGTTAGATTTCAGCTGTGCCTGAGAAAAGCTGTGCCCCATCAGCATGCCACCCAGGACATGAGGAGATGCTGTGGGGTTTACTGGAGCACAATAATCTTTCCAACGATTTAGGGGTAAACTCCACAAGGAGAACTAAGAGAGGGTATTAAAGGTGAATTATACTTCCGTGGTTGCACAAGCTGCTGTGATGGTGATTCTGAGTGTAGTTCATCAAAAAGTTGCCAAAAGTGAGTTATTCAAGTGAGATCTGATGAGCTTTATATTGTAAGAGGATGTGTCGTACAAATGACCATATATGCAAACATCCTCAACTAATCATAAATTATCTGGAAAATGTAGCAGGAATGACAAAGTGGGCTATCGCACTGAAGTGTAATTCCACAAGCAAAATAGAAACCTACATCATACCTGTAGGTGTCTACTCAGAAGTACATTGCTGTGATGTTATGGATGAGTATATTTTTATTTGTAGTGATGATGTAATGTAGATTTTGTCATTTGAGACTTAATATTGTCATTCAGCTGATAATAGTCAGGTGGCATCAATTCAGTGATCCAATTTCTTGGACTGTTCCTCTATTCAGTTCTATTCAACCTGCTTGCCATTTTTGTTTACTTTAGGGCAGTGAATTTCACGTCACATTATGTTCATTTAGTTGTTAAAAGTACATTTTGATATTTGCTTTTGTCAGTTTCGTTGTGACCCATGTTCAGATGATAGGGGCAAGTTGTGAGGATACAGTCTCCATTCCTCACCTATGTATGCTTTATTTTTATTGCTTTGTGTTTTGTGAGCAGAAAAGGCTTCTCATCTCTTGTTCCAGATGGTTTATTGTGAACAGATAGCTGCCAAGAGTGAAGGTCCCCAGACAGTAGAGGAGGGAGAGATTCTTGTCATATTTCAATCAGCCTGTGCTTTTTATGGTCTGCCTGCCCTTCGTTTTATACAGTAGCTCCATTGTGTGCTGTATGCTTTCCTTACTGTTGTGGCTACACAATTCCTGGTTAATTCACCTGCCATTTCTCATCTGTGGTGACATGGCCTTTTGGTTGTTGGTTGGTTGAATCATATCAAGCAGAGAGGAATATGTCATTGTAAATGATGATACCAAAACTTCCCAGAATACACATGACATCAGCTTTTAGAAATAAATACGAGTGAATTTAATGGTTCATTATGGGGGAAAAATATATTATATTTTTTAGAAATCTTGTGACTTCGTCACATATTTCAACAATAGATTTGTTTTCTGAATCAGATTTCAGGTTTGAAAAGCACAAATAAAGTGAACTGTGTCTACGTTGACATTTGTTCTGAATTCAGTGGTTGAATAACATATTCCAAAGAGTTAATTTTACAATTACAAACCAACTAAATTCCATTTCAAGAAGGTTGAGTTCACAGATCAGATCAACAAATCATCTTTTCATAAGAGCAAAAAAACAAACACTGTTTGCAACCACAGCAGTAATAAGGGGGTTCACTTTCACATTTAACATGGTAAATATTTGATGTAATGATGTGTCCCTACTCTGCTAGAAATCTGCTCTAATAAGCATTCTAAGTCTGTATATAAGACAGAGAGTGCAGCAATAACGAGAGAAAAGGCACAGAGTGGGAGGTGAAATGGCGATGGAGGGGCAAAGAGCTCTGGGATGCATTGATTTTATAAGCATGAGGATGTCTCTGGCTGCAGGAGAAACATTATGTATGAGGATGGATGTAGGATGGTAAGCAGAATACTCGTTTGTATTGAACATATGTGACATAAGAATAGCAAATAAAGCATCTTGCATTTCTTGCCATTATTGACCGATATTAAAGTCAGTTAAACGAGGGTGGTGTATTTCTAGGCTTTTCTTTTTACCCATAATGATTTCCTATGAGGCCAACACCAATGACATGGCACGCATAAGGGATCATTATGGGTGATAATGATCCCCTATGACTGCCAACTGCCAACATATGACATGGCCAAAGACAAATTTGTTTTTGTTTATCTCCTGTTCACAAGAAGGTGTCTTTCTAGCAAACGGCAGATGCTTACAATCAGCAGCCATATATTTCCATCTATTCCTTGAATACCCTCTGATCTCCTCTGGTAGACTGATCTAGACTGTAGCAGCAGATCCTTTTCGATTTGAGCGTAGACCTTTGAATGGACCACAATCTGCCCTGCCATAGGATTAGAAGCTGCAAGCGGCCTCACTGAGGGATAACATATCTTCTTAGTTGTCAGGAGAGGCACAGCAGGCCCACGTCTAGCATTAAAAAAAATTTGTTGCTTAAAGAATTTCCAAAATCAATCATCAAAGTGACATGCAACTAGTCAAAGAGACTCAAACATGAGTTATAAGGTCACATTTCTTGGCAATGCGTTAGAAGGAATGAGTGTAGGCGATGGATAGCTATTTGACTGAGTGATACAGGGAGTTACAGCCGTCAACGGGAGATGAAATCAAAGAGCAATTTATCACTCTGTATCAATCTCTAAATCACAAGTCAGGATAAAAGACTCAAACCATGCTGGACAGCTTTTTGAACAAAAAGGCTTAAGACCTAATTCCGGGCCAAAGAGGGTATTAGATCGATTGTGTCAAAGGTCTAAAGAAAACACTCAAATGGAACAGTGACCAGCATCCACGGCCAGCAGGTCACTGAAAGGCTTTTGAAAGTATAGTCTCAGTGTGGTGTAGAGATTGAAACCTGGACTGAAATATATGAAATTATCTATAACCTAAATGTCAACCACTTACTGTTTAAAATATCATTTTTTTCAGAAATTTTGTATAGAAAGGAACACTTTGAAATGACCATGTAATTATTGTTATTAATAATTCACAATAGGTGTTTAAAAGGCAAATTATACTTTAGAACACTTCTGGTGTCATAAACACACCTCCCCGGGTGTGAACCCAAAACAGTTTATATGATGCTTGCTTCAATATTTAGATATTGAAGATATGGGCTTCGATCATCCAATAGAAGCCCATTCAACTTTAAACTTCAAGTTAGACACATTGTTAAACACACGTACCTGCTTCTATTGACTGATATTGTCCTTTATATGAATGTGTCTCCCTTCATTTTTCTATTAGTAATTTCAATCTAAATGTCTAATGTTACAAATAGACCTATTTTACCTCGATCTTGGCCCACTCCTGACACGCTCTCGCATGATCAGCCTGCACATTAACCAGCTCTTCTTCTGTGTATTCAGGCTTGAATCAATATGGCACAACAATCCCATCATCATAAACAAAATCTCCTTTGTTCTCAGACATTTTCGGTTTAGCTAGCTATTACTCATACAACACTATTCCTACAACCAACCTAATGTTATTGACTGCAGGTCCACCTGCAATGATATGCATCCTTGATTTCACTAAACTGCCAGGGTCCTGTATTTGTAAAGGAAATCCACAATAAAATATTAACATAATAAAATAACGTATCGAAAAATGAAGGTTGACACATTCATTAGAAGGACATTGTCAGTCTAACGTGGTGTTTGATGTTAAAACACCACATCCAACTTTTATTGGATGGTAGGGTTTGCTAAAACGGGTTTTGAATATCGAATCAAGCAATGTAAAAACTGTCTGGGGTGCACACAAAAGCATGGGTAGGTGTGACAATGACGCCAGAAGTGTTATAAAGTGTAATTTCCCTTTAAGGGTCTTCACTAGTGACAACCAAAAGGTCAGAGTTTTTAACAAAGTTGCTTGCTGCAACAATGGGTATTACCTCCTTCATTGGTCAAATATGGACCACATCCAAAGAGCGAAAGGTTGTCATGTCCCCAACAATTTTGTTTGGAAAAAAATATCTTAATGGCACAAACATTTACATATGACTCGTTCTCAAGTACTCTCCTTACATAGAAAGAAACGTTTTTATAAGATACATTACGATCAAGCGTTCTTTTTTTCACGTATAAAAGGATGTTCAAAATATTATTTGGGGTTTATTTATTCTCTGGTATTATTCTGTCGATCTGCCTCTTTGTCTGACCTAACGAGATAAGTAGATGCACATGCTTCTTCGCAAATGGGCCGATGTTAATTGATGGTTAAAAACTAAAGTCTGGTGGTTCTTTTCATGTTGTTTTATTGAAAGAGGAGGGTGTTGCAAGGCACTTAGTGGTCGCCCCGAGCAGTTTGGCTTTGCAAGATCGTAAAAATACGCTATTAACACCATAATGTAAAGAACTCATGAGATGTATTTATACTTAATTTAGTTATATTCGGTGTTGGGTAACATTATATTTTAAAAGTAATTTGTTACATTACAATATTACTGTCATTATAAAGTAACTTGTTACGTTACAGCGTTACATACTGAGAAAAATAACTTGTTAGAGTACTTTTGCGATCGTGTCGGTTAAAACAGCATTCTCCACTCACCGATATGACTGCGATTGTTTCTTGCTATAATCCAAAGTACTACTATTACTACTAATATTACCTTCAAGACGTTTTTGACTGCAAAACTCTGGCTATAGTGAAGTAACAGGCGGAAGTTAGAGCTGATGGAGTCATCGTGCACATCAGGCCTGCGTCGTAAACAGTATGTCACTGGCTGAGCTACACATGCACAGTACACAGCTACCTTCCAAGAAGTAAGAAAGCAACAGAAACAGTGCGAATGCGTCTGGGATTTTAACAGTAACGGATTGCTTATTTGCAAACGTAACCAAATAATTACTTTTTTAATAATTACTGAATATAATAATAATAATTACTGAATTGCAAAACGTATGCGTTACGTTACTCGTTATAACAAAAATGTAAAATGAGTAGTCTCACTCGCCAGGGTGCAAGTCTCACTTCCCAGTGTGCAAGATTATCAAGTGATCATCTCTATTTAAGTTAACTGTAGCTTTTCACACATCTGTAGTGTGGATGACAATGACGCTAAAGATGATGATAAACATAACAATTCTTATAGTTAGTGTTATTGTGTTTAATAATCATTTATTAATCTAAGACTTCTTGGGGACGCGTCATCTTGCTTGTGGCCTTATGTTTGTTCGTAACTACCTGAATTGATTCATGAACTGTTTCCTTTCTGTTTATTTGTTCCATAGGTTTTCCAAGGAAACTTTGATAACGACACGCACAGAAAAAATGTGATAGACCCACCCATCTACGCTCGCCTTCTCCGGATCCTTCCCTGGTCATGGTACGGCAGAATCACTATGCGTGCAGAGATACTCGGCTGCACAGAGGAAGAGTGACCCCCCCATCCCCATCCAGCCCTTTACCCCATTCCTCTGCCCTCACGCGCCCTGCTATCCCCTTCTATACTGGTGCATCCCACCCAGTGTTTCAATATGAACTGTGCAACCTGTACAAAGAAATTGATTTACAAGGATTTACTTTTCAAGAATATGTGTTCAGTGGTGGTGGGTTGCTGTTTTTTTTTTTTTTTACAATTATTTAAACCTGCCCCTGTTTCACTTGTCTTTTGATTGTCGTTTTTCAGTTGGTTAGTTATCTTTTTTATTAAACTATGTCACATAATAAAACCACTGTTTAGATGTGCTGCCATGTAAGCTATTGTACAGCGATTTTAAATACAAAATCTAAATTATGCTTCATCGGACATACTCTTAATTTCTTGAACTATGCTAAAAACCATCAGACGTTCACATCAACAGTGTTGTGAAATATATAAAAAATGTATTTACTTTGCAAAAGACACTTGTTCAAGCCATTCCTTCACCATGACATCACTGACATCATAACATCAAAATTCGAAACAATTGAAATGCTCTTGTATTATATGTAAAACACTAAGGAATTGCATGGTTCATAAATTATAAATGATAACTGTATATTATGATGGGAAGAAAGAAGAAGATATCCATCCCCTTAAGAGCAATGGCTTTTATTTAGGGACTTATTTTTATGTGCATTTTTCACTCACTGAATGATATGTCGGGACAGTGAAAACCCTACAGTGAAGACGCCCAGGCTCACTGTCTCTAGTTGAAGTGTGTTTGTACTATCAGTATAGGATTCTATGTTGTTTCATTTGCAACTTGCTAACTGGTATGGTAATGCCTTGTCTAGAATATTTTAAACCAGTTTGTCATATCTAGTCTGATTTGTCTCTTCAATACCATTTCTTGTTTTTATAAAATGATCTATGTTCAATTTGAAACGCTCAGGATTGTCATATAGACACCCTTAAAATGTAGTTTTGACGCCTTTTTATTTAGCTTTTTTATAGCCTGTCCGCAAAACCACTGCAGTGACAACATGCAGATAAACTTACAACTACTCATAACTATTGCACATATGTATTTGTTCTGCTACGATGCAAATTGTAAAAACTATTGTCTTTTTTTCTATTATTTCAGTTGGACATTTTATTGTGAAATGATTTTAGAAGAACAGAGCAAATAAATGACCTATAGTCAAAACTTAACTGAAAATATTAACGAAAACATAAATATACAACACTAAAGTACAGAGAGCTATAAGTGGGAGGGAATGGTATTGTCCAGATGTCAACTAATGTATTAAAACTTTAAAATGATGTCAAATTAAACTATGTGAACTTTCAAATACTTTTTACACAACTCAAGTCTAAACAGTTACCAAACAATTTGGGATGAATACATTCATTTAAGATCAGTGTTTAATTCATCTACATTACCAGATGCTTAATTAAACTTAATCCACATTGTACCTTTTTGTATTTATTTAATCTTCACAATTTGCAACACAGACAAGGCAATATTTTGGCCATATTAAATATGTACTAGAACTAACATCTCAACCTGTAACATGAAAATGTTTATCTATACATCATAATATTCTGATATTAGCTATCATATGATTATTATGGAAATGATGACAGGAATGCAGAATTTCACCAAGAAATTAAGATAGTTTAACAAAAAGAGAGATTTACAACTATTCTAGACCGAGAGGTGTATAATTAAGTCCATTAATGGGGTGGGATAGCTTGGTAATGTTCACTCACAGATTATGTTATTAAACTCATGTTTTGCTAATCAAAAAGGTAGTGTACATAACCAATGTAAAAATGTTATTGGTGTAGATTTATGTTCTTCAGTCTTTGGCACAGTATACTGTAAACATCAGTTAAGAAAAACATTTGTATGGGCATATTTGGAAGATACGTTTT
The DNA here is from genome assembly GCA_026745465.1 of Lota lota. Classification (NCBI taxonomy): domain Eukaryota; kingdom Metazoa; phylum Chordata; class Actinopteri; order Gadiformes; family Lotidae; genus Lota; species Lota lota. The sequence goes on along the minus strand of JACYXH010000479.1, from coordinate 13,854,917 downwards.
CTATCTTATCTTTGGACATTTAAAAAAAAAGGAAATGCCTTAAGTTAAAGTTAAAGTCTTACCATATCATTACCATTATCATTTTGTTTGAAATTTATTATAAAAACGTGCTGCCTGTGAACAATTCACAGAGCAGAATTATTACCAACCACTGACAAGGTCTGCATGATGTAAGGACTATATATATATATATATATATATATATATATATATATATATATATATATATATATATATATCATACACACTAGGTGAAGGAGGTTCACAGGCACATTATGTTTTTGTACTCACTCATTGATCGTCTTGTGTGTTGAGAAGCTTCATATTTCTGCAAAAGGGATGTAAGAATGTGTTCATTTTGTGTTTCTCCATTAAATGTTCACATTTGATTTGACATATCCTTTGTTCAAGTGACAACCAGTATTTAGAAAATGTACAGATAATGGCCTGGTAAAGTCCAAACCTGAAAATCAGATTCAATGTACAGGCCAAAAAAATGATGTTGCTTCAAACAAGTTTCAGTTTGACTAATAAAAAACATATATGTGAATTGCTGTGTCTGGATCATGTTATTCTCAAGAAGATCGACAGATGCAAGTTTTATAAATATATATTTGTAGGGACATTTCTATCATATCTCAAAAATCGTTGAAAGGAAAAAAATATTTAGCTGAGGTTATACTACTTGTTTTATAGATGAATGTCTCACGTACCTTTCATACACCAAGTAAACTAACTATTGTTAATTATGTGACTGCTCAAAGCTTCACAACATACCAACACAAATAAATAACATGGTTAAAGCTGATGTCAACATCTAATTCAACTTTCAGAAAAATGGTGAGATCTAATTCAAGTCATGGTGCATGAGACTGTATTGATCTTCTGAGTGTGAACATATGAAAAGGTCCATGAGCTAAAATCTAAAGCCATGAACTTGATGTAATCGTATACGCTTTTGTTTTTGTCTGCAGTTTGTTTCCTGCTCTCATATATTTGTGAACCAGGTACTTTTTGATACACAAAACCAAGAATAAACTAAAACCAGAGACACCTATACCAAAAATATAAGTTTTATTGATTTAAGACATTAAACAAATCAATAAATAGACAACCAAAGAAAGTAAACAATGTGGGGCTAGACTGCACTCAGCGAGGTTAGTCTAGAAGAGGAGATTGTCATGAAATATGTAGGCAAATTATGAATAAAACACCACTACACACACACACACACACACTAATTCAAACCAAATTAACTGTTCTATAGCACTCAAATGTACCTACTCACGGCAAGCTAAGGTGACCATATGCTCAAACACACATACAAGATGGCTATTCTACAACCCAGCCCCCCTGTAATACAGCAGAAAGCCCCACAAGAAATATAACATGGAAAATGGCCCATTTGATTGATTAATCAAAGGCACACTAAAATCTAAGATATCTGGGTGGTTGGCTCCTCTTTTAGTGTCTTTGTTTGAAAACTAAAAGTTGAAAACTAAAATACAAAAGCACATTAATACACAAAAGTAAATTGTATTTACTTTTTTACAAAAGATAAGCAAAGTAAAAGTAAATAATATACCTTGCCAGACTGGAACACAGAACCTTCCCCCAGTTAGAAACATGCAGGTGACTGGAATCTATATTTATAATATAACAAACAAATTGTTACAATTATTTAACACATCTTTACGTTAATACTATGACCTAAAATAGATTTCCATGGTTCTACAGTTTTGCTGTCAAGCTCTTGTTTTTAAGCATTTATACAAAGGGAACCTACCAAATCAAACACCAAACAAAGGCTAGCCTCAGCATGCTCTCTCAGGTGTGTCTCAGTGCAGAAAGAAAGGCCCAGGTTCCCGCCCCCTTTTATAGATTCTGCCCGTTGCCTGGGTCCTAGTGCAACTCTGTTGAGAAAGTCTTGTGGCTATTGTTCTTACAAAACATATTGCAAGTCAAGTTTATTTGGTAGAACAGACAAACTTTTGGCCATGTATTTCTTTTGTGGTGTGTCTTAAGGTTTTCTATCAACCAAGAAAAAAAACTAAACCAAACAACAACAACAAAAATGTCTTCACATCTTTCAACAACGCTTTTGTGGATTTGTACAGCGTGGCTTGGTGCTATGTTCTGCAGTGCTCGGTTGTGTACCAACATCTTCTGAGCAGAATATCTTTCCTTCATTGATTTTCGTTGTGCCTGCCATTCCTTTTTTATGTTTTTCAGTTCCTGTAGATGTGGAAGGGGATCAAAGCATAAGCCGAAGGACAAACATGTTATGTCCAACAAAAGAGTCACTGATTGAAGTGCCAATTGAGTGAGTGGATTATATGTGAGTGGAAACATAGGCGAGTGAAGTGCCTAGGCAATTAGTGATGTATTAGAGCAATACATTCCGAACGCCCTCATTAAACAAAGGTTTCTTAACTAGATTCCAAATCACAATTTGGGGAACGATTATCAAATCTTGAAATATAGATATTTTCTCTGTTAGGCTTTGCTGGGTCTGTTTTAATCTGAAATGTTGGCAAGCGGTAAAGAGCAGGCTAGAGAGGGACTTTTCTGCTATACCTATCCATTGGTTTTAGTCATGTTTCTAATCTATTGAACAGTTTGTTCCTGTATGATCAGGGAAACCTCATAACGAACAAAAGTATGGCTACTCTGAGGATACTTAAGCTGTCATTTTTACTATCTTGAAAATTAAATAGACAGAACACCTCCAATATTGTGGCTTTTTTATACTCCTCTCCGTCAACTCATGATGCAACACATTTGCACTGGCTCTAATTGGCCTTGTTGACAGAAGTGTTTTGAATCTCTCCTCTGAAACGGTTGTACGAGAAATGTAGACAACTGTTGTCAAACACACGTCCAGAGGAGGTGTAAGCTACATTCAATCTAGAATGTATACATTCTATAGGCCTATAGTCTATATATTCTTAAAATAGGATATTTACATGGAAGTCAATTATATTAACCAAACTGATCAATTTAATTTGAATATATTTACATTGCTTTACAGTACATTGCCATTATTGTGATTATCTTTGTGTGGTGTACATAAATGTAACCACAAAGCACAAAAAAAGGCATTTAATCGTGAAAGTGTGCATGCATACATAACGAAAACGGGAGAGTCTATAGTTTAACTATGAAATATTGAGGATATATTTTTCCTATTACTTTGTAATGCAGCTCTAGTTATACATGTATTATTGGGGGATTACTTGGCAGAAGTGAGACAATCTTGTGATGATCATTCTTATGAAAATCAAAATATTCCAGCTTTTATTACTTGTTGGGCATTCTGACGGAGCACAAATGAATACAAAATATGTTTTGAGGATCGTAAAACCATGTTGTTGTTTATCATTTTAGTTAGTTATGGTGCCTTGTTCGGCAATAAAACTAAAGGGCAATAGGTCATTTAAAAGCTGCGCCCTTGTCTGTGAGAAAAAAGACACCACACCACAATGCCATTATTTTTGTGTTAACAAACATTGCAGTACAATTTGTATAGCTATCTTCAAGTTACAGTCTGTATTGGAACACGTTTATATACTTCATGGAGGGTGGAGTGACACGTGAAAAGTTGTTTGGCAAGTAATGTTTGATTCCCTTTTAACTATAAGAAGCACATGTTTAAGACATTTTGAAATGTAACCAGTGGTAATACTAATGTTTAGAAACAACATTGTGAGACATTAATATGAAATTACACAATATCCTGTAAATGACAATGTACTGATTCACAAACATTTCATGGCACCATTAATATTACCACCGGCCCCATTAATATTGTCATACCATTAAGGGTAAGTTTAAAGCTGATATTCTTCTGCAACCGGGCTCCAGGAGCTGGTATTTGCGGAGTGCTCCCAATGGACCAGCATGAACTGGAGCTCAGTGCATTGTGTAGCTCCCGGCTGAGCCAGTTAAGAACACTGGCAGGTTCCCTAAATTCTTGTTATACAAGTTCACTAGTTAGTGGCTGGTTGGAGTTCAATAGCAATGCTGCACAGGTACGCCTTGTCACTAGTGGAATATAAATAAATGTTTAGTTATTTTACTTCACCTCTCCTATTTCCTCCAAACACCACATTCTCATTCTGCCTTACGATTCATTCAAAAATCACCGTAGTTGGCAGAACAAGCCACGGGTAAAGAATGATTAGCTATTCACTGGCCTAATCAGGAGTTGACGATATTATTTCAGACAGTATTTCCACAGGGTTTTCAGCCATGTTACCCTCTCTAAAGTACATTTTCAACCCTGGATATATTGTTAAAAGTTTAGCTTTTGTTCTTAATGGCCCCCAAGTGAAGAAAAAAACTCTGATTAGAAGTTCTAATGCTGTCATCTTGTGAGCATGCCCAAGAGGCAAACTACACCCTCCTCCTTTGCATCATGCTAGACAAGCAGCAATCCCCCTGTCTGCTATCGGTCCAAATATCAGGCAGTCGGTTGCATTTGTGGGGTGGGTGAGCAAAACACTTACAGGAGAGCTGTAGCGTTTTTCTGTAATTTGAATAGTTGTCTCAACTATGTGCCATTAAAGGGGTTGTAGTTAGTACATGCTTATTTCTGTACTGCCGTTCTGTCTCCAACGCAAATAAAAGAAGGGGCGCAAACAAAAATTCCTTACTAATTGTATTATATTCGTCGTTAAGGATGATTTTAGATTGCTAAATGCCAGTCGAAGATTGTGAAAATCTAATTATGCAAGGGAGTCATTCAGAGTAATAAGGTATTCGTAAAAGGTCAAAAAGAGGAAAGTCTATCTTGTGTTTAAGCAATCCCTTAAAGGGGAATGGGGTTGGGGAGTCTCTTTCCTCCGCTGGAGATGGAGAAATAAGAAACCTTGTCCCTTGGAGCTGTGACAGCACACTGCAAGTGACAAGATTTTGGCAGAAGAACCCATGAAAGATGCATGAGCAAACTTCCAGTACATTTCCCATCTATGTCAGAAGAAACGTGAGTCTCTAGGACCCCTGGAAAAGTCACCTCGTAGTTCCTGGCACAAATGCCAAGCCAAATATTCTGAAAATCATAGCAGTGCCCTAAATTTAGCATGTTTGTTGATGTTATCCTAGGCTTTCGCGGTCGAACATTTGAAACATGTGTTGTAGGCGATAATGTTGGAGGCCATTTTAAAACATGGCCTATCAAAACAGATGCTGTACGAACAAGTTAATCTGGTGAAAGTTTGCGATCGGTTTGAGCGTGTGCAATCTCTTGATAAATAGATTTTAGGAAAATACGGTATACAATTGTTTACGTTTTCGAGGCCATCTGGCAATATTTAAAAAAAATGTGTAATTGATTTCCACGTAAATATGTTTCTCAATTGATATACTTTTTTTTAGGTGAATCCTGCGTACTCCCAAATTACGGATAAACCTGTGTCTGCTTAACTGTGGACACAATAAGAATTGAAGAAATGGTTGCCACTAGTATATATTTTTTATAACATTGGTGACCATTAAACAGCGCTTGGATGCCTTTTCCTTGCTTGTAGTGTTTCCAATTGTTTATGACTTTCTCCCTTTCTGTACAGTGTCCCACCAGGAGTGTTACTTTGATATACTACTCTCACTTCAACTCACGCTGCAACATAATAAATGTATGCCTTTTAATACCAAATGGCAGTCACTTAATGGCATGGTAAATCTTTTGCCGTCCATTAGGACTTAAGTTTGAGAGACAGCGTGTGTGTGTGTGTGTGTGTGTGTGTATGTGTGTATGTGTGAGAGAGAGAGAGAGAGCAAGACAGAGAGAGAGCGAGAGAGAGAAAGAGAGAGAGAGCGAGAGAGAGAAAGAGAGAGAGAGAGAGAGAGAGAGAGAGTAAGAAATCAAACCTAACAATGTCTGATAGCTTCTAGAATGGTCCAGGGGGCAGCAAATTGCCTTTTTTTTTGTAAGCAGGCCCTTTTATTTAAGTGATGACAAAAAAATAAAAAACGTTAACCAATTGATGAGAAGTTCTGCTATAAAAAGGCACCTTTGGGGCCCTTTGTAGGATATTTAAAGGTTAAGATTTGTTATCTTGATGGTAAACATATTGTCTGAATCATTATCAAACCCTAAGGACGCCTCAACTGGACATCCACATCCACAGGTCAATGCGATGTGTCTAGTCTCAGGCTGGAATCTGTTTTTGCCCCACAACCTTGAACTTTGCTCTCCATTGGTGTAATTGCATTGAATTGTGTTCAGCAAATGCATTACTCATATTGTTGTTGCACACAGACGGAGAGTACAGCAATACAAATTAGGTTATGATCTTAAAAATGTATATATATATACATTTGATAGGCTATTATATAGGATGAGACTGGTGCCATCGACAGGAGCGATAGAATCAAGATTCTGCGGCCCCAGGGTAAAAATAGCATGTTGCTCTGGGTGAATAAAATGAACCGAGAGTGATGCTCCGATGAGGTGTCTAGCCTGAGTCTATAAAAGAAAGAGAATGTTGCGGAATGAATGTTCAAAATAGATCGTTTGACGTACAGGTTCTTGTTGTTGTTGTTATTGAGACTCAGTGTTGAAACTTTGGGCCGTTGATGCATCCTTCTGTCAGACGTTTGCGATTGCAGAAAGGTGATGGATAAAGTACACATTTATCTAAAGCAAAACTTACTGTTGGGTCCCTTGGACTATATGCACAACTGTGCACATATCATGTGATACGATATATTATAGGCTGTCAGACACTCACTCAACACAAGAACAGAAAAGGCAACCATTCAAAATTAGATATAACATTTATGTATTCATTTTATGATTTAACTGTACATTTACTTGCACCCCAGATTCACAAACATCAGCAGCTACCACAGGTCGACGAATATTACTATAACGTTATTATTATTATTATTCGATGTATATTATAATGCCTACATGTAACACTGTCTCCTTAACAGTGAAGCAAGGGGAGGTTGTCATACGATGCTAACAAATTATTCAATTTATTCTTTAATTTGTTGACCTGTGTACACTAATCAGGCCATTTTCTTAGATGTATATATAAAATCTGCAATTATAGATTGCTGACTGTGACAGGGCATAAAGCCACTCCTTAATTTCTCTCTTAAAACTAATTGCGCATCCACTATGTTGCAGAAGCCTATTTAATGCTGAACAGAACAGCTTTGGAAGACTAAAAGCAAAAACATCTACTACTTGGTCAATTGATCCCAAGAAAATCTTTCCCTGGATAATTTGCTCCTTACCGAAGGAGTTTTACATTTTAGATGCTATCTGCAAAGAGAGAATTTGTTCCGGTTGCATTTCCAGACAGGCAGACTAAGTTCGAGCTTGGCCGAGGCAGGAGAGTATGTCGATGTGGTTAGGGAAAGGGAAATAACTTGAATACTTCTGTTCTAAATCCAGCCAATCAGCAATCAGAGCTCATCAGAGCTCTAATGAGGGGTTGCAGCACTGGATTCACGACCAATTCAGCTGATGCAAATGTGATATGACATTCAGTTCTGCTCAGGGATGAACATCCACTGAGCGTGTGCTGTGCTGCTTCCGTAGTTCGCACAAATACCTCTTATGTAAAATGTAGATATACTGTATATGACATATATTCCGGTTTTAAATGGCAATTTCGTCTATAATAAAACAATGAAATAATCATTCAGGCACTTATCATCGATACACTGAAGAATGCAGGAAAAGGTAATGAGTTCTGGAAGGATTGTGATCAAATAGAAAATGCATGTCAAATGATACACTAAGCTAGTGTGCGAGACACTAAGGAAGGCCCTCATCAATGGACAAATGTGTCGGGTTACAACTCAATGTGTTGATCATGCATGCAACTAGAAATTACATGAGTCACAAATCTCCTGATCATCTAAAATTAGGAAAGTTGTCACATTCTTAAAAATCCCTGGGTCTCCCAAAGGATTGCTAGCAACTGAGAAAAACAATTAAAAATACTAAAACCAAGATACAAATGTTTACCGTTTATGTCGTGGATTCACGTTCAAGCCTCCAGCATGTACAGTTACTTGTGTGTTATCTCTTTATGAATTAATTGCTGCCAAAGCATGAACACATTTACTTCTTTGTAAAAGCTTTAAGCATGTGTTGAACTTTTGTCAGCAGCCAAATACCAATTATGTTGACTAAATCCAATTTGGATTAGTTGGTATAACTTTGATTTAGATAATTTATGCTTCACATCTCATTAAACCTACTTTAACCAAACATTTCCTACAGTACATCTTATTAATTATTCAAATATTGGGCATTATGTTTGACGCTGTGTTACTGGTGTCCACAGGTTTACATGTAGCGAAGGGGAATAGGCCAATGGTGAAATACCACTCCTCTGATACACTCTTTTGTTTCATATTGTATCGTCTTTAATTGCTGCGACTTAGACATTATTTATTCATGTAGCAAATTATTAAATGCAAATAGGCCTCATTAAACATGCCCTTTTAATCCCCTTTGTCATAAATAGGGCTGATGAATCTGTCAGTGGGTAGCCTGCTTAGGAACTGCAGCATGCCCCTGTGTGTGATGTTGGCTCACACTGGCAGAGGGAGAGTACATTTGTGTACAAATATTCCCGGAACAAAAGGAGGGGAAAGAGATGGTGAGTAGGCAAAAGACAGAAAATACAAAAAAATGGCGAGGAACGACAAAACACCATTTCTGTGGGGGGCAAGTCACACAGGGTTCATTTCCATAAAGGTGTTGGCCTCGCTGGGGCTGGAGCCCGTTAGCTTACTTTGAGTATTTAAACAATGCAGCGGTAGCCAGCCGTGTGCCACCATTTCCCATCAGAAGAGAGCCAAACGCAAAGCAACCCAACGCTAATAACATGGACAATTAGGAGCCAGTGGAGCCCTTCACTCCAAAATGGTGACATCTGTCCACTGACAGCTGTCCGCACTTGTGTTGTCATCTGCTGGGGTCAGGCCACCTACCATGACCTCAGTGGGTTGGCCACGGGCCCACGCATCACCGGTAATGATGCAGCCGCTTGTTGAGCCAATTGGCTGGAGAAATTGTCTTGGCTCCATCCGACACAGTCCAATCGCTCAGCCCTGTCTGATCAATGTGCCCCGAGTGTAACAGTGGAAGCAAAGCCAGACCCAACTCAGCAAATAGACTCCGATTTCAACATAGCATGCTAAAATCCTGACCTGGGCAAAAAAAGCATGCTCATAGGAACCTCTGAATTACCAATCCATCTGTCTGTCTGCCAGACTCTCTGTCCACTCGCCTATCTGCATGCCTACTTATCTATCTGTCTCTTTACCCATCTGTCTGTCAGTCTATCAGTCTATCAATCTCTGTATGTCTGTCTGTCTGTCTATCGATCTATCTATCTATCTATCTGTCTGTCTGCCTGCCTGACTCTCTGTTGACCCATCCATCTGCCTGTCTGTCCACTTGTCTGTCTAATTCGGTTTTCATGGTGAGGCTTGATTGACATGGGTTCATCATCCAGGTTCTACATCTTTTCCCATTGTGTTTTTCTGTTCAATGGGAAATTGGTTTTTGAGCACAAAGCAGCTAGAGATCTATCATTTAAAATGAGCATAGTATGTCTGGAAATTGCTCTGAGGAAATAACAGTTTAGATATATTTGGATGCAGCTTCACACAATGTTTGGATGAAACTCTTCATCATTAGCATTCTAACACAACTAATATGTTTCTGATGACCAAAGTTGCGGAAAATGTTTGTGTGTGTGTGTGTGTGTGTGTGTGTGTTTGTATGTATGTGTGTGAGTATCTTCTCAAAGTCTCAATACATGCATGGGCTTCAATATGTGCACATGCAACTGTAATGAGATGTGAAAAGATAGGGAATAATCAACGCTAGTGATCACAAAACCTCATTTACCCATTTAATGAGATATTTATAGGGCTTGACAATATCGACAAATGAAAGCCAGTGTAACACAGATTAAATGTAATTGTGTAATTGTGTGATTGTTGAAACACAGCGAAGTCAGATCCCATTTTTCAGATTGCTGAGCTGCGTTTTACGAGTGCTGGCCGTGTGCGGTGACGTCTGAACACACCAAAGCCCCCCTTTCTGCCTCTATGTGCCTATATTTAGAGGTGTGTGTTTGGGGGGGGGGGGGGGGGGGGGCTGTCTGTGTGGTCTGATAAGAGGGGCAACAAATGAATGGTGTTTTAATCACAGAGCTATTCTTATTAGCTCAGCCTTTGCCTTAAAACAAGAGTTGAACACCAAAGCTTAGGGTGGTGCTTCCAGGGACACGCCTTATCTCAGCCAAGCACTGTTCTGTGCAACAAAGGGCCACAATAAAATGAACAATGTACACCATGCACTGTTTCAGTAACAATCAAAGGGAAAGACACGTTGTATCGATACTTGCAGGGATTTCGGTTTAACGGGGAGTAGAAAATACTCTAGTCACGATTTCACTAGAAACCTTCATCTAGTAAAAATAACATTTTACTGTCATCATTCTGTGACAAATGTTGAATTACCTTTTGGGCGCAGTACAGTTGTTCTATAATGACATTTGACCTGAAATTATCAGTTAAAATCAAAAGTAGCAATAGGAATATTCCACACATTGATTGATTTTATATATATCATATTCTTCTTCTTTGGTCTTTGTCTGTGTCTTTTATGCCTGAGGCTGCCCGTATTCCTTTTGGATAATTACACAGGCGTAGATGTGCAAATGTGGTCATTAATTATTTGAAGCAGCTGAACACTCACACTTGACTGAACCAGAGCATCTATTATTTGGAGCACGTCGCCATCAGAACCGATCTCGTGGTGTGTGTGTGTTTATTGCATTTTTAGCAAGAACAGTCACTTGGATTGTTGTTTCTACTTTTGTAAACTCTGAAGTATACCCGCTTCTCTTTTATGTGTGACTCATTTTTTACCATCGTTTGCAACAGCTGGTGGATTTAGAAGAGATGTGTGTTTCACTTAGTAGAACATTTTATCACACACACACACACACACACACACACACACACACACACACACACACACACACACACACACGCACACGTCTGATGTGCTGATCTGCATCCCGACTCGGTGGGTGCACCTCCCTCACTGGGTCTAAAATGTGCTGCAGCTGGCGATGCTGTTGTGGAGGAGATCCCTTGAACAAAGCTTTGTAATCATCATGATCGAGTACAATTTTAAATATTTTCACTTAATGTTCCATCTCCCATGTTATCTACACAAAAAATATAGATAGAATACAGTATTAATTCATTCTTACAGCACTGCGTTTACTCATCTTAATGTGTCTGTAAAAAAACATCTGTTAAAGGTTGCTTTTAAATATGTATAATATAATATTAATGTGTATTAAGTCATCTTGTGACTTAAAAATAAATGTCACAAGAATGGCACACAGAGTGCTGGCAACTGCTGAATGAGCCGATGAAGGTTTTCTTTTTATTCACGTTGTACATTTGTACCTTCAGGGGTATTTTAACATGCAGTGTGAATTCCAATCTCCACATTTGCCATTTTGGACCCGCAATGCCGGCACAAATGGAATAGTTGGCCAACAGACGGGCTGTTAAGTGGTTGCTTGTTGTTCTTCATAGTCTCCTCGTGTTTTCAAGAGCCGTGTTAACGCTGGCGCGCTGATGCTCTTTTGGCTCATTTGGCTCATTTTCACTTGTCCGATGGAGCATTGTGCTAATTTCACATGACATTGAAAAGGGGTCAAGACTTATTTTCATATATATATATATATATATATATATATATATATATATATATATATATATATATATTGTTTGGTGTTTTGTTTTAACACGGTTTGTAGGGTTTTATTTGACATGTACAACTATTTATACTTTTTGGTTATAGTGTTTCATTTGTATGGAAGCCCATTTCCGCCAGTAAAAAGAAGAAAATATGAAAACTTTGACTTGTTAAAAAAAAGTATACCCATGGTCCATCATCAAGGTCCATCTAGTATGATTCAAATCTAAATAGTTTCATTGGCTTTTGGTATTGTATTTATGCGCATTTGAAACAGATCTTCCAGTATCCCGATTTAGAATAAGATCTGATCAGTATCAGTATTGGTTAATCCAAGTTAATAGGTGTTTATGTCAATGCAGTCACACTGCAGCTCTGACATAATTTACTATATGTAGACGTATGCTCTACCAGGGAAAACTTAATTAATCTTCCTCCTCTCTCAAATGCCTCATGTCATTTTTAAGCGAAAGCTGTGTTGTTATCAGCCTCATCTTTAATATTTGGGTTTGCTATTCAACACAAGGCATCTTTGCGTCTTCTCTCCTCACCTTTACTGTTTTATATAAGAAGAAAAAGAAAGAACATTTCCCTATGATGTGACATTTTCCACAGAAACACCTAGAGACCTTTACAATTTTTTATTATAATTAAATGAAAGGTAAAGGCAAAATAAGTGACATTACCATTCCTATTTCGTTAAATTAACATTTTTATTTGCAATAAATCCACATCATTAATCTTCCACCACTAGAGACATCCCATAGGCCCGGCCCAACTCGCTATCATTAGCTTTAGACGGAACCGTTCATGAACCGAAAGCACGACGAAGTGGTACCGCCATTGCATTGCATTGCATTGCTTCATGTGTAACCCGGGCAGAGGCATGAAGCCCAGCCAAGCTCTGTTGCTGACACTTGGTGTGTCAATGTTGATCACCCACATTACTGTGCTTGCTGCCTATAGCCTGGAACAAAACGACAGATGGTGAGACCTGATACTTTCTTTTCTTTTGCCTTTAACGCGGTTCTCTGCTGCTGGGCATTAAAGTGCAGCTCGAGACTGTCTTGTGAGCCTGGAGAGTGCGAGAGAGAACAAGAGTGAGAGTGAGCGGGAGAGTGGAAGCAGAGTGGGATGGAGAATGTGTGGGAAGTTTGTATATGGTCACAGGCGTGTCGCGTTCTGGGCAGTGAATGTATGTGTGGGGGTGTGTGGATGATGGCTGGTTTAAGCAGCCTCACCACTGTATGTGGCAACGTATCATTATCAGCACACTTTACATTAAACCGGCTTCAACATCACCACCCTGCATCCTAGGTCTGGAGGAGCTAGGACCCAATAAAGGTCACCTAGGTGGCGTGTAGCATGCACATTGCTACACTCCACCAAGGTGGCTGCCACACTAAACCAGCCATCATCCACACACTCCCACAGTATGCATTGCTTATTTTCTGTTAGTTTGATGGCAGTGTGTTATCTGTGTAAATAACACCCGTAATGATTTTTGCACGGATCCACAATATGGTACAGGTCTCTGTGTAGGTCTCTGCATTCTTCAATATATAAAAGATTCTTGCTTGTTCTTGCGTGCTGCCTTCCTGCATTATTCATATCTGTCACCTGTCCTCTTTGTGTAGCGGAAACTCTAGCTCTATCAAAGTGATGGCTGACCTGCAGAGGAATTAGCTTCTAAAAGTGCACAAAAAACACATGCTGTTTACAAGGCATCCAAAAGTATATCATACACACACACACACACACACAGACACACACACACACACACACACACACACACACACACCCACATGCACCAATTGGTTTTGAACAGTGTAAGCTTAATGTTTCTGCAAAGTATGGCACATATTATTCTGGCAATTTTCATAACCTACTATGACAATTTAAACATAGTCATAGTTATAAGATTGTGAAAATGTTGTTTGTTCTTTTTGACCCCCTGTACCAACGTCAGTCCGAATCCTCTCAATTTTTGTCAGTAAGTGGTCATCTTGTGGTTTTAGATTATTTATCTAATGCCACACCTGAGAACAAGGTTCCGCCCAGCACTTGCACACACTTTCACACAATGTTAATCATTCCATTTGTTTGAAGGACCTGGAATTAAATCAAATAACTAAATTACTTGGCACAGTTTCACTGTGCTTACTACAGCAATGCAGAAATGCAAACAGAACAATATAGGAAAGCAAACAGTAAAATTCATGTCTGATTACACGCATCCCGAAAAGGAAACACAGTGAGTTGTTATCACTTCTGTTTTTGTAATCAGTATCCCGTCAATAACTACGCATGCACACACACGCTCTCTCTCTCTCTCTCTCTCTCTCTCTCTCTCTCTCTCTCTCTCTCTCTCTCTCTCTCTCTCTCTCTCTCTCTCTCTCTCTCTCTCTCTCTCTCTCTCTCTCTCTCTCTCTCTCTCTCTCTCTCTCTCTCTCTCTCTCTCTCACACACACACACACACACACACACACACACACACACTACTGTTAGTGCAAACAAAACATAACAGATTGTCCAACTGAGACTTATTAATTTAGCTTCCTGGTTGCAAACTCTTTCCTCATCACAAACACCAGGATGGCAAGATGACACTCTCCAGGGTCCCATGCACAATCCGCTAGGGGGAAGAGTGCACGAGCCAATAGGGGGGAATATGAGAGAGAGAGAGAGATAGATAGGGGGGAATATGAGAAAGAGAGAGAGAGAGAGAGAGAGAGAGAGAGAGAGAGAGAGTTAGGATAGCTAACAGTGAAGAGGACCAGCAAAACCACCACACATAACCTTTGATCCAGCTGTAGTTCAATACTTGTTTACGGACAAGCACTGGCACTTGATGTGTTAAACACACATAGAGGATCTCACTTACTCTTTCTTTCTTTCCTTCTCATCCACACACACACACACACACACACACACACACACACACACACACCTTTTACACACCATCAGCAACTTATTATCATGTTTAAGGAGCGTCGGTGGGGAGGGGAGAGAGAGTTAGGACTGCCTTTCAAATGTAGTTTCCCTGAGGTCTTCCAGGTAGGGGGCCTCTCGGTGTTGATAGAAATGAACACATGTAACAAAGAGAATATAATGATCAAAACCCACGCTGCATTTATTTTTCCTTCCATCTTGCTTTGCCCTGGGTGCTCTCTCAGTATCGATCTCCCTAGACTTCCATCAACTATTCTGGTTACATAAATAGGGCCACGGGATAATGAGTCAACTAGAAATGCTAGAGTGCTTTTCGGCCAATGTTCTTTTGTTATTGTTGTTCTTGTGTAGGCAGGCACTGCGAAGCTTGTTATACTGGCTTTCTTGCTGCCTGGGTATCCAGGAGGACCTAACATGACGCGACCCATTTTTCCAGTGAGTGTGTGTGTGTGTGTTTGTGTGTGTCTGTGTGTGTGTGTGTGTGTGTGTGTGTGTGTGTGTGTGTGTGTGTGTGTGTGTGTGTGTGTGTGTATGAGTGGAGGCCAGCGATGCTGAGGCTCTGCAGATGGCATGTTTATATTTGCTTCTCAATTGGTGAGCTGAAGCTTTTCTGTGGAGTATCAGATCAGGTTTATCATTTGGACACATGTGTCGTGTCTGTCCCAAGGTAGGATTGAAGCATGCACTGTGGGGGATACAATAGATGGCTAGCAAATCGCTTGACACAATGTTACAATGTTTTTTTTTCCAACAACAAAAGGGGCAAAAACCTTGCTTGTTTCCATGTCGTTTTGTCAGGTTCTTTTGACCATTTTACTTGTAGGTAATGGGATTCCGCCCGTGTATGTCGCCTTGTGACCCAGAGTGGGTCATGGGATTAATTGCGTTGGCATTCCTGGCAACAAGAAGGCTGTTTAAGTATGGGCATCACATAGCCAAATGGAAAGTCACCGTCTGGAAAGACCCAAAGATGTAAAAATAAATAAACATGAACACTAGGATTATATAAAAAATGCAAAATAAAAGCAGACTCATGTCAAAGGTCTGACTGGTTGATGGTCGCTTCACGTGCCTATGCCTATCACGTAACATCATCGCTCACCTGATTAGAACATTACCCCCCAGATGAAAACATCACCCCCTAGATAAAACCATCAACTCCCAGAGAAGACTTTGATTTTGACATTGGCCTACTGTTCAGCATTAAATGATTCAATTAATTAAATGTACGTTTTTTAGGATAGGTTGGTGCTCTAGTTCTTTCTCCTCTACCGCTGGTTGCTTGCATGGAACCTTTCACTCCATGGCCATATTTGTGTAGGGCAATGCATGCACCAGCCACCACTGCTGATCTGTCTGGATCCATTATGGTGCATGCAAATCACAAAGTACTATGGAGAATCATAAATAAATCCTGCGCAGGAGATGGCACTGTTGATTAAGTTACTATAATTAATCACTACTGCTAAATATAAATAACCTAAAATGGGATCTAGCGGAAGCCACCTTGGCGAAGACATGCCCATCTCCTCTTCAACACACCAAAACAGCGGTCCACTGAATTCCTGGTTTAAAAGTGGGCATCGTTGTAACGATTCTCTGCCTCCGTTTGTGGGTTGAGCAGTGGTGTCGGATTGTTTCTTTGATCCAAGTATGTTGCAACGTAATCATTATCCATTATGTCTAGCTGGCTGGGATGAGCCCATTGAACTCTACATCAATGACATCTAAAAGTTGGACAGGGTCCATTCGGAGATGATCAACGGACAGATAAGTCAATTTGAGCGGGCAACATTTCTTTCCGCTCTCTTCTTGACAGGGACTTCCTGTCAATTGATAGCTATCTTGGCCATGCCGTTCCTCTCTGGGGAACAACTGTTACTCTCCCCCTTTCCCCGCCCCCCTTCCCTGATTGGAATCTATCTGGTGCCATGGAAGGGAGTGTCAGTGACTCAGTGACCCTGTGTGTTGTGTGCTGCGGACCTGGCCCGTGCTGCAGTGTATTCAATAATGCAGGGCCAGAGAGTGCTGCTGCCGGGGGAGCTGGGAGCACACCTCAATACCACAGCGCGCCTCTTCCGCGGAACAAAAGAGAGGTTAAAGGAAACAAGGGGTGGAAAAGAAGAAAGCAAAGATATAAATAACCAAGGACAAAACTAAACAGGTGAACGCCGAAAAAGCTTTCATAGCCGATAGCAGAAGAAAAGGGAGAGAGAAAAAGCAAATGTGACTCAAATCACACAAAACATAATTGCTCATGACCATTTAAACCCCACAATCCACTGGAAATTAAACAAGGTATGTGGGATACAAAGAGAGTGAAATAGAGAGATAACCCAGCTTTACTATCAACCCAAGCATGTTCATTTATTATCATGGTCAGGAAAGTAATTTCCTCCTACTAAACCATCCGAGGTTAAGCCTGAGCTCAGTGACCTCGGCATTGGACTGAGCGCCAGGGGATTTCCATGGAGTTTGTTCACGTGAAGCGTGGCACAATGCAGTTCATGGCTGCCGGATAGCTACTGGGACTAATCACTACTATGAGATATTTCTACAGCGAGCACAAGAAGGTCTAATTATTCTGTTTAGCATGCCACAGCAGCAGAGTTTTGTTGCTTTGGATGCATTTTAATTTGCTCGCTTGACTGGTTCATTTAAAAGAAGGACATCCACGGCGAAGGTTGTTTTCAATCAGGTAATTATTTTGGTCTCTGTGGGGGCAACGGCTGAAGTAACTTATTTGGGGGGGAGAAATCGCACAATCATTGGCTCTTCTGGCTTCAGCTTAGCTCCCTGTTGGCCCCCTGTCCAAACCCGAATTTGACTGCAGGAAGCAAGGGGTGGGGGGCATTTGAGGGCCTTTGAATGGCCATATCTGAAGATAGATAAATGTATTGTAGCTCCCCTTCAGCTGGGGACTGATAGGGACCACTGCCATAGATATGCAAATTGGGTATTATATAAATCATATGGAACGGCTTGGCTGTAGAAAATTACTAAATCTTTTTTTCCTTTTTTTATTCCAAAAATAGCAGCCTGAGATCTGTTCTGCAGTACATGTCCCCTTATGATTGATTTTGGGGTATTCAAAAAACCAGCGTGTCTTCACAAATTATTCCAAAATCCAAAAAACATTACTACTTCAACTTTTTTTCATGCACCCATTTAATTCACACACTCTGAGGAAACCTCAGTGCCCAACTCATGCCCTGGGCCAGAAGCAGCCCTCATGGGTATCTGCACATGGAGCAAGGTTTAGGGGATCGTCCTAATATAGGGGTCCCCTACCAGAGGATTTTTAAGGTTGACTGGTTGGAATTTCTTCAGATGTTTCTGAGACAACAAGCCACCCACACAGAGCATCTTCTTTCTTTCCCCCTCTAGCGGTTTCATTCCACTGCTCAACATCAAACCTCGGTCGGTTCCTGCTTGTAGCCTACTCTCCAAAAACACGATTCACGTGACTCAACCTTTTCAACTTCTTACCTTTCGTAATAATTTGACCTGCAGGCCAGTTTGCCTGAGTGTTTTAAAGCACACACAAGCACATATACACTTCAATATTACACATATTAGACATTGTGTAACAAATCATAATGGTATTATGGTATGTACATTCAATTAATCCAGTACCTTGGATCTAGTTGCAAAATGCATGTCTGTTTCTCAATGATTTAATATATATTTCTATCTGCAATGTCTAATATCCTAGTAGCCTGTAGTACCAACACAGTGAATATATGTCATATTGTGTTCTATGGATCATTTCCCCAGCGGTTAAACTGCACATTTATTGATATCATCTGTTCACCTCAGCACTGTGAATTTGATGTACAAAACAAAATGGTTGTGCTGTGTAAAATGAAATGCACTCTATTTCCAATCTTTGCTGTGGATACCTTTATGATGTGGATGCATGGTATTGTCCATGGCAACGCTGTAAAATGAAAAATAAAAAAGAGCATTGAGTCGAAGGTGAGGAGGCATGCTCTAGTACACTAGTAAATAGAGCACATAGAGCGCAGAGAAGGCATAGCTTGCATGAGCCCTCTTCCCTCCAAACTGTTTTCCTGCTAATGAAAATGTCTATAGATGTTTTTCTTGCAGCGCAATTGAACAATATATACATGGGGAGAGCAATGGCGCCATCTGCTGGTTAAAACCTTAAAGAGCTCGTGAATTTAACTAACTAACTTCGATTCGTTTTAAAAGCCGTTAGCTTTAAAAATGTAAACAGAATTGTATTGTCCCTCCTAAATTATTATCAACGCGTGTGCAGTGTTCAATGAACAATCCCATTTATATGTGCATTTAAGGTAGGTATTTTAGCAAAGTATTTTTATATGGAGATCTAGATAAGGGCTGCAAAGAACATTTATTTTCATAGTTGAAATCCAACTATTAATTTTTCAATCATTTTGTCTATAAAATGTAATACATAATAGCAAATGCCAGTAACCAGAGTCCAAAGGGATGTCTTGTTCTTGCTTTATCTGACAAGCAACCAAGGAAACTAAACCTAAAAGCATTACGCAACAAATGCATCTTTTTCTGCAGATCAATAATGGATCAATGTGAAATAATCCAAAGAAGACAAAGCATATGTTCCTTGGAGAAATGGATGCTGACACACACAATACTCAATCGAAAGGCATCAGCCCCAGTCAATTGTAACAGATAGAGTCCTGCACACACAGTGTATTCTTTAACCTTCCCCTCCTACCGTTTACCCTATCTATATGCTCTTTCCCACTCTTTATCGTGGTGACTGAATGTGGGGGAGGTCTCCGGCCCATTACCATCCCCTTGTGTGATGAACAGTATCCCCTTGGTAACATCCATCAATGCACCGGGCCCGCAGAGTCTAATGAGGGTACAAAGAAATGGGCCACCTGGAGGTGGGCTGATGGATGATATGCTGAGGATGGTCTGAACGGCCAATCACTGCTCAATACTGCCGCGGCAGGCCTAGTCACAGGTCTGGTGGAGAAAAAAGTGTGCCAACAAGGAAGATCGCGCCGTTTAATTTGCACAGCTGTATGTGCCCCCCTGTTGACTCAGTCAGTAAACGGTGGTCATCAAAGTGCTGTATGCAAAATGCACGCCTTAAGATGGAAATCCATGTCGTTTTCCTGCATATCGACGAGTGATGTGTATATTTTCCGTTTATTTCAAAGGGCTTCACAGGCATACACTCATATTAAATTGACGACACTCTACATCCCTTAGATCTCGAGCAGACAAAGAATCAGACCCCCCGTGCCCCATATTGTTGATTGTGGCTCCCTAAAACGTTTTAGGTTTGCACAGCTGGATGAAGTGGATTCGACCCCTTCCTGAATTATTTGTTCAGAAGTCATCCCTGTACTCCCTATTCTATTAACCTCTCTTCTGTCATGTTTGGCAGTATACAGCCAAACAAAGAAGATTGATCTGCCCATTTCTTTGTCATAACATAAAGTCACTCACTCAATTCTTCACCTTCTACTTCCCAACTGAAACAAATTCAGAGGAATGTAGCTTCTACAACTGGAAGAATAACCACTCCTCAACAGTCAATATTTACTATGTGTCCTACATTGTTCCCACTCCTGAATGATGATGACCTTTCGTGTTGACTTCTGAATAGGCTTTCAGTTTTGTGGCACCAGAAAGTGTTGACAAGGAGTGTCCACTTCTCAGTTGTTTTTGTATTTGACCTTTGACCCTTAGTCAACACCAGCAGAATGGGCATATTCATTGAGTAGTTTTGAACCATAACCCTGGTGTTTCTCATTGCTCCTGTTACCCAGCCTGATTGACAGATGCTAATTAATCCCACATGTTAAAACACTGACACGTACATAAATCGTCATGGTAGTTTCAGAAGCGTCAAGCGTTTCCCTGTAGATTAATTTGAACTCTTTCTGAATATTTTCCTGCAGCTCAGGATAAGCAATGTGAAGTGGAAGAATGGTCTTCCATAAGTAGAAATCTGTCTCTTTTGTAATGCAGGCTAATAACAAAGGAGAATGACATTGTTTTTCTGATGTTATACTATGACCAAGTCATCGGTTAAGCCATTAATATGCAGTAAATGCAAATTAAATTGGTTCATATTTACTCATAGCCTTATATTTTATTTTTACATACTCCCAGTCACTCTGGTACAAAGTTGTAGGCTCTGACAACAAATTAATTTGTGATTGTTACTAATTAGGCAAATTAATTTGTGAATGAATTAGTAAAAAAAGAAATCTCTTTATCACTACCCAGCTTCTCCATTGCCTTAGAGACAACTACAGCCTCCGCCACTTTTCCCGCTGTGCTCTGAGGAGAAGATATTTTCCTAAGTGGTGGCTCAAACCAGTTGTATGTTTGACAGTGTCCCCAGTTTGTCTCACTACTTGACTAGTTTTTTTAAGGATGTAGTGGCTTTCCTTCCTGTGCAAGTGAGAACAATAAAAATGCTCAATCCAAGCATCAGAATGAGCCAACAAATGCCTCTAAAATCCAGGAATGGCCCATTGGAAGTGTATGAAGGACAATAGTCCTGGGCACTACACCACAATGATTACCTACCTCTACTGTTGAATGCATTTGGATTGTCAGGCTGGGGTTTGCATACGTATTTTAACTTTATCCAACTCATCCAGGTGGGAGAGCCATCGTGGTGCAGTGTTAGTTTCACATAAAATTTTTAAATCTTTAAATTGTGTCACCTGTGAAGAAGGATTCTTACTGATTTGACCAACGTGCTGTGTGTATTGCTGA